>JAMKCF010000003.1:0-600000 GCA_023634235.1 Pisaster brevispinus
ACCTTTTCTCCAAGCCATTGGTGTCCGATTTGTCACTGAATCGTTAATTATCGTGGAAATTGTTCTACTTTGATTAGTTTTAATGACCAGGAACATCTCTTATTAAAAGCAATTTACTTTTCAAAACAGTTTATGTAATTTAGGAAAATAATTCGTAATTTTAATTGAAAATATCGTGTTTTTGACTGTCAAAGCATTTGCCCTTTCAGCGCCAAGTGTTTTGTACACAGAACAAAAACGCGCCAACAAATGACGTCATTGATGACGTTTTATGATTTTTTTGCCACGCTACAGAGCTACATAATAAGACGAGTCTATATTTGAAAACAGTTTGAGGATCAGACATATACTTCTTGAGATATGGTGGGAACAAGATTGCCTAATTAAATATTCATGTCATTATAACTCAGCTAATTAATGAAGAACTTGAACAATTTTACTCTTAGCATAATTTCATGTTCTAAGCTTCAATTTGATGTAAGATCTGAATCTCCCATATTTATTATTTTAGAGCTTAGGTTCGTACAAAATCGTGTACAAAAGCTATGGCAATTTTGACAGAAACAAAGAATAAGAATAATAATAATAATAATAATAACTAGACACTAAGTGTTTGTGAACAAACACAAAGCTGTTCCGTTTTGTTGTGCTTTGATTAATTGATCCAGACATTTAAAGTGAGCCTATGTTCAAGATTGAACGATATGGTTCCATTTCCGGTTGACCCGGAATTAAAGGTCAACATGGGGTTACGGTAACCCAAGGCTTATCTTCAATGCTCAAAGGGTTTATAACTGAAAACAAAGAAAATTGGCTAAGTAATTATTGAGATATAGGCCCACTTCCAGTTGACCCGGAAGTAAAGGTCAACATGGGGTCAGGGTTACCCAAGTTCAATATTTAATGCTCAAAGGATCTATAACTGAAAAGAAATTGAAAATCGGTTGTGTAGTTCTTGAGATATGGTCCCACTTCCGGTTGACCCCTAGTAAAGGTCAACATGGGGTCATGGTTACCCAAGGCTGATCTTTGGTGCCCAAGGAGTCTATAACTGAAAAAAGTTTGAAAATCGGTTGTGTAGTTCTTGAGATATGGTCTTACTTCCGGTTGACCCGGAAGTAAAGGTCAACATGGGGTCATGGTTACCCAAGGCTGATCTTTGGTGCCCAAGGAGTCTATAACTGAAAAAAGTTTGAAAATCGGTTGTGTAGTTCTTGAGATATGGTCCCACTTCCGGTTGACCCCTAGTAAAGGTCAACATGGGGTCACGGTTTCCCAAAGCTAATCTCCAATGCCCAAGGAGTCTATAACTGAAAAATGTTTGAAAATCGGTTGTGTAGTTCTTGAGATATGGTCCCACTTCCGGTTGACCCCTAAATAAAGGTCAACATTGGGTCACGTTTTCCCAAAGCTAATCTCCAATGCCCAAGGAGTCTATAACTGATAAAAGTTTGAAAATCGGCTGTGTACTTCTTGAGATATGGTGCTGCAAAGATTAACTAGTTAAATATTCAAATGTAGCGCCCGGGACTAAATCGTCGAGCGCCCTGGGCAACAGAATCACGACGTACATGTACACATGCACAAGCCACCGTTTCAATACGCGATATTTTTGTATAAATAGTGTGCAGCGACTGGTACCCAGAAGTCGGCTATTTCGTTACGGCATTTCGCGTGCATTTTTCTCTGTGTCGCAGGGCATCCTGACTACATTTTTAGTCGATGAACGGAACCTTGTCTCCAAGCCATTGGTGTCCGATTTGTCACTGAATCGTTAATTATCGTGGAAATTCTTCTACTTTGATTAGTTTTAATGACCAGGAACATCTCTTATTAAAAGCAATTAACTTTTCAAAACAGTTTATGTAATTTAGGAAACTAATTCGTAATTTTAATTGAAAATATCGTGTTTTTGACTGTCAAAACATTTGCCCTTTCAGCGCCAAGTGTTTTGTACACAGAGCAAAAACGCGCCAACAAATGACGTCATTGATGACGTTTTATGAATTTTTTGCCACGCTACAGAGCTACATAATAAGACGAGTCTATATTTGAAAACAGTTTGAGGATCAGACATATACTTCTTGAGATATGGTACGAACAAGATTGCCTAATTAAATATTCATGTCATTATAACTCAGCTAATTAATGAAGAACTTGAACAATTTTACTCTTAGCATAATTTCATGTTCTAAGCTTCAATTTGATGTAAGATCTGAATCTCCCATATCTATTATTTTAGAGCTTAGGTTCGTACAAAATCGTGTACAAAAGCTATGGCAATTTTGACAGAAACAAAGAATAACTAGACACTAAGTGTTTGTGAACAAACACAAAGCTGTTCCGTTTTGTTGTGCTTTGATTAATTGATCCAGACATTTAAAGTGAGCCTAAGTTCAAGATTGAACGATATGGTTCCATTTCCGGTTGACCCGGAATTAAAGGTCAACATGGGGTTACGGTAACCCAAGGCTTATATTCAATGCTCAAAGGGTTTATAACTGAAAACAAAGAAAATTGGCTAAGTAATTATTGAGATATAGGCCCACTTCCAGTTGACCCGGAAGTAAAGGTCAACATGGGGTCAGGGTTACCCAGGTTCAATCTTTAATGCTCAAAGGATCTATAACTGAAAAGAAATTGAAAATTGGTTGTGTAGTTCTTGAAATGTGGTCCCACTTCCGGTTGACCCCTAGTAAAGGTCAACATGGGGTTATGGTTACCCAAGGCTGATCTTTGGTGCCCAAGGAGTCTATAACTGAAAAAAAGTTTGAAAATCGGTTGTGTAGTTCTTGAGATATGGTCTCACTTCCGGTTGACCCGGAAGTAAAGGTCAACATGGGGTTATGGTTACCCAAGGCTGATCTTTGGTGCCCAAGGAGTCTATAACTGAAAAAAAGTTTGAAAATCGGTTGTGTAGTTCTTGAGATATGGTCTCACTTCCGGTTGACCCGGAAGTAAAGGTCAACATGGGGTCATGGTTACCCAAGGCTAATCTTTGGTGCCCAAGGAGTCTATAACTGAAAAAAATTTGAAAATCGGTTGTGTAGTTCTTGATATATGGTCCCACTCCTGGTTGACCCCTAAGTAAAGGTCAACATTGGGTCACGGTTTCCCAAAGCTAATCTCCAATGCCCAAGGAGTCTATAACTGAAAAATGTTTGAAAATCGGTTGTGTAGTTCTTGAGATATGGTCCCACTTCCGGTTGACCCCTAAATAAAGGTCAACATTGGGTCACGTTTTCCCAAAGCTAATCTCCAATGCCCAAGGAGTCTATAACTGATAAAAGTTTGAAAATCGGCTGTGTACTTCTTGAGATATGGTGCTGCAAAGATTAACTAGTTAAATATTCAAATGTAGCGCCCGGGACAAAATCGTCGAGCGCCCTGGGCAACAGAATCACGACGTACATGTACACATGCACAAGCCACCGTTTCAATACGCTATAGATCGATATTTTTGTATAAATAGTGTGCAGCGACTGGTACCCAGAAGTCGGCTATTTCGTTACGGCATTTCGCGTGCATTTTTCTCTGTGTCGCAGGGCATCCTGACTACATTTTTAGTCGATGAACGGAACCTTGTCTCCAAGCCATTGGTGTCCGATTTGTCACTGAATCGTTAATTATCGTGGAATTTGTTCTACTTTGATAAGTTTTAATGACCAGGAACATCTCTTATTAAAAGCAATTAACTTTTCAAAACAGTTTATATAATTTAGGAAACTAATTCGTAATTTTAATTGAAAATATCGTGTTTTTGACTGTCAAAACATTTGTCCTTTCAGCGCCAAGTGTTTTGTACACAGAACAAAAACGCGCCAACAAATGACGTCATTGATGACGTTTTATGAATTTTTTGCCACGCTACAGAGCTACATAATAAGACGAGTCTATATTTGAAAACAGTTTGAGGATCAGACATATACTTCTTGAGATATGGTGGGAACAAGATTGCCTAATTAAATATTCATGTCATTATAACTCAGCTAATTAATGAAGAACTTGAACAATTTTACTCTTAGCATAATTTCATGTTCTAAGCTTCAATTTGATGTAAGATCTGAATCTCCCATATCTATTATTTAAGAGCTTAGGTTCGTACAAAATCGTGTACAAAAGCTATGGCAATTTTGACAGAAACAAAGAATAATAATAATAATAATAATAATAATAATAATAATAATAACTAGACATTAAGTGTTTGTGAACAAACACAAAGCTGTTCCGTTTTGTTCTACTTTGATTAACTGATCCAGGCATTTAAACTGAGCCTAAATTCAAGATTGAACGATATGGTTCCACTTCTGGTTGACCCGGAATTAAAGGTCAACATGGGGTTACGGTAACCTAAGGCTAATCTTCAATGCTCAAAGCAATATAACTGAAAAAAAAAATCGGCTGTGTAGTTCTTGAGATATGGTCCCACTTCCGGTTGACCTAGAAGTAAGGTCAACATTGGGTCACGGTAGAACAAGGCTAATTTTCAATGCTCAAAGACTCTATCACTGAAAAAAAATAGAAAATGGTTGTGTAATGAGTTGAGTAATGATCCCACTTCCGGTTGACCCGGAAGTAAAGGTTAACATGGGGTCATGGTAACCCTAGTTAAATATTCAATGCTTTAAGGGTATATAACTGAAACAAATTGAAAATTGGCTAAGTAATTATTGAGATATAGGCCCACTTCCGGTTGACCCGGAAGAAAAGGTCAACATGGGTCAGGGTAACCCAAGTTCAATATTTAATGCTCAAAAGATCTATAACTGAAAATAAGTTGAAAATCGGTTGTGTAGTTCTTTAGATATGGTCCCACTTCCGGTTGACCCCTAGTAAAGGTCAACATTGAGTCACGATTTCCCAAAACTAATCTCCAATGCCCAAGGAGTCTATAACTGAAAAAAGTTTGAAAATCGGTTGTGTAATTCTTGAGTTATCGTCTCACTTCCGGTTGACCTGGAAGTAAAGGTCAACATGGGGTCATGGTTACCCAAGGCTGATCTTTAGTGCTCAAGGAGTCTAACTGAAAAAAGTTTGAAAATCGGTTGTGTAGTTCTTGAGATATGGTCCCACTTCCGGTTGACCCCTAGTAAAGGTCAACATTGGGTCACGATTTCCCAAAAACTAATCTCAAATGCCCAAGGAGTCTATAACTGAAAAAAGTTTGAAAATTTGTTGTGTAGTTCTTGAGATATGGTCCCACTTCCGGTTGACCCCTAACAAAAGGTCAACATTGGGTCACGATTTCCCAAAGCTATTCTCCAATGCCCAAGGAGTCTATAACTGAAAAAAATTGAAAATCGGCTGTGTACTTCTTGAGATATGGTGCTGCAAAGATTAACTAGTTAAATATTCAAATGAATCAATTAAGAATTTTTATAAAAATTTACATTTAGAGTTAAGCTTAAGTTCAAAAAATGTAGCGCCGCGCCCGGGACAAAATCGTCGAGCGCACCGGGCAACAGAATCACGACGTACATGTACACATGCACAAGCCACCGTTTCAATACGCTATAGATCGATCTTTTTGTATAAATAGTGTGCAGCGACTGGTACCCAGAAGTCGGCTATTTCGTTACGGCATTTCGCGTGCATTTTTCTCTGTGTCGCAGGGCATCCTGACTACATTTTTAGTCGATGAACGGAACATTGTCTCCAAGACTCAATAATATGGCTAGCCATTGGTGTCCGATTTGTCACTGAATCGTTAATTATCGTGGAAATTTTTCTACTTTGATTAGTTTTAATAACCAGGAACATCTCTTATTAAAAGCAATTAACTTTTCAAAACAGTTTATGTAATTTAGGAAACTAATTCGTAATTTTAATTGAAAATATCGTGTTTTTGACTGTCAAAACATTTGCACTTTCAGCGCCAGTGGTGTTTTGTACACAGAACAAAATCGCGCCACAAATGACGTCATTGATGACGTTTAATGAATTTTTTGCCACGCTGCGTAGCTACATAATAAGACGAGTCTAGATTTGAAAACAGTTTGAGGATCAGACATATACTTCTTGAGATATGGTGGGAACAAGATTGCCTAATTAAATATTCATGTCATTATAACTCAGCTAATTAATGAAGAATTTGAACAATTTTACTCTTAGCATAATTTCATGTTCTAAGCTTCAATTTGATGTAAGATCTGAATCTCCCATATCTATTATTTTAGAGCTTAGGTTCGTACAAAATCGTGTACAAAAGCTATGGCAATTTTGACAGAAACAAAGAATAATAATAATAACTAGACACTAAGTGTTTGTGAACAAACACAAAGCTGTTCCGTTTTGTTGTGCTTTGATTAATTGATCCAGACATTTAAAGTGAGCCTAAGTTCAAGATTGAACGATATGGTTCCATTTCCGGTTGACCCGGAATTAAAGGTCAACATGGGGTTACGGTAACCCAAGGCTTATCTTCATTGCTCAAAGGGTTTATAACTGAAAACAAAGAAAATCGGCTCTGTAGTTCTTGAGATATGGTCCCACTTCCGGTTGACCTAGAAGTAAGATCAACATTGGGTCACGGTAGAACAAGGCTAATCTTCAATGCTCAAAGACTCTATCACTGAAAAAAAATTGAAAATGGGTTGTGTAATTCTTGAGTAATGATCCCACTTCCGGTTGACCCGGAAGGAAAGGTTAACATGGGGTCATGGTAACCCTAGTTTAATATTCAATGCTTAAAGGGTATATAACTGAAAGAAATTGAAAATTGGCTAAGTAATTATTGAGATATAGGCCCACTTCCAGTTGACCCGGAAGTAAAGGTCAACATGGGGTCAGGGTTACCAAAGTTCAATCTTTAATGCTCAAAGGATCTATAACTGAAAAGAAATTGAAAATCGGTTGTGTAGTTCTTGAGATATGGTCCCACTTCCGGTTGACCCCTAGTAAAGGTCAACATTGGGTCACGATTTCCCAAAACTAATCTCCAATGCCAAGGAGTCTATAACTGAAAAAAGTTTGAAAATCGGTTGTGTAGTTCTTGAGATATGGTCTCACTTCCGGTTGACCCGGAAGTAAAGGTCAACATTGGGTCATGGTTACCCAAGGCTGATCTTTGGTGCCCAAGGAGTCTATAACTGAAAAAAGTTTGAAAATCGGTTGTGTAGTTCTTGAGATATGGTCCCACTTCCGGTTGACCCCTAAGTAAAGGTCAACATTGGGTCACGATTTCCCAAAGCTAATCTCCAATGCCCAAGGAGTCTATAACTGAAAAATGTTTGAAAATCGGTTGTGTAGTTCTTGAGATATGGTCCCACTTCCGGTTGACCCCTAAATAAAGGTCAACATTGGGTCACGTTTTCCCAAAGCTAATCTCCAATGCCCAAGGAGTCTATAACTGATAAAAGTTTGAAAATCAGCTGTGTACTTCTTGAGATATGGTGCTGCAAAGATTAACTAGTTAAATATTCAAATGTAGCGCCCGGGACAAAATCGTCGAGCGCCATGGGCAACAGAATCACGACGTACATGTACACATGCACAAGCCACCGTTTCAATACGCTATAGATCGATATTTTTGTATAAATAGTGTGCAGCGACTGGTACCCAGAAGTCGGCTATTTCGTTACGGCATTTCGCGTGCATTTTTCTCTGTGTCGCAGGGCATCCTGACTACATTTTTAGTCGATGAACGGAACCTTGTCTCCAAGCCATTGGTGTCCGATTTGTCACTGAATCGTTAATTATCGTGGAAATTGTTCTACTTTGATAAGTTTTAATGACCAGGAACATCTCTTATTAAAAGCAATTAACTTTTCAAAACAGTTTATGTAATTTAGGAAACTAATTCGTAATTTTAATTGAAAATATCGTGTTTTTGACTGTCAAAACATTTGTCCTTTCAGCGCCAAGTGTTTTGTACACAGAACAAAAACGCGCCAACAAATGACGTCATTGATGACGTTTTATGAATTTTTTGCCACGCTACAGAGCTACATAATAAGACGAGTCTATATTTGAAAACAGTTTGAGGATCAGACATATACTTCTTGAGATATGGTGGGAACAAGATTGCCTAATTAAATATTCATGTCATTATAACTCAGCTAATTAATGAAGAACTTGAACAATTTTACTCTTAACATAATTTCATGTTCTAAGCTTCAATTTGATGTAAGATCTGAATCTCCCATATCTATTATTTTAGAGCTTAGGTTCGTACAAAATCGTGTACAAAAGCTATGGCAATTTTGACAGAAACAAAGAATAATAATAATAATAATAATAATAATAATAATAAAAATAATAATCCCAAGAAAAACAAAACCTGTTCCGACTGCTAAGTCGGAACAGCTAATAATAATAATAATAATAATAATAATAATAAAAATAATAAACCCAAGAAAAACAAAACCTGTTCCGACTGCTAAGTCGGAACAGCTAAAAATAATAATCCCAAGAAAAACAAAACCTGTTCCGACTGCTATGTCGGAACAGCTAATAATAATAATAATAATAATAATAATAATAAAAATAATAATCCCAAGAAAAACAAAACCTGTTCCGACTGCTAGGTCGGAACAGCTAATAATAAAAATAATAATCCCAAGAAAAACAAAACCTGTTCCGACTGCTAAGTCGGAACAGCTAATAATAATAATAATAATAATAAAAATAATAATCCCAAGAAAAACAAAACCTGTTCCGACTGCTAGGTCGGAACAGCTAAAAATAATAATCCCAAGAAAAACAAAACCTGTTCCGACTGCTAAGTCGGAACAGCTAATAACATATTGATCAAAATTAAAGTTAAAAGTAGAGTAGCATCACAAAGGAAGAACAGCCATAAACTTTTTGCACACCCTCAATAAGTTTGAAAATAATGTTTTGCTGCCATTTTGGGGGATAAATAGTGAAGAGCTGGATATACTGCTTGTCATTCGGCATAATAGTGGAGATGTTTAAGCATGTAAACTGTCAGCATGTTATGCAACTGGTCTTTCTCACGTGACTCAATACTGAATTTGATCAACTTAAGGCAAAGTGTACTCAACAGTACTATTTACATTTATATATTTACTGTACCAACCTTTGCGAGTTGCAGGCAAAGTAACAGTCAATGCCGCTAGGGCCGGTAAAGCAGCTGGGGAAAAAACACACAACAAACACACACAAAATGTTATGACAAAAAATGTCTGTATGTAAAGCCAATATTTTCCGCTGCCTACATTGAGATTTCCTGAGTTTGCTTACCTGCTTCCTCATATGGGTTAGTAATTGCTGCAGTTGGATGAGGCGTCTGCAGCAATGCACTTGCAGCTGAAGATGGTACTTCATATTGTGGCTGGGTTGCTAGGAATAAAACACAGATTCGAAAATAGATCCAGCAATGGTTTACAACTAAAATTGTCTAAGTTCAGACAGGTGTCAACACTCATTAACAAAACATGCAAAACAGGTGTTTCAGTGAATACTGAATTACCTCTAACTCATCAAAATCGAGAGAACACACTGTTTGGTACTAGTTGGAAATGGTCTTACTCTTAATGCACTTGGGGTGATTGTGGTGTCCCCAATATCATCATGTAGTTTAGTAGGGTTTGTTTTTAATGAACTATGAACTAATACAGTAACATGATAGGCCTAGAAAAAACGTATGCATTCAACTGATACAGCTAAAACATTGTTGGGAATATGTAAGGGTGTTAAACTTCAAAGTGTATTGTAATCGTTGTAAAATTTTGTCTATGAACTATGTGTATATCATTATCAATCATGATAACTAAAGTCAGTGACCAGCAACACTTTAACCCACCCAGGCATAGCGCCCGGGTTTCACTTCGACGGCCATTGCATTTAGCATCATTTTACTAAATCAGCATAATTAGAGGTTTATACATATCAACCAGAATTATTCTACATACCTTTACTATTTTTAAGCCGGGCCAATTTCAACATCAATAGTCCTCTACTTGACATTTTGTCCTGCAGCTACTGCAGTGCTCAAGCAAGCAACAAACTATCGAGTGGCACAGCATTAGCCAAGTTTCTTTTGGTCTGCAAGCCGCCTACACATACTTTCACTACATGTGTAGTCACACCTAAAGTTTTGGCGCCCTCTCTGTAAGGTTGTTAACGAGGCAAAAAGGCGTAACTTATAAAATACAACCGGATGCCAGCTGCCAACAATAAACAGTCTTCAAGGCAAAAGTGTGTATCAAGAGATAAGTCTTTCTGACATAAAGCTGTTTACTAATGTTTATTTACCTTTACTCATGGTAAAACGGTGTATGTAGACATACGTCCCTCTGGAAAATAACTATTAATTGGGGGATACAAACTTTAATATGGCAAAAAGGTGTATCCGAGAGATACATCTTTCTGACGCAGAAACAGTCGGTGAGAGCAACACACTTGTACATGGCAGAAGACATAAAACTCTGACATAAAACTATTAATTTATAGTGCAATCATATTTCAAGGCAAACATACTTAACACCAAGTTAGGCTGTTTTGCCTCATCATACACATCTAAATGCGGGTGCTATCTACGAGATACACCGTTTTTCCAAAGAAATTGGATTGAAAACATGAAAAATCTATAAAGATAGCACATACTATCTTCAAAACGGTACATCGTACGGACTTGAGACTTCGCTCATTGGAAAAAAGCGCCCTCACTTTCCCTAGAAATTGTATTTTCTCAAAAAGTTGAATATTTGAGTTACACCCTTTTGCCAAAACAGGGCCGAGATCACCTCCGAAGAAAAAGTTGTTTTCTGCTATTTCAAAAACGAGATCAGTAGGTCAAAGTTCATTTAGTTATATTGGGTATTTTCAATTAATAACAAATTAATACAAGCGTACTATTATTTATTTCACTCTATAGAGTTCCCCCTCATCTGTTACCATAGTGTATCAAAACAAAATGTGTTAATAGAAGTACAGAGAAACTTGGTCTAAAGTCTTCTTTTTTGCATCAGTCTAAACCTAGTTTAGAAAAATGGGTCAAACAAGAAAAAGAAGTTTAGCAAGTTTCAAAATGTAATCAGGATAATAAAATATGTTATGTAAACTAAGAGCTTTAGAAAAAAAGCAGTTCTTTCAATGATAACGATCCAAAAAACTCCATTCTATCCGTCAAAATAAATCATTCAAAAAGCCTGCAATTTCTCTGATGCAACAAAATTCAAACAAGATGACACTCATGAGAATGGGCAATGACTCCAGCAACAGAAGATACAGCTATAGGCAAACGATTAACTCCAGGGGCGAAGATATTGACCACGCGGAGAGACTATGAGCAACCACAGGGCGAACTTACTCAGACAAATGTCCAGAAAAGACGAAGCAGCGAAGGGTACACCATATGACACCCTCCACAAATTGGAAAAAGATCCTAGAATACCGAACTGTAGATCTAGTTCGAAAATGTCCTTACTGGAGTTAAAATCAGGTCTGCAACTTGGTAAAAAACGTATTCTTTCAAAATGCTCCTCCAACGAGTCGTATAAATACACAGAAGTCGTATCCTCGACCAGTCTTGAGTATTGTCCTTTCGAAAATCTCTCCCAGCTCGTATATATAGGATTTGAATATTGTTTGGAAAGAACTAAAACTTACCTTAAATTTCCAAAGCCTTCTCAAACACAATTCTAGAAAAATCATTCACCCATTAATAATGCGGAAGTGCCGCCCACTGGGGTCAATGGACTTATACTAAGCGCGAAAGGCACTTGACTAGAGATTAGTATGAGACAAGTTTCTCTTCTAGTCACAAGACCACCATTTTCAAGTCAGAACTGACATACTTTTTTCTCAGTTAAAGTTATAAATTGGCTTGTTTCAATAAGTCTTATGAGACACAATGCAGGACTAAGTTTGTGTGTCCTGTTTTAAGAGTGTGGAGATATATTCATGTGTTGCAGGTGCTGGCCTCTTCAAACATGCATAAAGGACATTTTTATGTTAAAACAAATTAAAACTTTACAACAATTTAAATAATACACTCACTATTTCAGCATGACCACAGTCTTAAATGTATATAAAGCCCTGTCAATGTATTAATTCATTTCACTTCGATACCAAGTAGTATCTCTAAACATGTAAAACCGGTGTCCATTGCGGCCTACATAATTGTGGCCCTTTTGATGTTGGTTGGGCCTATTATAGAGTGGCTTAAGAGGAATCGGCACAGTTGATGAAAAAGAGTGTTTCTGGAGTTTCATTTATTCCTGAAAATACAAGAAGACGGACGAAAATATAAACTGTTGTTTCTCCGTCTTCGTCCAGAGTTTGAATCACTTAAACGATTAACAACAATTTACATATGAAGTATATTAATAAAAAATAAACCTGATATAAATAGTTATTAACTTATTCGGAATGGAAAATCTACAAAACCAATTAAACTAAGATGTCACTAGGGTTCCCGCCAAAAGTTCAAAGAGGTCGCCATCTTGAAAATATAATGCAAACGCACGATAACTCGATGTTAAAACATCGTACATGCTGTTTGCTACGAAATCCACCACAGTTGAATAAAGTTTATGATTGGGAAATAACAATGTTATCAGGAATGGTGATTTGTACAAACTATCATCACTGACTTAACTTGCTCAGAGAAAGTCTCTTCTCATAAGATCAATTAAATAACATTAAATTAAGAAATATAAAATACACTTAGTAATAGAAAATGATTTGCGTCTATGAATAAATGCGATGGTAGGGTATAATTTATAAAATGACAAATCGGTTATCTGAAAATACAAAAAGACGGACGAAAATATAAACTGTTGTTTCTCCGTCTTCGTCCAGAGTTTGAATGACCAATGGGGCGAGTCCGCCACCAACGGTAAGAAGATGGGGTCTGGACTTAGCATAATGAACATTCATATAGTTACGCAATGAATTAAAACATATATCAAATTAGAGAGGGGGTATATTTTCATACAAGTCACATAATATACACAACCGCAACTTGATATACGGCATGCGAGGCCAAAAATACTTGTAATAACTACCACATTCATGGGGCCAATCTTCGTCACATCCGTTGACTGAAAGGGCAATCTTATACATTATGACAATTCAATAAAAAGCACCTGCCTTTTTCATGTTATTTCTTCTCAATGTTTTCCTTTGTGATAGCAACCGTGGACCTATCGGCCCTTTTGTTATTGGTCCCCGGATTGGTTGTGTATAACTATCCACACACACACACACACACACACACAAGTGTGTAAACACCTCCAATCGGGGACCTCCTATTGTCCCTCTTTTGTTTGGACTCTAACTTTTTGGCAACAGCTCCCATTGGTTTTGTACACAATTTCTAACTGGGGACCTTTACCCAACCGGGGACCCTATTGTCCTCTTTTGTTATAGGTCCCCGGTTTGAATGTGAAAACAAACTCACAAACACCACCACCACACCAGAACCACCACCACCACCACCACCACCACCACCACCACCACCACCGCCACCGCCACCACCACCACCACCACCACCACCGCCACCACCACCACCACCACCTCCACCGCCACCACCACCACCACCAAAACCACCACCACCACCACCACCACCACCACCACCACCACCACCACCACCGCCACCGCCACCACCACCACCACCACCACCACCGCCACAACCACCACCACCACCTCCACCGCCACCACCACCACCACCACCACACCAACACCACCACCACCACCACCACCGCCGCCACCACCACCCCACCACCACCACCGCCACCACCACCACCACCACCTCCACCGCCACCACCACCACCACCAAAACCACCACCACCACCACCACCACCACCAAAACCACCACCACCACCACCACCACCAAAACCACCACCACCACCACCACCACCACCACCACCACCACCACCACCACCACCACCACCACCACCACCACCGCCACCACCGCCACCACCACCACCACCACCTCCACCGCCACCACCACCACCACCACCACCACCACACCAACACCACCACCACCACCACCACCACCGCCACCACCACCACCACCACCACCACCAAAACCACCACCACCACCACCTCCACCGCCACCACCACCACCACCAAAACCACCACCACCACCACCACCACCAAAACCACCACCACCACCACCACCACCACCAAAACCACCACCACCACCACCACCACCAAAACCACCGCCACCACCACCACCACCACCACCACCGCCACCACCACCACCACCACCTCCACCGCCACCACCACCACCACCAAAACCACCACCACCACCACCACCACCACCAAAACCACCACCACCACCACCACCACCACCACCAAAACCACCACCACCACCACCACCACCAAAACCACCACCACCACCACCTCCACCACCACCACCACCACCACCACCACCACCACCACCACCACCACCACCACCAGCACCACCACCACCACACCAACGCCACCACACAAACCCTCACCACCACAGCAACACCACCACCATGACACCACCACCACCACCACCACCACCACCACCACCACCACACCAACCCTCACCACCACACCACCAACACAACCACCACCAACACCACCACCAACACCACCACCACAACAACAACAACAACAACAACAACAACAACAACAACAACAACAACAACAACAACAACAACAACAACAACAACAACAACAACAACAACAACAACAACAACAACAACAACAACAACAACAACAACAACAACAACAACAAGGACAACGAAAATGACAACGACAGCAACATCGTCAGCGACAGCGACAGCGACAGCGACACAGCATAAGCGACAGCGACCGTGACAGCGACATCGACAACAATGTCGACGGTGACGGTGACAGTGACCCACCTACAGCCACAACCACAACTACAACAACAACAATCACATGGGCTCTGTTTAGAGCCAACACTCCTCCAGAAGGACATTTTTCACATAGTTGTACTAATTTATATAGGTTGTTGTTTTCTTAACAACAACAACAATACACTAAAAACAAATGTCCTGTAGGATGGCAAAATGTACATTTTTGTCACTGTTTTAATAAACGGACAATGACACATATCCATGTGTCACTATAGCAGTCAGTGTCCTACCAAGCTGTTAGTGTGACCCTGAAATATTTTTTCTTAATCTTACCCTGCATTTCCATTCGAATGAAAAAACGGCTCATTCGATTTGGTTAAAAAAGTAAAATATATTTGTGCTTTTCTCCTGTACCAGCTTTTTCAAGAACAATCGCAACCAGTGGACGTCAGTTTTGAGAAGTACAATCTACACACAACATCTCCTGAAATGGAAGCAGTTGCTAAGAGCTGAATAATAAAAGCACGACTGGATTTTGCAATTTTCTGGAGATCGATAAAAAAGTAAACTATCAAAAACGACTTGATTTCGAAGTAAAACTACCAAACTTCCTTCTTCTGTACATCGGGGTGAATTGTTTCATCGGATTCATGTCTTTGTACACATATATTGATAAGAAAATAGTCGACACCCTTTATATATTATTAACCATCCCTGCTAGAAACTAAAACGTTTACCCATCATTTGAAACGCTGTGTCATTTCCACTGTTGAGCCGGTATCGACAGGTTGTGGAAATGCGCACCAATATGAAAACTCTGATATCGTTCACCATTGCAATGGTCGCATGGGTGCTCTACGAGGCATCCGCGACTGAGACTAGTTGCACCCGTGGAAGGATTTTCCTGCCACATCAGCACCACGCACTGATCGGTCACTCGTTCATGAACCAATCAGTGACAAATCGGATTCAGTGTATGATGCTTTGCTCGAGGCAAGGTCGCTGTTTGTCATTCAATCACAATGACATCAATGGTGTATGTCAGCTCAATGACGCCATCAAAGAGGATGTTCCTGATAGTTATAAGCAAGATGGCGGCTTTTCCTACTTCGGTAGCGCATCAAATAAAGCCAAACCACTCCCTGAAGAATCGATGGTGACAACGAAGACAGACAAAGAAACATCACAAGCCAAAACAACAACGACTAAACGAGTAAGGTCTCCATTTTTGGCTTAAGGTTATGCTAACTAATGTCAATAATTTTGCAGTTTACTCTCATTTTTAAAATAAGATAAGTTTCGCATGTTTCCTTAAGAGTACCTCATGAAATATCTGTTACAAATCGTCGCTCGTACCACGAAGTGACCTTTCTTATATAGAGTAAAAAAAATGTGCTCGGGGAAAATCACGATTGAAGTTGCACTATTCTTCAAACTGCTGTTTCGGAGTCTGCTTACTTGTTTTATTATGTTTTGTTTTACGACGAAAACAAAGCTGAATGATTTATTCATAGAGAACTTTTAGTCTGTTTTCATCCCTAAAACTATTTTAAAGTTGAGAATGGTCATTTGTTGTTTGCTGTATTTCATTGACTTTGAAAGCTATGATGTCCATAGTTTGGCATCTGACAGATCAATACTGGGCTAACCATTGAAAAGGTACCGCAAAAATTACTACATGACATTTGCTTCCGGGTCGTTACCCTAGATCAAAGCTTGCCTTTGGATTTTTCGTAACAAAATCATATTCAAGGCTGATCTACATAAATCTGAATTAAACATTGAAACTCATGAGATCAATGAATTTTAACATCAAGACTTCTCAAACTTGAAGACGTCATAATATTGTGTGGAAGTATTTAAGTTACCTTTTAAACATGTTTCTAATTACGTCTACAGATCGGCACAGTTTCAATGGAATTGTCAACCCAAGCACCCGACATAACTTCAGTGAATGCAGGTAGGAACATAACTTTTAATTAAAACGTTTTGCTTCAACTTAACCTGACAACTATGAACTGAAAACAGCGACAGTTTTTGTTGTTTCAAGATGCAAACAAGAAAGCCGTAGTACTTCAAATCTGCTCGAGGGAACGGGAGGACGGGGGGGGGGGGGGTACTCCAGTTTTGCGCCCCCAACGATGAGAATAATCTCTTTCGACTTTTGCGTCGAGGCCAGTTCGAAGTAGACTGGTCCTCTGTCTTTATCCGCAACAAAGACAGTTGCTGGTCTATATGCCTAACAACTTTATGGATACAACGATTTCATTGGATAAACGTGCTTTGATGTAAGCTTTGCACGTCTGTGTTGTGATTGGTTGAGGTTACGAGGTGATTTTGTTTGTCAGCTTGCACTTTCGATCGTCTGCTGCACGCAGCGTTGTGTACATCATGAAGTTTTGTTTTTTTCACTGTGTCGTGTAAACGTGTATACGTGTATTGACTGTGAGTCTCCGTGTGAAGTGAATGCTTGGTCAATGGTACATCTTGTTAAATCCGGTCGGGCGTTATTCACGCACCTCAAAGTGTGACGTCAGATGTTCGGGCTATGTCCGAAGCTCCATGTTCAAATCAAAAACTACTACGTGAACGTAATAGCTACTTGGGTGTTATGGGGCCGACTGGACACTGTTTTATAAGTGTTCGTAAAATATGTGCACGATTTTTTTGTTCTCTTTGTGTGTTCTGCTCGTAATTGTTCAATATTTCTTTAGGTGTTCTACAGCTACAAACAAGCATTTGTCACGTTTTGTTTCATTAAAACGTACCTACTTTTTGGAATCTAAATGCTTTGAATACAGGATAAACTGTTTTTGTTGATTGGCAATACTTATACTGATATTGTTTTTGTTTCGGCTAAAGGTACGCCTACACACTTCCCAAACGAAATCGAAAATCTATATAGGCTGGTTGCTTGCCACAGGGTGCATGTGATGCATCTAGTGCAGTAGCACTGGTAGTTGGCATAGCACATACCGTTTACTACCTTTAGCTGCTGCCGCTGGATAGCCCTGTATTGGGGCGAAAAGGGGAGCCGAGTGTTTAAGTCTCCTCTCGCCAGTACAAAGCCAGTCAACACACGGAAACTGGGCGTCTTGTGACCCTGGGAGTAAGCCCAGGGGATATGAGAGCAGCAGTAGGACCCAGCCATGGACAAAGAGACATGAAACACAGGCCCACCGGTGCGTGGACAAGTCCTGGTGCCAGGTCAACCAATGCCCAAGCTATGGGTCAAATAGTGAAGCCATCGCAGCAGATGGTGTATTTCCTGTTCGGGCATCTGTGACATCTTCGCAGCAGTGGCCAGCAGGATCTGTACTCAGTAATCAGCCTTTGGCCGACACTGCCGGGCAGTCATTGCACTGAACAAGCCGTCTGGATCTTTCCTGCATCATGACTAATCATTCAGTGACACAGAGAGTAGGGAAAGTACATGCCCATTGCTCTCCGTGTTTGAAAACCCTAAGCAGGCCTAGCCGGCACACCCCCCCCCCAAGCCGCAAAGTGTCAAGGTCCCTTGTGGTGCCAGCAGGTTTGATTAGCCGGATGCTGGTAGCAAGGACTTGCATTTGCGCTGTTCAGTAGTGATGGTCCTGGGGCACTGAGGGTGACATTTACCCAAGGTCCTTCCTGGACGACCAGGCGGCCCTTTTCAGGAAAGCCTCACCCGCCTCACTCCGAGGACGCCTCTTAGAAAGATGAAGTAAACAAGGCTCGCCCGCAATCAACCTGCCTGGCTGCCCACAGTCAGCGATCTCCAGTTTAGTGGGAGTAAACATAACTATTACAGATTGCATGTTGAAATGTGCGAGGCCTGCCTGCTTGACAACAAGCTTAAATCCAAGGAGTACAGCTTTGCTGAGTAGATAGCTCGATACCTAATGGGTCAACACCGCTGCTTTGTCTGAGATGACAGGCGATCGAAAGGAAAAACAAATAGTCCATTCCTTCTTCTGGTCTGGAACGGCACTAAGCACCAGGCTCCAATGTACATCCGGTACCGGCTTTGCAATCTCAAATTGTCCGCTCTCGCAGCTTTCCGCGCTACCAAAGCATTTATCCGACCGTCTGATGACCCTCCGTTTTGCAGTCCCACCAATAACTCATGTCTCCCTCATCAATGTGTATGCTCACACCCAGGCAAGTGCTCAAAATGTTGTTGATGCATTCTATACAGCTCAAGGAAACTCTAAACACCATCCCCACACGGACACACTCATCGTATCTGGGATACTTCGATGCAAGGGTTTGAAGCATCTGGATCACTTGGCCGTTCAACAGCATTGGAAGGCTCCTCTTGCAATTGTGCAATGAGTTTGAGCTCGCTGTAACAAACAGTTTTGTCAACATGTCTGACAATCACTTCTTCTCCTGGAAAAACCCTGGATCAGGCCACATGCATCTCCTGGACTACATACTGATCAGCCAGAAGCAGCTAAATGATGTCTTCATCACCAGGGCCATTATTAGAGGCGCTGACTGTGCAACTGATCGTTACATGATCCGTTGTTACTTCAAGCTCACAATACATCATGACAAGATAAAAACTGCTACAAAGTCACCTTCGAAAGTGGCTGTTGGCAAGCTGAATGGTCCTTTTGCCCGAACAGAACTATCTACTGCCTGTCTTTGCGGATACACACCCGACTGCCCGAACCACTTCAAGTCCTGTCTGGTCAACCAAGCTAAGGATGTCATCGCACACCCGAAACGCAAGAGCCACGACTAGTTTGACGACTGCGACAAAGCCATGGAGTGCGCACCAAGCACGACTTGCAAAGCCTGACAGTCATAGTGCAAAAGTTGAGCTCACCAGGACCAAAGCTGCACTGCAAAAGCAGTTGAGAGAGATTGAAGACAAGTGGTGGAATGACATAGTCAATGAGATCCAAGAGCTCGCCGAGTCTGGAAACACCAGGGCATATTTCCAGACTCTGAAAACTGTTAATGGATCGCAGGGTACTCAGTCAACCTTGATCTTACAAGAATTTCACTTGGCTGTGAAGAACCTTGCCCTCCACAAGGAAGAAGGGTGACAACGACATATTTGGCCCTGTTTGACGTGCTGTCTACCATCTAAGGGGACCGCACAGGACAGTCTAACAGTATAACAATTGATACGCAAAGACCAGTGGGCAGTGGCAGTAAATTGTACCAAGTTCCAATCAAGACCAACCCCGCTAGACTGTCCGGCGGCAATCGATAATTTGAAGTTGGAGGTAATGGCCTAAAATGGATGACTCCGACTTGTGAAAACGGCGGTACATTCATAGACGATCCCTGCCATTGTTCCTGCGATCAAAACTGGACCAGCACAACCTGTACTGGTAAGTATAGCGGGCAAAACTAAGACAAAAAATGCAGAAATCTGCGGATTTTAGATATTCTAATAGAGAGCAGTATACAAACTGACTGGACTGGCTTTACTTTCGATTGACGTCCCAACAACTTCCCAGAGCGACACCGGCCGGAGATGTGAACGGAACCTCACGGCAATTTTTTATTTTTTTTTCTTCTTCTTTTTTTTTTTTTTTCACATCCGAATCGCTGCTCATTTAAATATTAGTTGTTCTCATCACGAGACGATTGGTGTGTACTTTTTCGTCGTGGTTGAATGTTATTGTTTTTTGTCGGTGCTGCAATGGATGTGTCACTGTAACTGTACTTGATACGGTATTTAGAGCCGAGAATAGGTGGTTAACAATTTACGTTTAAAAGACAATGTGCAATATGTTCTTAGAGTGTGCATTGGCTGGCTGTGAGATGAAGGTATCCTGAATAAAAGCAACCTGCATGGCGTAGGCCTAAATTAGCTGAAGTGTATTATCCGGAATAAATTCAAATTAAGTTCGATCATTTATTCAGAGTTGAATTGAATTGTCTGAACATAATTTCAAATAATCATTACGGAAATTTGTTTCATTAAAATGTCTACAACCGTGAATAAAGTTTGAATAATTCCTTGTTTGATATTGACAAATAAACAATAAATACATTTTGAACAACTTGTGGCAAACCATTTCCTTTTTCTGCATCCCTCGATAATTTTGTGTGTACTTTTTCGTCGTGGTTGAATATTTGACGGTGCTGCTTTAGATGTGCGATTGTAGCTGCGCTTGATACGGTATTTGGGTTATGTAGAGTTTTGCGTTTCTTATTAAACAAAATGCCAATAAAGTATACATTGTCGATTGCTCTAGGGAGAGGTTTGAACTTAATTCCCACACCCCGGAAAAATAAAAAAATTACAACAATCCTACGCCATTCAAAACTCTTCTTCGGAAAAATGAGACTACACGTTTTAATGTCATGGAAATATAATTTTGGTCAACTTATTCTATTCCCTGTGCCATCATAATGGACACCCCCTGCTACCTGTAGTACAAACTTGAAATCTTACATTGAAGGTACACTGGAGGAAATGTCCAAAATCAAAATATACAATGTCATATAAACCAATTTGACAAAGGCCGTGGTGTTTGTGTAATGAAGAGATCAGGATATAGGGTTGAGGCAATTATGGGGGCCTCACTATGAGCTTGTTGACAGGGATTTAAAGGGTGGTATCACAGCTATGGTCTACCGGGCCGTACGAAATCTCAACGTGGACAACCTTATAAATAAAGAGATGTTTGAGTTTCTAAATCATCAAAATCACCAGATCAAAAACGCCCAGTCTTTATCCCTTACCGACGCTAAACTAATGTAGATTTTCTAATTGAGAAGTAAACAAACTGACTAGACGGGCTCTAGTTCCGATGGACAACACGTTTGTTTCCCTCAACCCCACTTCACAACTCCTCAGAGCGACACCTCCAAGGCCCACAACACTGGCCCAACGTAATAACAGAATCCATGGACCCAGTAACAATGTCTGTTTATCGCTCACCGACACTTTAGTGATATCTCATTTATGCATTGTGTCAAATTATATCATCTATTTTGTAGAATTATATAAATAATAAATATTATGAAAAGACAAAACACTTGCATGACACTAAACAAATTAATTAATGTCCGGTGGTTGTATTTACTTACATGGACTTACTGATGCTCAGTCTCTAGATATTCTTTATTGAACCAGGTTTGAACAAAATGTTGTTAACAACTTACCTTTGAGGGACAATACCTTTTTTTAATTTCCAGAGTGCGTATTGACCACTGGTAGCTGTGCGAATGGCGGCAAGTTCAATGACACAAACTGCAAGTGTACTTGCACGGAGCAATGGGCGGGAAACACCTGTGCTGGTGAGTATGACTTTTTATCTTTTTAATCCCCAAATTAAAATAGCATTAGATTCGTCCATATCGATCATTAGATACAATTATTAATCTGTGAAGGAATGAATCGTATAAGTTTCGTCAGCAAGTTACTTTTGAGTTTTGCGTTTCTTATTAAACAAAATGCCAATGAAGTATACAGTTTGTCAAAACATTGTCGATTGCTCTAGGGAGAGGTTTGAACTTAATTCCCACACCCCGGAAAAATAAAAAATTACAACAATCCTACGCCATTCAAAACTCTTCTTCGGAAAAATGAGACTACACGTTTTAATGTCATGGAAATATAATTTTGGTCAACTTATTCTATTCCCTGTGCCATCATAATGGACACCCCCTGCTACCTGTAGTACAAACTTGAAACCTTACATTGAAGGTACACTGGAGGAAATGTCCAAAATCAAAATATACAATGTCATATAAACCAATTTGACAAAGGCCGTGGTGTGTGGTGTTTGTGTAATGAAGAGATCAGGATATAGGGTTGAGGCAATTATGGGGGCCTCACTATGAGCTTGTTGACGGGGATTTAAAGGGTGGTATCACAGCTATGGTCTACCGGGCCGTACGAAATCTCAACGTGGACAACCTTATAAATAAAGAGATGTTTGAGTTTCTAAATCATCAAAATCACCAGATCAAAAACGCCCAGTCTTTATCCCTTACCGACGCTAAACTAATGTAGATTTTCTAATTGAGAAGTAAACAAACTGACTAGACGGGCTCTAGTTCCGATGGACAACACGTTTGTTTCCCTCAACCCCACTTCACAACTCCTCAGAGCGACACCTCCAAGGCCCACAACACTTGCCCAACGTAATAACGGCATTCAAAGCCAATAATTGTTTTTGGCGTTTTACGTTTTAAAGACAATGTGCATTATTTTTTTTAGAGTGTGCATTGACTGGTTGTGAGAATGACGGTACGCTCGATGAAACAACCTGCACGTGTAGATGCCAGAAACAGTGGATGGGAAATACCTGTGCTGGTGAGTAGAATGTCCTTCCTCTTCTTCATCTTGTCCCAGATTTATTCCTAATTTCGAATGACTTCTCATTTAATTATCATTTGTTCTTTATCTCACGCGCAGATTTTTGTGTACATTTTCATCGTGGTTGAGTGTTGCTGATTTTTGTCAGTGCTGCAAAGGATATGTCATTGTAACTGCGTTTGATACGGTATTTAGGTTTTGTAGAGATTTGTATTTCTAATTAAACAACAACACAATAAAGTCAACATCCTGTCAACAATCTGTCTGACTCAAAATTGACTTTGGTGGAAACGATTGCTCTGTGGAGAGGTTTGAACTGCATTCCCACACACAAAAAACAAAAACAAAAAGACAACAATCCTACGGCATTCAAAACTGCTCTTCAGAAAAAATGAGACTACACATTTTAATGTCAGGGAAATCTAATTTGTGTCAACTTTATCAATTTCGTATGCCATCACAATGGATACACTTTGCTACCTGTAATACAAACTTGGAATTGTCTAAAATCAAATAGACAATGTAGCATACAATATCATTTAAAAGCAGCACGCATTGCTCTCACAAGCCTCAAGAAAAAGGAACAAAAACATTGTCATAAAACAATTTGACAATGGCCACGGTGTATGTGTAATGAACAGATCAGACTGTAGGGTTAAGGCAATTATGGGGGCTACACTATGAGGTTGTTGACAGGGATTTAACGGCTGATATCACAGCTATGGTCTACCGGGCCGTACGCAATCTATACTCGGACACCATAATGAACAAAGATATTGTTAAGCTCCTAAATCCTCAAGATCACCAAATCAAAGTCTTTATTTTCTCCTACCGAAAATCCACAGCCCCCTCCCCCGCCCCCATCCGGGTGGAACACAGTCTGTAGGAAGGTCGATTATCAGTGGCTGTGGGGATATAACTCAACAAATCCCAAAATACATATATTGTTTTCGTCAAGCAACAAAGCACGTATACAAGAGACTCCTCACAGGATCTCAAAAGACTGAATGATTTGACGATGGGATAGGAGAAACTCATTATTGCACTGGACATTGTTCAATGTACGCAAACTGCCCACAGAAAGACTCAGTTTGTGATGCTTTGCAACAAACGAGCTTAGGACTGTACACCACAAAACTTACAAGAGAACTTACGCAATGTCTTCTAGAACTTATCATGGGCGCAAACATCTTCGAATCCAACAAGTTATATAGACCAACAATTGGCGTGGCTATGGGCAGTGTATGCATAATATTTGACATCACCTTTCAATGAAAATGAAATTATACTTCCAAACAACTCAGAGATAGTGGCTTAAATGAGATACACAGACGATGTTTTAATAACCTAGGCGACGGAAACAAAGCCTTGGACTTTGTAAAGGTGATAAACAACTTGCATCCAATTTTGAAAATTCACTTCAGAGATCTGCGACACCCAAATCACCTTTCTTGACCTCGTGACCTACAAAGGTGAACGTTTTCAGAAAAAGGGAAGCTTGATACTCGAGTAGCAAACAACAAAAATAAAAACAAGGACAAGGTCAAATGACTTGTTCGGGATTCTGCCAACCCTGTATCAGTATTTGGCGGCGTCCTTAAGGGGTGAAACAATGAGATACAAACGCACAAGATTTTGTAACTAAGAATAAATCAGAACTTGGATACAACACGGACGAATTGACCCACTTCACAGAATCTAACGATGACCGCAGGAATTCAATGTTGAACGCACCAACTAACATCAAGAACAAAACGAACCCACCTCTTGTTTTTACGTTGCCTTTTCCCCACAAATACATCACTCTAATCTCAAAAGTGAACTATTGAAACACTGGCTCTTAATAACATTATGAAAATTATTTCCCAAAATAACCTCTTCGCTGTACCACCTCTGCATACAGACGAAAATAGAGCATACAATATAAAACAATTCGGGCTCAAGCTTATACCCAAGAAAACCCATACTCAAAGAAATGGATGACATATCCCTCTTCAATATCTACAGGAACAACAGTTGGGTGCACAAACTTAAAAAAAGAACATGGCCGGAATCAAGACGAGATTACTTACGGAAGTAACACAAAACGCTAGTCTGTCTTGGTCATCTTGCCTATACTAAAGGTATACAGGGATCACACCTCGTTTGTAAATTTCATATTTTTTGTTTACTATTTCACAACGCTGGTATTTCAAATACAAATATTTATATCTGAGATTGTTGCAATGTTGTCAGTTTACCTCCTTGCTTTCAGTATATAGCAGTCGCATTGTTCTTACTTAAAACAATAGTGGCAAGTCTTGGAATGCTATTCCTTATCTTACACATTCCACTGTATTGACAGGTTGTACTGGACACTGGTCAAGCATAGCTAACTATAATAGGGCAACCTCTTCCTACTCAGTTGTTTAGTGCAACCCTCTTCTTAAAACCATCCAAACATATTATTGTATTCTATACTTATACAAATGCTTTCTTAATGATGTGTAAAGCAGTTCCTAATACGGTTATACTTGCTGTAACAAGTAGTCTTGGGTTTAGCAATAAACGCCCTGTGAAAGTCAGAGAGTAGGCAGAGAGAGTCTCCACCCTCAGAGAGCAAATAAACGTATCGACTACCATCAACCGTGTGTTACTTCGTGTTCTTCTGTTTGTAGCGTAGAATCAAACTGGTTATAATTCAAAAGCTAAATTGTGACTGATGAAGCGCAGCTTGTAAAACGCACAGGAAATGTGTCGTGAGCCCTTCAATTAATGAAAACAACAAAAGTTGCTCGACCTATTGTCACCTGATTTTTTTTAAGCCCTTTCTTGTTTTTATCAATCCCAATAACATCCCGTCTCAATTTGTTTGTACACCCCTTTTTTGTGAAATCGCATTCGAACATCAAAGAAAACATGTGTTGTAATCATCGCTGATTGATTTGTCAAAGGACAGAGACCATTGTCTCAACCAAAAAACATCTAAACAGTCAACTGATGGTTTACAAATCGCTAATTCGCTAAAGATGAATTGGGCAGACTACGCACGCAGTCTCCTTCCTTCCTGCACCATCCCTCCTGTCCCTCCTGCCCCACCCCCACCTGGTTTTCTTGTGGTTTTGCCCTTTTCCTTCCCCGGATTTAGAACAGACTTGGTTATGTGGTTCTTTGAATTACACGTGACAAAATGTCATGTTTTTTATGCACCCACCCCCAGGTGGTATGGTTGCGCTACACATCGAGACAAACATATACAGTTTGACATAATAGGCCGTTTTCGAAACCGCGGCTAAGCTTGGGCTCCGGCTTCCAGCTCCGCTCGTCTATGTGAAGCCCCATAAGGACAGCACACGGTTTCTACTAACGGTCATCACACTTGTGCCCTTGAGCAAGGCACTTAACCATAATTTCTTCGTAACTATTGGGAAGGTAGTGCATTCTGCTCTACCAGCCAGGCTCCTAGTGGATGATACCCATGCCTATATCCTTGCGGCTAGGGGTTACCCTGTTTCAGCCCCAGGAGTAGGTGGTAACCTGCCTCTGGTGACAGTTGATCTGGGTTGACAGCCCAAATCAGTGTAGCCCTCACCTTGAAGTTGCCGTCCGGCCTTGTGAGTTGGGCGATCTCTCATTATTGTGGCGGTTTTCCTACTTCCCCCCGTCCCAACTATTCCCGCACGACAAAGGTCAATGCGTGATTTCGTTTGGCGGAAGTTTACCACCCATTTACACAGAGGGAGAACACGACAAAGACTGATTTTCCTCAGAATCGTTTTGGCTATGTTTCTGCCTGGTTTATTTACCTGTACTCCATTTACTTCTCCATTCAATTACAGAGCTTACAAACTACATGATTTCATGATGAGTCTACTTACAGTAACTTGGGTATAGGCTAGGCTGACGTGGGGTTGTAGTCTCTCCTCCCAACTCTTCCTCTCAACTCCAATATGTAGGCATACAGTAAACTAAAGCGCTACTCCGATCTCCACCATCCCCCACTACAAACTGACTCCCGTATCGACTGGATGTGAACCTGTACTGCACTCACTCCAAATGACTGAACAACGACTACTAACTCTTTACCCTAGCCCCCGGGTTTTTAAGCAAATCCATTTGTAAATTTGGCTATAATTTTCCTAATTCCTTCATCCCCTATTCCACAACAAACTTGCAAGCTTACAAAGGGTTTCCTCTCTTCATTAATTAGGTTTTCACTTTATCTCAACATCAGTTCCGCCTGTCATCACCCCCACTTTTATTTCTCCCTTACCATTCCATGTATTTGTTATCCCCACAAGATTACACTTATCTATATAAAATACCCAATTACCAATGACCACCAGACCATATCTCTATGAGGCTCCATGCATGCCGAAATCATAACATCCCCTATGGGTTCAGCAGTTCCCCAGTACCATTCCCCCTTAGGTTGAACAGTTCGCCAGCACTAATTCCGTTACATCATTATTGTTATTTTTTTTTATAAAACAACGGAAGCCAAGAAAACCAGAGCCCAAGCCCAAGCCGTGGTTTCCTACACGGCCATGGTAATACCAAGCATGCTGCCCACACTCCTTGAAATGTGATATACCTAAAATTACACAAAATATGATATCGGCCGGGAATTTTAAAAAATGTATATACCTTTTTTACAGTAATAATAATAATAATAATAATAATATTGATACTTTGATTACAATTTGTAGGTCGTAAACAACTAGCTATGGAGACTGTTTAAATTGTGTGTGATGTTCTCGTTTCTTCTAGAGACTAGACACTACGACTGCCGAGACTACTACGAGGCTGGTGAAAGGACGAACCGTGTTTACACTATTTACCCATCCAAGTATCCAGGAGGCCTTGATGTATACTGCGGCTTGCAAGACCAGCTTGGATGGATTGTAAGTTCATCTTCTATCAACGATTCTCCAATGAGTAGATTTAGCAGCACATTCATATTCCACTCGCTGAGGGTTGTCATGTTCTATACTTCAAAGAGTGTAGACTTTACATGCATCTCAAATCAAGTCATCATCAACAACGTCAACATAAAATTCTGTTATGGAAACAAATGTGTTAAATTTTATATTGTGAGAATAGTTTCCTAAACATGTTTAATAACATACGTCACCAACTAAAAACATTACTTAGAATGTTTTTAACAAAAACTATTCGAATCCGCACCTGACCACAGATTATTAAATCATAAAATATCTTCAACTGAAACACTCACTACGTAGGTACTACTCATAAAACGGTGAAACACTCAATGAACTTGATCATCGAATTTGGTGGATTAAACTCGATTTAAAACAAAAAGGCTATCTATACATTTTGATTTATCATAAACATGTCTCAATTTAAATACATCTGTATAGATGGCTATCTAAATGAAAATTGAGTGTAACAAGCAACTCAAATCCGCACCCCAAAAATGGTTCTCATTCAAATTTACAATTAAACACTCGATGAACTTGATCATCGAATTTGAGGGATTAAACTTGGTTTAAAACAGAAATCTCATTTTTTCTCAATTTAAACATGTATGAATAGATGGTTCCCCCTTAAAGAAATTATGCGTACCCAAGCCGGTGTCGAAAGAACACTTTCCTATCCATTGTAACAAGCAGGGCTCAAAACGAAAACTAGTCTTTTCAATTATTTGCCTCAGCCTGATGTATTTTTTTTCTTATGTAAATGTTTCAAATTTAGTTTTTTTGTTATCAATTTGAACTGCCCTACTTTTTTTTTAAGTATTGTCTTGGTATGATTTGGGGTTCCAAAGTATCATTTAAAGTCAATGGTCAAGTGGTGTGTTAATGTTAAAAGGAAATAAATAAATAAATATCAGTGTCTTTGCACAGTAGGCAGAGTATGAGTATACATTACAATGACTGTAAGTGCTACACTTGGTTGAATTTATGTTTTGTTTTTTTCTTTCTTTCTTTCTTTAGGTTATCCAGAGGCGCTTAGATAAGGATTTGGATTTCAACGGTGGGTGGGATGAGTACAGAGATGGCTTTGGTGACGTAGCTGGGAAAAACTTCTGGCTGGGAAACGAGAAGGTCCGTCAGTTGACTGAGGATGAAGCCGATACCTGGGAGATTCGAATGGATTTGCAAGATACAGGGAGCGGTAGTTGGAATGGTGACCTTCTTGATAATTTCCGCCTGTCGGGCGCAAACTACACCCTCCATGGTACTGGATCGATTCAGAGAGATGGTAAGCAGGATCCAACTGATTATATAAGTGTTTGATATTACCACATACGACAAGTAGATACTTCGTTTGTACTGAGTGGCCTGAGCAGCCTTTTATTCACCTTTAATAGTCAAATGAAACTGTCCGGTCGTTATTAACCCACGAGACCATAAACATTTTGTCACAAATGCAACCATTGTGCAACACTTTTTTTTTCAAAACTGAAAACAACTTTTTAAAAATCTATTTCTGGTTGTAATCCAAACTGTGAATTATTATACATAAATAACCGAATTTAATATCCGGTAGGCCTAATAAACCAATCCACGAAGTAAAACTAGTTTATAAACAGCATTGAATTCCCACATTATTAATCTGCGAGCTCTCGAATATTTGGCAAAAGTGATTCCCTGTATTAATCTAATCCTCAAAAATATAATTAAAATCTAAGGGGACGGTTAAATAAAACCAGCTGAATTTGCATATTAATTAGTCCAATCATAATATCATAGTGCTGGCAGGTCAATGGCAGAATATATTGCAAAGCTAAATTTGCAATCAGGTAAAATGAAACCCCCCCCCAAAAAAAAAAAAAAGACCCAATAGGGATTGTGCCCAACCTCAAAACCCTTTGGGAAGAAAATGAGAATGTATGGCCCCATGCTTGCTATCTCATGCCAATATGATGATAGAGTCACTACAAACAATCCTAGTAAAACAAAACAATCTCACTGCATTCACTGGCAAGGGTTACCTTTGCCCCATATAAGGAAGGTCACACCAATGCGTGATACATGCCACAAAACTAGCGGTAAATGTGAAAAGGTGGTATGCAGGGGAGGTGGCGGGAATTTAATCAAACTGATATGCTTAACAGCGCAAGAGAACAAGTTAACACGAGGACTGCTCAAACAAGAGTGAAGTATAGTTTGCCTTGTGGAACATCTGATCCGTCCAAGTCGTAGAACAATTAACACGACAAGGACCAATGGGCATTGTTCCAATATATTGTTCCAACTTCCGACCACGACGCAATCTAACGCTCCATGCCCCGGGCAACCTCGCCAGACTGCCTTAATGCATAAATCCTGTAAGCAGGCATTTTCTGCTTAATGAGCGGCAGGTGGTGAAATGCATGTAACAAACACTGCTAATAATAAAGCAAGGCAAAGACGCGGTAGATTGACGCTGGCTTTGTTAGCAGGATGAGTAACAAAACAATGCGGTCACCTTGTTGATCGTTAATGAAATACACTTACGCTTCTTTTGCTACAGTTAGCATCAAAATTGCTCAGCAATAACAGCTTTCTCAAGTTGACCACAAGTCAGTTGCAGATTTTTTTTTCAAAAGTATTGTAAAGAGCACAAGTTAATGTAGGGTACACCGGGGGGGGGTGGCTGTAAAACGAGCCAATTTGTCAACAGCTTTTTATGAAATATGAACGGTTGGTGAGAAGTGGGACACGTCGCACTGTTTAAAAAACAACACCAACTTAAAACGGTTTGTTTTAAAAAAAATACTCAAAAGTGAAAACTAGTTTTGATTATATAAATTTTGTCTAAAAACAATGTTGTCTAAATTCCTTGTTAAAATAAAGAATGACGGTTCTGGTATGGCCAGGTAATTTAGTCCCGTCTTGCCTCAATTTGACCCCAATTGACTTTATCCATGTTTAGAATTTATTTTTTAGTTCGTTGACCTTTTATTGACACAGAGCATGCGTCCTATCATTCTTCTATTAATGGGGGAAACAGGACACTTAGTTAAATTATATAATGTAAAGTTTCAGTTTTTAAACTGATCGAAACCCTTAAAAATTCAATTCGTTTTGTACAAAAACTGGTTATCTGTCCCATCTTGCCCCAGTGTACCGTACCCGATACTCAGCGCTGAACCGGCCTGTCGACACACATAATATTGTAGCAACTCATTATGTCTGTCTTCTTATTATACACACGCTTAGGTGCTACGGTTCTATCTGCAATCAACATGTCATTTTCGACACGGGACAGAGACAACGATGGTGACAGTGATATGAACTGTGCTGAAGAGTCGAAGGGAGGCTGGTGGTTTAATGGTTGTAGCGGGGGAGGTACAACGGAGGAGTATAACCTTAATGCTGAATATATAGACGACGGTACCAATACAGGTATCAAACGGATCGGATGTACTGAAGGGGGCTGTCAAAATATAAAGCAAAGCACTATGAAAATAAGACGTATTAACTCCAATTAACTGAATCTGCTATTATTCAAAGTTTTTGTGGTGACTTACTTATGTTTGAATCTTGAAAGGGAAATCATGTTTCACAATTTCTCAGCAAACTACAGAAAGAGCCCGCCAGGTGCATTATGCATCTTAAGTTGAAACCGCCTAAAAGCAGCCTTGATTCAGAGGCCCGAACTTCCTGTAGGCAGCGCCGTGTGAAGTTTCACCGGAAAAGGAAGGGGTGGCGTACAAGAAGGTGCACAATTTGTGTTTAACTTTTCTGGGGGGCTCTTCTGGCCACGATTGCCTTTGTTCTTTAAAAAAAAAAAAAAAAACTTTTCTGCGACTTTGTTTTGTGTCATTTACTTTTTCTTCCTTTTTTAAGATAATCTAGTGTTAATGTTAAAACAAACACACTGTATGCGTTTAGATGCAAGCTTAGTTTCAAAAACATTGAAAATATCACTTTGAAGTGCATAATTTGTAACCTTATTCCTCTGGAAATTGCCAAATTCCCCAAAATCAAGATTTCAAGTAAAGGGTACCCGGGACCCACATATAGTAATTGTAGGAAAGGTACTTCAAAGCAAGTGTTTTACCATGATGACAATGATTGTTTATTCTCTAACATTAGGGCTAAATGTTAAGTTACAAACCTCAAGGGAAACGGGCTGGGTAATTTGTAAATGTTTTGCTGTTGAACAAAGAAAATGACTTAAGGTGATCCCATGGTTGCCGTTTCTCAGGTTGTGTCGTAAAGTTGGGTGTGACCCCTGGTTACACGGCAGCTAACGGTTGGAACAAAGATATTGAAAAAATAGGGAGACCGCCAACAGAGGGCTATATTATGTCTCAGTTGGTAGAGCGCTGGCACGTTAATCAGAAGGTCGTGGGTTCAAGTTCAGCTCTAGCAATTATAATTTGTGTTTTATGTCCAAGCCCAACTCAATTAAAATCACAACCTTTTACGTCCTTTTGATTCCCATTATGGCAAACTACGGACAAAGAGTAACCGCGTAGTGACGTCATTGCAAATTTCAAGAAAAACTCAGTCTGATAACAGGCAATATCTTTAAATGATTGGTTGCTTTTATATCATTTTGCAATACATAATGTGGAATATAATATTGTGGTGATTCGAAATATACATTGTATCATGCTTTATTGCAGATCACAAAGTAAAGCAAAACTGAGAGAATTAAAGTTTGCCCAAGGTTTAATGTGTATTCTGCATAAATTCTTTCTCTTCTCTCTTTTCAAGCAGCTTCAAACAGAAACCGCATTAAGATTTTACTACAACTTTGTAGTGCTGCACGATAAAAGTAATTAATTGACCCGCACGGTGTTTGATCAAACTGCCAGGGTAGTAAGAATTGCATGATTTTATTCAGGGAAAGTAAACGCCTTTAGTGTGGGCTAAATAGTGCTGTATAAACTGTCCCGCGGTTTCAACGTGTAAACAAGTAAACGCAATTCCAACAAAAACAATTCAAACTAATTTACCTCACCTCAGTCTTTTTATATTGAAGGTCGTTGCTGTATTGGACTTAGTTCAATATTTAAACGACAATCGTAAACACTTGTCTGTTCTTAGATGCTGTTTAAACAAAATTTGTTGTAATTCAACTGATTATAATTGTTCAATAACTTTTAATTAATGTTGTTACATAACTTTATTAAGTGAACAGTTTAAATTTGAATGTTCATGAAAAAGAACTGAAATATATTCCTTATTCAACGGCAACTTTTTCATGGGCTCGCTCTCGAACTCAAGTCCGAGCTTGTACACTGACTAAGTGACAATGGGTACATAGACAATATTCAGTGTTACTGAAAGTAATTAAATGCAAAGTATACCTTCACTTTTTGGAATGGTTCGATTGTTGTCACCTATCTTTATAAACGTCGATGGTAACAATTAAACTATCCTTTGTAAATTTCATTTCAAGAAATGGTAGCGTTTTTGAGATATCGCCAAAAATTCGGAGCGGTTATGTCCACACGCAGGATGAACAATCTGTAACTATAATGCACAATCCGAGAAACGTTCTGACAGTAACGTTTCTCAGATTAAAGAATGTCGGGGATAAAACTAACTCTCATAATAACATTTCTGCGAAGTTCAATGATTCTCAAAATGCTAAGAGTGGTTACCAAACGTAAACCTTCGTTGAGTGAAATAAGAATGACAACAGTTATATTAATATCTTGCCGGAATAAAAATGGTGATTTTACAAAAAAAATTCAGTAATTGGAAAAACAAGTTTTTTATGTGAAAAATTAGGTATTTTAAAAATAATTAGTTAGTTAAAGTTAAAGACACTTTTTCATGCGTAGCGCTATAGGGTTTCCCGATCTTTTTTGGCAAAAAGGAGACGACCGCCCCGCCCCCCACACACACACACACACTAAGCAAGCAGACAAAAAAAAATAAACAAACAACACAACACAACCAACAGAATGGCCTATTTCACTTCCATTTCAATTTAATGTTTTAGGCGTATGAATTTAAATCGCATTATATTCAACTAACTGTATATAAAGTTGCTCTTTTTAGCCATACACACATGGCAATCAATTTAGTACAATAGGCACAGTAGGTTTCTGCGAAACATTACATTAAAATTAAAATGCTGTTCGAGTGGATTATTGAGTTGAATAATATTTGTTTTATCGCATGACTCCACGACAGTTCGAATGACTGTTTGGAAGAACTTTTAATTTAATTTGTGAAAACTTGAACAACACGACGTTAAGGTCGCTGATTAAGCCTATTTGCCGAAAACGACTTGGATTTTGATAATATTAATGTGTAATGATTTGAATATGACGAAACAGTTCCTATGATAAGACGCAATAAATAGAAAGAACAACTCTTTTTGTGTATAAGCTAATATGTAACATTTTGACATAACCATCTGAAAATCGTGACATTATAAAATAGGTCACATCCACAATCCACATGTACATCCACATCCACATCCACACCACGTCATTCAGTCACTCTGTTGAGAGGCGTGTCCGGATTTGCGACTACAGCTACGGCTGCAGCTGTAGCTATGGTGTTGCTAAGCGTAACTCATGCTTCAAAGCACGTTGACGTCGAGTCAACCGTAGCCGTAGCCACAGCCGCAGTTTCGACACAACGCCTAATAATACAAAAATATGACGGAGCATTGTTAAAAACAAAATTGAATGTTTGTTTTCAGTTGAAAATGGCCTGAAAAATCTATAAAAAGACGGCAACAAATTTGCATGACCCTGACTGGGGAACGAATTGATCCACGACAAGTTGCTTTGTCACTCTGTTTGTACAAAGAGAGCTCCCATGAAAACCGAAAATTGCTCTTCAAATTATTTACAAATGTTAAATCTAATATGTGCTCAGGATAATGTTAAGTAATAGTAATATCTTGTAATGTGAATTTCGTGTTAGTGTTCACTATTAATTAAAATTGCACAAAACCCCAAATCTTTGTGTTGTATAGTAAATTTATAACGATAATTTATCCCTCCCCTTATTTTCCCCCTTTCTTTGATTAAACTTGATACCAGCACAACCAGTCGTGAGAAAAATACCTATTTCATGATTTAAGAGAACGGGACTCAGGCTCTGGTGTTTCTGATCAGCAGAGTGTGGGTTCGAGTCCCAGTCGTGACACGTGTGGCCTTAAGCAAGACACTTAAACAGTATTGCTCCGTCCTTCGGATGGGACGTAAAGCCATTGGTCCCTTGTGTTGTGTAATGCACGTAAAATAACCCAGTACACTTATCGTAAAAATACCCAAAACGTTCTTGTAGGAGGCACGGGTCAACATTGCAAAAATGACACGCACTCGTAGGCGTACTACCAAGAGTTTGATGACTTCACCCGCTCAGAGTGTTCCTAGTGTGAAACCCCGGAGTTTTGAACAAAACGCCGCCCGCCCCCAAGGCCTATTGCCCCGAAAAGCTGTCCATCTTCATCATCAGAAGAAAGTCCAAGGCATTTGCCTCATAAGTGCACCACTTACGGAAAAACCACATCGAAGACTGGTCTAGCACGGGTATGGGAATTATTTTCTTTTGTCTTGCATTATTTGTAGGCGCCTTATTGTGTATTAGGAAATAATATGTTACTATTTGCTTCGATTTGAATTTGATAACGATCGATAACTATGAATTGTGTCTGCAGGCCCAAATAACAAATTACCTTGGCCATCGCCATTTTTTTATTTTGTTTTATTTTTGTTTACACCAATGGGAGGAGGGTACACAATTACAGGGGACATCGCATACACTATAATTATATTCACTAAAGTTTGGAAGATCCTGGTTTATGACACTGGGAAATTAAATTCTGAATGTAAATAAAATAGTTCAGTTGGCAAGGCATCCATCAGAAAACATTATTGACAGTGTGACGCCAACTTTTGGCTGTGGAGTTTATTAATTGGCCTGGAAACTATGATTGAAGCAGTAACAAATATATATTTGGAGCCATTAAATAATTTGACAAGTTTTGTCCTTAATTGTGCTTCTGTAGGACTAGAAGTCTAGTTATTAGTTATTACAAAAAAATAGGCAACATTTGCAGTGAGTTCAACACAAAATTATTGAAGTTTTGGCAGGGCTTTAGCTTTCTCGGCGTCAAAGAGTTGTGTAAACTTGACCTTTTAAATGTTTTGGTTTTAAATTTACCCCAGAGTACCTCACATACAATGTATGTGAATTGGGAACACTTGAGTCACATTTTTTAAAATAGTCTCCTCTCATCAGTAAATTACAATCATTGCATTTGCCATTTTAATAAATTTTACCATCCTTTTGTATTATTTTATTTCATTCAATTTCAGCACACAAGTTCAAATCAGCATTTACTGAGCATGGAGGAATTCAACAGCTTGTCATCAGCAGTGACAAGTAGAGATCCATTTTCCATTGCAAACGCCATGTGGAGGAGAAAGCCCATACAGAGTGCAGTGAAATACTTGAGTCTGGCAGAGGTAAAAGCAAACTGCTGCAGCCTTCACTGTTGTTCCATACTCAGGAAATGTAACTACACGGATCATTCCAACTTCAATTGGAGAGATGCCCTTCAGGAGATGGATAAACAGTAGGTGGTACCAGTTCTCCCTATATGATATGTACATATTTTTGTTCCTCAAAAAAAAAATCCAGCCCGACCCCCCCCCCCCCCCACACACACACACACACACAAACCTAGATTCGCCACTGGCATGTTATGTGACTAAGGAATCGATAAAGAACAGACCCATCCGCCAACTTTAACTATCAAACATTTCAGCTGTTTCTTTTTAATGCTGACTCATTTCATTTTTTTTTAAATAAGCTATTTTTCTTATGGGTATATTCCTTTCTTGTTGGTATAATGGAAGCTGCTATTGTATTGTAAAAACTGTTCAGAAAACTGCCCAACTCACTCACAGGCACTCAGCATGTATAATGCTTTCCATTAAAGAAAAGATCACAAAAGCGGAACATAATTTATGTTTTTTGTACATTTCAGGAGTCCATTTCTGCTTGATGTGCTTGTCACAGGATCCAGCAATGACTAACATTTCTTTGAGGATGGCAAAGTACCAGTCATATGCACAGTATATAGGATGCTTTTGTATCAGAGGAGTTGTCGTATCGGACGACTACAGCAGCTGTTCACTATACTCTTAGGTAGATCAGCAGCCAAGAAGGAGGTCAGCTTGTTGGGTTGTTTTGTGTTTGTTTTTCAGAAATAAATGCCGAATAAACATAAATTGTATTTTGAAAGTCCCACTTGGCATGGAGTAGGCCCATTCTGTTGGTCACAACTGCATGTAGCTGTCTAATTATGTGCAGTAGATGAAACCTGGAGAATATGAGGAAATACGTGTTTAATTGTGATTACTGTTACAATAGATCACTTTCACACAATACCAGGAGTATTTCGGCCAATTCTTTTGGGGGTTTAAACAAATGTTTTGTTGTTTCATATTGACACCATTGATCCTGGTCTAGAGTGAACATATTTATTCATGTACTGGTTGCAAGGTTTTCCATGACACTCCAGTGAAAATGTTCAAGATAAAAAATATTATAACTGAAGCATGTATTGCTTTTTCAATACTGAACATAAATAAATATGCCTTTGTGCCACAAAAGTCTGTGTCACTTTTCGGGGCACCCCCTTTGAAATGTTAGTGCTTGTGTAAATAGTGTGAGGATATGTGAAAACTCTATATTATACAGTCCCTTAAAAAATCCACACTCAAAACAGCTCTGTGAATTTTGCATTTTATGAGAGCGTAAGCCCAAATCACTGTCCACATTCTGATCAAGGCTTTATATTCACTGTATCCAAAATTTGTATAAACAGAGTTTATAATTAATGAGTCAACTATATCTGTTTTTAAGACCAAAATTTAGGGCAGTGCCATGTGGAAAATCTCTTCATGAGTTGTGAGGTTCTGAAAAGAACAGGGGGAGCAACTCTACAAATTCATACAGAGATTTGTCACATGGTGCTGCTACCGTAAATCATATTGCTATCTTCACCAATCACCATGCAAACCTTCAAATCTTGTATATATACCAATATGCCAAACCTTCACACACAAAGATATGCTGCTCAACAAAATAGGTGGACATTTCAATGAGGATGTGATAGAACTGGTCAAGACAGAAAGCAAATTCCAGATTATTGGAGATAACTTTGACCTACGGATTCTGCGACATGACATGACAAAGGATGCAAAGAACATTGACTTGCATTACTTTGCCAGCTCCATTGTGTTTGATAGAATATCATCTGAACATCTGCCTAATGACAAACCAATCCAACCACTCTAGCATTGTCCCATCTCATCGTTGTTGCCTAACGAGGATGAAATCAACACCCTGAAGAAGAGCTACAACATTCTGGTTGCAAGGGACATAGTCCAGTGCTGCCCTGCATTGGCTTTCATGAAGTCAGTGGTACCAGACCACATCCAGCACAAATACAGTGACATTATTAAGAAGAAAAGTGCTATGTTTACTCAAGAAATTCGCCCATGCAACGACAACAACTATGGGAAGTAGTCCAGATTCTAAACAGATACGAAGAGTGGGTCCATAATATATTTGGAAAATAAACTATGGTAAGTGTGATCAAATTATATGCTTGTTTTAATTGAAAAAACCTGTGGTCTAATACAAGTTGAATGATCACTGGCCCATGTATCTTTTACAAAAACAATAACAAATATCTCTCTTCTTTAAAAACTCTTACACTTGCACACATAAATACATGAACCAAAAAGCTTGAAACAAGACAAGCCCGAACAGAAGTATCAAATCTTTGTTGTACATTCATTCTTACTGATTCAGGGACTAAAAATGACAAAGGATAGTTGCTTTGGTTCAAACATGTTCAAACATAACTTAATTAGATGTGTGTGCAATTACTTCCACTCGTAGCTTTAAAAAGCATAGTCTAGACCAACCTGTGGTAAATTTGAAAGTTGCACAAGTGTTTGGGTCGTGAGGAGGGGAAGGGGCGAGGGATAGGGAGATTTTCACACTGCTAAACAGCGGTTTGATCATCTATACCCCTTTGTCTGTGAAATTTGGCATGCTAAAAGGCTTTATTGAATGTAAGAAATGGAATTATTGCATTTCCCTAACGAAAATTTGCATTTTCTTTAGGAAGCGGAAAATTTGGCTTCCTGACCTTGTCTAAGAAGTGTTAGGGTGGAAACAGAAAACGTACAGTGCTTAATGATGATGATCTTCAAATCAACTTGAATCCTCAATCCTGGGTGGTCAGTTCAGAACAACAGTGTGATTTAATCCCAAATTATCACTGCCCATATGACACTTTTTCACGCATGTGTAGTATTATTTAGTTATGGTAACCACAGAAAGACTTTTGTTCAGTGTGCATAATTGTCATTCTTGTTATGCATTAGGTTTGCTTGAACTGAAGATTAATGTGTAACTACTTGTAACTATAGAAGACAGAAAATATTGTGTCTTCCATATGCCACAAGCCTAAATGAGTTCATTAAAAGAAACTAACATATTTCCCCACCAACAGTAATTTTACATTGGTAAAGTGACTTTTTATTGATCTTTTCAAATACATTTGCATTCAAACATGTTGCTATATTGTTTAATCACACATATTTTCTTAAAAGATTTTAGTTGTTTATTTTGTTTACACAAATATTTTCAGATGGCTTTTGATGTGCTGTTCAGCAACAAGTCAGCTCATGATGTGGGTACTCTAAAGTACTTCCGGGAGAGGATTGGAAGACGCAATGTTACAAATCCTGACAAAAATTATGAAGCTTGTGAACAGCTGTTTCTGACTGGCAAGGGATACCTTCTGAATGATACCTTCTGAATGATACAGCTGTACATTGCCATAAATCCAAGGGATGCTGATGCTGTCGAAGTTGGTCTATCTTCCCTGTCAGCGTGCATTGCTGACTTGCAAAAGTGGATGCTACACAACATGCTGAAACTCAACTGTGATAAGACCCAATTTATGGTTGTCACCAATCCGTCTACACGGCATCTCTTGTCAAATGTATCAATCCAAATTGAGAATGCTGTCATCACACCGTCCAACACTGTTCGGAATCTAGGCGTGGAATTCGACTCCACAATGAAGATGGTCCATCATGTCTTTGCCCTGTGTCGTTCTCTCCACTTCCATCTTTGTAACCTGGGACGCATCAGACGGTACACCGACAATGCTACATGTGAGCAGGCAGTCCGGGCTGTCGTCACCTCAAGGCTTTACTATGCTAATGCCTTGCTTCAAGGTATTTTATCCTCAGATGTCCAGCGACTGCAACGGGTTCAAAACCGTGCCGCCTCTCCTCAATCAACTTCACTGGCTCCCGGTCCACGACCGAATTGTCTTTAAGATACTCACCATAGTCTACAAAATGTCTCCATAACGATGCCCCTTCATATATCACCAGTCTAATTGATGTTTATCACGCGGGACGACCTGGCCTTCGGTCCGGTTCTGACAACACACTGTTTGTAGTTCCAAGAGTGCATTCTTCGGTAGAGGAACGAGGATTCTATGCACACGCCCCACGTCTTTGGAACAGTCTTCCGAGGGAAATCCGTTTAGCCAAAACACTACAAGGGTTCAAGAACTGTCTCAAGACTTTTCTATTCAATCGTTAAATGCTTTCACTAATTTTGAGTCTTTGTTTCTGTAACTTTTTTTCTGCTGTTAAGCGCTGTGATACCTTTCGTGTAAGGGCGCTCTATAAATGCTTGTTATTATTATTATTATTATTATTAAAGACAAGCTCAAACAAAACTGTATTTTGAGAAAGTAATGCCTGAATTTCTGGATCAGTACACACTAGTCAGTCATGACTCTGAACAAACGATAGCTGTCAAAGATAGATTGGTTCAGTGTAGAAGAGTTACCCTTGAACATAACTACATAGCAAAACAGCCTGTAGTTAATGCTGAAGAGATGGTTGCGAATGTCAAAGAAAACATACAAGTCACTGCACACACATCCCAGATCAGTAACCCTCCAAAACCTCCACCCACTCCGAATCTGCAACCATCTACACTAAAAGTGTCAAAACCTGGTGATGAAACACCTTCACCATCAAAAACGGTAAATCGTTTAGACCAAGTAAGATCTTATGGGATTTGTTTGCTTGACCTGTATGTGTTTCTCCGACAAATGATTGACACAACTAAAGAAGGAGATGGAAGTCGACTCCTGATAAACATGAAAAGGCTACTTCTGTACTATGCAATGGGTCAGAAAACAAATACGCTCTAGAAATGATAGTTGCTATTGCTCAGGTGGAAGCACTTCTAACTCCCCAGATGGCCCAAAGAGTTGTATGGGGGCGTTTCTGTAGCATTTCTAGAGGAGCAGCTGACAACAACATGGAGATTTACAACCGAGAAGGCAAAAACAAATCCAGTGCATGGAACCAACTAAAACTGTGAAGGCAATCCAACGTATCTCAAAAGCACAAGCAGGTCTGCAAAAAAAAAATCTGAGAACTTTGATGTTAATACCCGTATGTACAAGTTGTCAGTGAAACACACTCATAGGTCAGCTGCAAAGGATGAAAACCAGGTGTTGAAAGATTTGAGTAAACTACAACCATTTAGCTTCAGGGCAGGAAGATTACACAGTGCTTTGCCAAAGGTGCCCTTCTGTGTGATCGATAATGTCAACCACAACAAATTACACTCATGGATTCGCAAACATGTCAAATGTATTCAAGAAGGTTTATTGTAAGGCAAATAATGAAACACGTGTGCCAGTTAAGAGGGGGAGGGGGCTAGATTTTCACATTGATTACTGACCTCAAATACTTTTATTTTGACCTTACAATGGTGCCAGATTCATGAAGTTAAAATGGCCCATATTTTTGACAGCATGAGGGCGCCGTAACTTTCTCTTTGGGTGAACAGACTCTTTACCGACATTACTTTTGGTGAACAAAATGCGTGAGAAAATAACAATATCTGGTGGTTGGTTTATCTTGCGAGATGTACATGTATGCTATTTAACTAAGAGTTTCCAACCTGAATTGCTCAGTTAGAGCACTGCTTGACAGTGTACAAATCCTAAAAGTAGTGTTAACATTATACCCCAAAGAAAACTGGACAGTGCCCTCATGCCGTCAAAAATATTGCCTATTCAAACATAGAAATGTATTTAGAAACTTAAAAGTAATTGAAACAATCGAACAAGGATGATTTTAAAATATATATAGAAAAACAAGTTCTAGGTAGAGCAATAATAATTTGATTTTTTTATGGTAAATTTGTATTCTTGATTTGTGTTTTTTGAAAGAGAACTAAAAACAACCCACAATTGTGCCAGTTCTAAAAAAATGTCTTAAGTTATGTTCTAAAAATAGCACAAGGGTGCCATTTCAAACATACTATTTTCTCAAGTAAGAGCAATGATGATACTTTGATGATATGGTTTTGCTCACCTTGTCCCTTTATTTAAAAGAGAAAAAAAAATCGCTGAGAACAAGCACATGTATTTACGTGGTAACTTTGAAGAGCAAATACAAAATGAACAATTTTGTTTTGTACATTGGACATTGTATTTGGTTTTCAGCATATGACTAGAAACACATTGTAGTACACACATGCGTTCCTTACATACACTGTAAGTGCAATGAAGAGATGATACAATAAAGTAAAATGTTTGCAAGTGTCAATCATGATGGATGTTGATTTACTTTTGTTTTACTGTATAGAAAAAGTAGATTGTGCAATTTGAAAAAAAAAAATCATGTAGATCCTAATGTGAGTCACCATCATTATGTAGGAGGTTGAGGCAAATGTCCATATAACATTCAAGGCACAGACACTTTAGCTTGCAGATATCACAGCACATGAGGGGTGCTTCTATGTGTGGCACTTGGCTAGTACCCAAAGTGTTGTAGAATAGTTACTCTCCTGCATTCATCCCCTCGGCATAAATCCCGCATTTTTTTGCTGCATGCCCGCCTTCTTCCTAGCTATATCTGAACCGTTAGAGTACATAGTGCATGTGGCTGGACAACCATGTGGTCCTGCACGTCATGTCTCTTGAAAGTAGGCTTCCATTGTATGTGGCACTCCAATGTGAACAACATTGCGAATATTTGGGGCTTTACACCCATCCCAACTGCGCATGTGGCAAACACAACTATGCATGTGTTTTGATGTGATGACAGTTGCTTAAGCAAAAGTTGTTTCATTTCTTCTGTTTGGGGCGCATGATACTGGGCGAAAACTCTGTTATCTGGACCAGTACATGTTTCTGGATAGTGTTGATGAACACCAAGTACATTTTCAAATAGCCTGTATGCGTAGCCACACTATTTAATTGTCATGAAAATGATAGTGGATGAATAACAGATGCGCTCTTCCAGCAACTTGAGGGCTATTGGATATAGTATGTCGTGGTTACTTTGAACACCATGAGTAGAGGGCAGTCATTTCTTTATAACATACATTATATTTGCCCTGTCTGGGTTCCTGCTGATAGGATTCTTCATGCAAAGTGATTTAATTATCGCTTCTCGGTAATCTCGGGGTGCAGTTGCTGTCATAAGACATACACAATGTAGTCGTATGACCACGAAGTATACCAACTTGGACCCCCATGCTAGAAAGTTTTGAGGCTTGATCTTGAACGATTGCATTCAGAGGAGTGACCACCAGTAGTTTTGGACTATTGACGTTTAGTTTATATCCAACCATATAAACTGCTAGTTGATAAATAAGGCTTTTTCCATAGCCTGTGGGAAGAATGACGAAGGCATCATGTCCATTAAACAGTTCCCATAATGCCTGACACTGTGCAGGTTTGAGATTGACACCCAGTTGTAACTGATTTACTGCATATTGCACAGGGTTCTATGATTACATAAGCTTGATTTTTGTTGTTTTTAATTAATTTTTAATTCATTAGGTTTTAATTAGATAAAGAAAAATAATAAATAATTTTGGGTTGAAAACAAAATATTAAAAAAACAATAAGTTTCAAATTTCATGTTTGTGTTACATTTTTCTCACTCTCAAACAGTATTTTATCAATACAACTTATAATCGAATTGTATTAGCCTGACTGTGTAATCCTACTTCTGTGGTCAAATCCAGTCATCACTGTAATAAACAATCGAATTGTATTAGCCTGACTTTCTCCACAGTCCCTCCCACAGAACGGTGCCAGTTTGTCTGGGGGGGGGTGGGGGTGAGTTGAGTGGCCTTGCTCAAGCAGCGGGCAAGACATGACATGACAAGCCAAGCCTGTAACAGTGAACAGACAGCTGAACAGATTGTTCCACTTATCAGTGGGTTAGATATGGGTCATCTGTGTTTGTGTGCGTTGGTATATCACATTTTGTTTACAGTTGTATGCCAGGAACAAGTTTCACAGCCCATAAAACAAAAACACAACTCTGGGAACTGACCCTCCCCCCCCCCCATCTTAGATATGTGGAATAATCCTGTCTCGGATATCATGGACGATCAAGTCGCTCAGGGCTTTGCAAGTAAATCATAAAAATAAAAAAACATAAAAACAAAACCACTAAAATCTGAAAAGGCAACACGTTTAATGGTTGTAATGCCTAACGAAAATGTAATTACTAATAAAATAGTAATATAGTGGTAAAGAATGGTGTACAAAATTCTAACGTAGACATGTTAAGTTGTACTTATTCAGTATTCACCATGTTCACAGCAGTCGACAGTGACTAATATACAAAGAACTGAGTGCACTCTACCTCCTTGCTGCTAACTACATGTAAGTCGGTATCTCAATGTTTATACTTGATTACTTGTTACCTTTGTTCTAACAAATCAAATGTTTACCTTTGTCAAAACGCCGGCCGGCAACCAATATGTACAAACAGGCTATTAAATCTGGTACCAGACCCCGAGACTATGACGAAGATGTGGATTTCGAAAAGCAGCCAGACTAATCTAATTTGCATACGTATCCAAACATTTTGGATTTGAAAATGATCCAATACCAGGGTGAGAGAGCGGTCAACCTGGTACTGCTCGTCACACCCTGAGAACGAGGTTGAATGAAAACTTATCCCGTAAGTCTGCTACCACCTAATGTTCTAAAGTCTCCCTTTGGAAGGATATGAGTGTGCAATTTTGTATTTAAGAATCATATATGATATTATTAAATGTATGGTAAATGCAGACATTTGCCCATCGTACTCGGCGCATAGCAAGTATTTCCCGCACTATTGGTGAATTTCCTCAATCACATGCTGTCATCTGATTGGTCGGCGCATCTTCAAAATGCAACGCCCAAAGCTAACCACAGCGCCAAGCAGATATTGTAATTTTAACGACCACGAGCCTCCAGTATGCCAGATCGCTGGCTGGGAAGGAACCGTCTTCTGTCCTCGTAGTTACCGATATACTGTGTGAGTTCTACGCGTTGTTGTTTTTCTATGAGCTGTGTATATTCATTGAACATTCATTGGAGGATTTGGCGTAACTTACTGGTGTCTAGGACGCCAATAGAAACAATAAGATGAACGGCACGCAGTGGGTTAGCTTCATTACCGCTGTAGGTATCGGTAAGTCAAACGTTCTCCTTCTGCTCGTCAATTGAAAACAAAAACACAAACAAAAACAAAAACAATGTAATGTCATTTAGATGTGATGGGCAAAAACAAAACAAGGAACAATTGACGACCATTTGGACAAAGGATATAATTATGTGGGAAGGTTAGATCCATGAGCGACTGATAAGTTTATGGCAAATTTCACTTTCAATGCGGAAGATAATACACAACAATAATAATATTAATAACAATCTGTGACGTATTTTAACTGTTTTCAAACACTTGGTTTTGGGCTCGCGAATTGAAAACTAATTGTTCCAACATGCCACCGTATACCATATTAGTTGTATGCAAGTATGCGCATTTTTATATAAAAGGTTTTGGAAGTTTCGCAAAACATACTGACAGTGGTGTGGAAAATGTGCGGTGGTTGTCATTGAGAGTTGTGCACTCGTTTTTTATTAGTCATCAAGGTAGACAAATCATAGTTTTGGGAAGACTAAGCTATGCATCACTCTATAACTGGGGGCAGACAAGAAAAGTAATTGGAAGATTTAATACAACCATGAAACTTTGCAGACTTTCAAGATACATCATGAGAAATATATTTGGCTGTAGGGATACCTTTGACCAATTACAGGTTGAATAAAAAGCAATTCCAACACAATTTCCAACATGCTGCAAAATTGCAGAACAGTAAAACAGACAGAGAACCAAATTAAAGTAAACATGAATATAAATATATATATATATATATATATATATATGTAATAAATTCAGAATATGAGTTAAACAAACTCTGGCATATCTCTCTTCTGGACAGACTGTTTCGTACCATAAGGCACTCATCAGCAGAATGACGAAAATAGAATACAAGTAGCATCTTACCTTATTTCGAATTATAAAGCGCGCGCAAGCGTGACGCGTGCTACGTCATTGAAGTTAGTACGCGTTTACGTCACTGAAGTAAGAACACATCTGTCTCGATGCCGGCACTTTGAGACGATTTCGCTTTTCTTATTCAGTGTACCTAGGTCTGGCCTACAAATGATTATGTACTTCTCTGCTATACACAAATTACATCTCTTGTTTACGTTAGAGTATGGCAGTGCTTTGTGAACAATGTCCCATTTAATTTCATAGTCTTTCCCCTCGTCCTTTAAGTCCCATATATGTTTACTTAGCTCTGTTTGTGCCCTCATGCTCTCGGATCTGAATGACCTCTTGTGGTTCGCCAGTCTCGCCTTGAAGGTTGTGGACGTCAGCCCGACGTATGCCTCCTTCCTGCCTTCGCTCGTGACGGTGGCCCGGTACACAATGTTCTTGCTGAGGCACTCCCCGTTCAGCGGGCATTCGGCATTCCGGCGGCAACTGCATGTTCTACCACCGACGTCGTCCTCTTGTTTTACCTTCCGTTTGTTGATTGACTGGATCGTTGCCTTCATGTTCGGCATGCAGCTGTACGATACCTTTACTGTGTTCCGGTTGAGCACTTTGTGAAGTTTATGTTCCTTGGGGAAGCATTTGTCTATTATCTGAAGGAATTTCTTTCCAATGCTGGTACATACGTTCTTGTTGTATGGCGGGTTGTACCATGTCACCTCCCTTTTTCTAGCCCTTTTCCTTGTGTTATTGCCCGGTGTGTATGTTAACTGATACTTGTGCCCGCTTTTTTGTAGAGCCTCTTGGTAGGCCGGGGCAGCTTGCTCGAATGCCTCCTTGGTCGACGAGATGTTAGAGAGTCTCTTGTTGATTCCCTCTGGTATTTGTTTGATGACGGTAGGTGGATGGTTTGACTGGACATGTACATAGAGAGGTATATTACCTGGTTTCATATATGGCATGTACCCTCCCGTTCGCAGGTCTAATGTGACGTCAAGGAAGTTTACTATTGCCTTGTTGGCTTCGATCGTTACCTTTAAATCATTTTCCCGGAATACTCGGCATATTTCTTTCTTGATTTTTTTCTATTTTCTGGGGGGTCTCTTTGAATACTGCCAAACCGTCGTCCCTGTATAGCCCCACTCTATTTCCGTATTTTGGTTTCAGGATCGACAGCATATACGCTACGACCAGCTCGCATGACTCCGCGCCGTCGAAACTGCCCATCGTGACATCGAATTTGCTGTCTGCATTACGCTTTTTCCACGGTACCTGGTTGTTGAATACCACTGTCTGTTTCGCGTGGATGATGATATCTTTCTCCTTGCTGCTAATTTTCTCGTAGTTTCCCGCGAACCCTAGTGCTTTCAGGAGGAGCTTTTCCGTTATCGATGGGTAGAACTCCACAATGTCGAAATTTATGAAGCTCGATTCTTGCTTGCTTGGGATTTTCTTATACCAGTCCAGTACGGCGTCCGTGCTTTTCCACAGATTGAATCCCGTCGCGCTTATGACTTTACCGACGATTCTGTCGAGGATCACTTTACTTATATGTCCTATCTCTGATTTGGTTGGGCTGATCAGTCGACATGATGGTTTATTATCAAAGTTGTCCTTGTGGTCCTTCAAAGTAATGAAGACTTCCCTCTCGGCCAATTTATCTATGCGGTCTCCCAGTTCAAGACTTTCAGCAATTCTTTTCGCTTCGCGATTGATTTCCACTACTTCCTTTTGCTCGGTTTTCTTGTATGTTTTGGTGACATTCGCCCTGACAAGATTAACATAGTCATCTTTTTCCATCTTATAATAATTTGTAGTCTTATCAGCCTTGACGGTAAGCTTATCATCATTTTCTGGGGGGTCTCTTTGAATACTGCCAAACCGTCGTCCCTGTATAGCCCCACTCTATTTCCGTATTTTGGTTTCAAATTACATCTCTTGTTTACGTTAGAGTATGGCAGTGCTTTGTGAACAATGTCCCATTTAATTTCATAGTCTTTCCCCTCGTCCTTTACAAGAGATGTAATTTGTGTATAGCAGAGAAGTACATAATCATTTGTAGGCCAGACCTAGGTACACTGAATAAGAAAAGCGAAATCGTCTCAAAGTGCCGGCATCGAGACAGATGTGTTCTTACTTCAGTGACGTAAACGCGTACTAACTTCAATGACGTAGCACGCGTCACGCTTGCGCGCGCTTTATAATTCGAAATAAGGTAAGATGCTACTTGTATTCTATTTTCGTCATTCTGCTGATGAGTGCCTTATGGTACGAAACAGTCTGTCCAGAAGAGAGATATGCCAGAGTTTGTTTAACTCATATTCTGAATTTATTACATGTTATAGCTCTACAGAGATGTATCGAGCACTGTGAATTGTGATAGAAGACGATTTCATTGGATACACTAGCTCCTACTTTTATAGTTGAGCACTCTCCTGACGTCGCACTTCAAAATGGAAAGAGTAAACTTTGAATATTCGACGAAGAATATTCCGGTAGCATCGAGAACAACATACCTCAAGCGCCTGATCGAGAAAACGGAAATGTTCATCAAAAGGATTAGATGGAGATCGTTCTTCTTTCTGAATCCGGAGCTGAACAAAGACAACGCGGAAAAGGAGGAAACGTACGGATTTAACTCGCGGAAAACACCACCAGTCATCCCGGAACTGAAAGAATTCGAAGACAATTTGGTGAGTCTGATTCAAAACGTCGAATTTGAGAAGAACTAGCCAGTTCCAACCCAAATTGAACGAAGACATAAATATGATTAGAAATGATGATAAGCTTACCGTCAAGGCTGATAAGACTACAAATTATTATAAGATGGAAAAAGATGACTATGTTAATCTTGTCAGGGCGAATGTCACCAAAACATACAAGAAAACCGAGCAAAAGGAAGTAGTGGAAATCAATCGCGAAGCGAAAAGAATTGCTGAAAGTCTTGAACTGGGAGACCGCATAGATAAATTGGCCGAGAGGGAAGTCTTCATTACTTTGAAGGACCACAAGGACAACTTTGATAATAAACCATCATGTCGACTGATCAGCCCAACCAAATCAGAGATAGGACATATAAGTAAAGTGATCCTCGACAGAATCGTCGGTAAAGTCATAAGCGCGACGGGATTCAATCTGTGGAAAAGCACGGACGCCGTACTGGACTGGTATAAGAAAATCCCAAGCAAGCAAGAATCGAGCTTCATAAATTTCGACATTGTGGAGTTCTACCCATCGATAACGGAAAAGCTCCTCCTGAAAGCACTAGGGTTCGCGGGAAACTACGAGAAAATTAGCAGCAAGGAGAAAGATATCATCATCCACGCGAAACAGACAGTGGTATTCAACAACCAGGTACCGTGGAAAAAGCGTAATGCAGACAGCAAATTCGATGTCACGATGGGCAGTTTCGACGGCGCGGAGTCATGCGAGCTGGTCGTAGCGTATATGCTGTCGATCCTGAAACCAAAATACGGAAATAGAGTGGGGCTATACAGGGACGACGGTTTGGCAGTATTCAAAGAGACCCCCCAGAAAATAGAAAAAATCAAGACAGAAATATGCCGAGTATTCCGGGAAAATGATTTAAAGGTAACGATCGAAGCCAACAAGGCAATAGTAAACTTCCTTGACGTCACATTAGACCTGCGAACGGGAGGGTACATGCCATATATGAAACCAGGTAATATACCTCTCTATGTACATGTCCAGTCAAACCATCCACCTACCGTCATCAAACAAATACCAGAGGGAATCAACAAGAGACTCTCTAACATCTCGTCGACCAAGGAGGCATTCGAGCAAGCTGCCCCGGCCTACCAAGAGGCTCTACAAAAAAGCGGGCACAAGTATCAGTTAACATACACACCGGGCAATAACACAAGGAAAAGGGCTAGAAAAAGGGAGGTGACATGGTACAACCCGCCATACAACAAGAACGTATGTACCAGCATTGGAAAGAAATTCCTTCAGATAATAGACAAATGCTTCCCCAAGGAACATAAACTTCACAAAGTGCTCAACCGGAACACAGTAAAGGTATCGTACAGCTGCATGCCGAACATGAAGGCAACGATCCAGTCAATCAACAAACGGAAGGTAAAACAAGAGGACGACGTCGGTGGTAGAACATGCAGTTGCCGCCGGAATGCCGAATGCCCGCTGAACGGGGAGTGCCTCAGCAAGAACATTGTGTACCGGGCCACCGTCACGAGCGAAGGCAGGAAGGAGGCATACGTCGGGCTGACGTCCACAACCTTCAAGGCGAGACTGGCGAACCACAAGAGGTCATTCAGATCCGAGAGCATGAGGGCACAAACAGAGCTAAGTAAACATATATGGGACTTAAAGGACGAGGGGAAAGACTATGAAATTAAATGGGACATTGTTCACAAAGCACTGCCATACTCTAACGTAAACAAGAGATGTAATTTGTGTATAGCAGAGAAGTACATAATCATTTGTAGGCCAGACCTAGGTACACTGAATAAGAAAAGCGAAATCGTCTCAAAGTGCCGGCATCGAGACAGATGTGTTCTTACTTCAGTGACGTAAACGCGTACTAACCTCAATGACGTAGCACGCGTCACGCTTGCGCGCGCTTTATAATTCGAAATAAGGTAAGATGCTACTTGTATTCTATTTTCGTCATTCTGCTGATGAGTGCCTTATGGAACGAAACAGTCTGTCCAGAAGAGAGATATGCCAGAGTTTGTTTAACTCATATTCTGAATTTATTACATGTTATAGCTCTACAGAGATGTATCGAGCACTGTGAATTGTGATAGAAGACGATTTCATTGGATATATATATATATATATATATATGTGGTTCATGACTTGATATTTAATATAAAAAAGTCGCATCCCCTTAAGGTGATCCCGTGGCTGCCGCTTCCCAGGTTGAATCGTAAACGTGGGTGTGATCCCTGGCTACACGGCAGTTAACGGTTGTATGGCTTCTGGCTGGCACCCCGAACAAAGATATTGACTAATAGGGAGACCGCCAACATAGGGCTGGATAGCTCAGTTGGTAGAGCGCCGGTACGTTAATCCGGAGGTCGTTGGTTCAATTCCCGCTCCAGTCAATTTTTCTTTGTTCAAACCTAAACTATTTAAATAAAATTTCCCAGTCAGTTTCCCTTGTGGTTCATGACTTGATATTTAATATAAAAAAGTCGCATCCTCTTAAGGTGATCCCGTGGCTGCCACTTCCCAGGTTGAATCGTAAACGTGGGTGTGATCCCTGGCTACACGGCAGTTAACGGTTGTATGGCTTCTGACTGGCACCCCGAACAAAGATATTGACTAATAGGGAGACCGGCAACATAGGGCTGGATAGCTCAGTTGGTAGAGCGCCGGTACGTTAATCCGGAGGTCGTTGGTTCAAGTCCCGCTCCAGTCAATTTTTCTTTGTTCAAACCCAAACTATTTAAATAAAATTTCCCAGTCAGTTTCCCTTGTGGTTCATGACTTGATATTTAATATAAAAAAGTCACATCCCCTTAAGGTGATCCCGTGGCTGCCGCTTTCCAGGTTGAATCGTAAACGTGGGTGTGATCCCTGGCTACACGGCAGTTAAAGGTTGTATGGCTTCTGGCTGGCACCCCGAACAAAGATATTGACTAATAGGGAGACCGCCAACATAGGGCTGGATAGCTCAGTTGGTAGAGCGCCGGTACGTTAATCCGGAGGTCGTTGGTTCAAGTCCCGCTACAGTCAATTTTTCTTTGTTCAAACCTAAACTATTTAAATAAAATTTCCCAGTCAGTTTCCCTTGTGGTTCATGACTTGATATTTAATATTAAAAAGTCGCATCCCCTTAAGGTGATCCCGTGGCTGCCGCTTCCCAGGTTGAATCGTAAACGTGGGTGTGATCCCTGGCTACACGGCAGTTAACGGTTGTATGGCTTCTGACTGGCACCCCGAACAAAGATATTGACTAATAGGGAGACCGCCAACATAGGGCTGGATAGCTCAGTTGGTAGAGCGCCGGTACGTTAATCCGGAGGTCGTTGGTTCAAGTCCCGCTCCAGTCAATTTTTCTTTGTTCAAACCTAAACTATTTAAATAAAATTTCCCAGTCAGTTTCCCTTGTGGTTCATGACTTGATATTAATATTAAAAAGTCGCATCCCCTTAAGGTGATCCCGTGGCTGCCGCTTCCCAGGTTGAATCGTAAACGTGGGTGTGATCCCTGGCTACACGGCAGTTAACGGTTGTATGGCTTCTGACTGGCACCCCGAACAAAGATATTGACTAATAGGGAGACCGCCAACATAGGGCTGGATAGCTCAGTTGGTAGAGCAAATCCGGAGTACGTTAATCCGGAGGTCGTTGGTTCAAGTCCCGCTCCAGTCATTTTTTTCTTTGTTCAAACCCAAACTATTTAAATAAAATTTCCCAGTCAGTTTTCCTTGTGGTTCATGACTTGATATTTAATATAAAAAAGTCGCATCCCCTTAAGGTGATCCCGTGGCTGCCGCTTCCCAGGTTGAATCGTAAACGTGGGTGTGATCCCTGGCTACACGGCAGATAACGGTTGTATGGCTTCTGACTGGCACCCCGCACAAAGATATTGACTAACAGGGAGACCGCCAACATAGGGCTGGATAGCTCAGTTAGTAGAGCGCCGGTACGTTAATCCGGAGGTCGTTGGTTCAAGTCCCGCTCCAGTCAATATTTCTTTGTTCAAACCCAAACTACTTAAATAAAATTTCCCAGTCAGTTTCCCTTGTGGTTCATGACTTGAATCGTAAACGTGGGTGTGATCCCTGGCTACACGGCAGTTAACGGTTGTATGGCTTCTGATGACTGGCACCCCGCACAAAGATATTGACTAATAGGGAGACCGCCAACATAGGGCTGGATAGCTCAGTTGGTAGAGCGCCGGTACGTTAATCCGGAGGTCGTTGGTTCAAGTCCCGCTACAGTCAATTTTTCTTTGTTCAAACCCAAACTACTTAAATAAAATTTCCCAGTCAGTTTCCCTTGTGGTTCATGACTTTAATCGTAAACGTGGGTGTGATCCCTGGCTACACGGCAGTTAACGGTTGTATGGCTTCTGACTGGCACCCCGCACAAAGATATTGACTAATAGGGAGACCGCCAACATAGGGCAGGATAGCTCAGTTGGTAGAGCGCCGGTACGTTAATCCGGAGGTCGTTGGTTCAAGTCCCGCTCCAGTCAATATTTCTTTGTTCAAACCCAAACTACTTAAATAAAATTTCCCAGTCAGTTTCCCTTGTGGTTCATGACTTGAATCGTAAACGTGGGTGTGATCCCTGGCTACACGGCAGTTAACGGTTGTATGGCTTCTGACTGGCACCCCGCACAAAGATATTGACTAATAGGGAGACCGCCAACATAGGGCTGGATAGCTCAGTTGGTAGAGCGCCGGTACGTTAATCCGGAGGTCTTTGGTTCAAGTCCCGCTCCAGTCAATTTTTCTTTGTTCAAACCCAAACTATTTAAATGAAATTTCCCAGTCAGTTTCCCTTGTGGTTCATGACTTGATATATTATATATATATAATATATCAAGTCATGAACCACCAGGGAAACTGACTGACAGGGTTCAACTTGCCATCAACAAGGCCCTCAGTATACCACGCCATACTCTTTTGGCCAACAAGGGGTCCAGAAAAGTCCCGACCAATAGAGTTGCCCTGGTCACCACCTACCACCCTAAACTACCCAAACTCTCCTCAATCCTCAATGGTAGAATGGATATTCTCCATTCATCTAAGAGGATGCGCTCAGCAATCCCTGATAACCCCATGGTTGCTTTCCGCCGCCCTAAAAACCTGGGAGACATTCTAGTCAGGGCCAAACTCCCCCCAGGTACAGGCCAAACACCACCACTAACAGAGATACAGGGTTGTCACAAGTGTACCCCCTCTAAATGTAGAGCCTGTCTCTACATCAAACCTGCACTTAAAGTGAAGAGTCACAGCACTGGCTCTTCTTACAATATCAAGACCGACTCCCTATGTAGCACACCCAATGTGGTCTATGTTATATCTTGTAAAAGATGTGGACTACAGTATGTGGGAGAGACTAAGACCAAACTCAGTCTTCGCTTTGCGAACCATGTCTCTTCCATAAAGACCAAGAAACTGTACCCCGTCTCCATCCACTTCAACAGCCTTAATCACAGCGTCAAAGATGTTGAACTCATCGTGATTGAGGCTTGCAATGGTGACGACACAATCATTAGCAAATGCAACTCCTCACTAACAGCTTCAGTTAAATACTTTGGAAAAGTAAAGTTTTATTTAAAAACAAATAATTTTAAAAATTTCAACATCTTCTCCATACTGAGAGTTTGTTAAAACTAACGTTAAATTCATTATATCTTCCCGCAAGAAAGACAGCTCGGTTTTGATGCAACTAAGTTTAATTAAATCTCACATTAGCTTGAAGTTGAGTTTGGTCAAAGTTTTGTTTAGTTAGAGTATACTGATTTACAGGCAACATTTTAAAAGATGCGATAAAAGTCAGGTGTGAAAATTTCGGCTGAATATAGTGTCTGCGTGCTGAGAAAACGGCAGCCAACGGCATCTTTGGCCGCAGCATTTGCGACCGAAAACAAAACCTCACAAAACCGAGAAAATATTTACGCATAAATCATTTTTAAGATTCAAAATTTGAAAAATTAGGTCGATTTCAATTCGAAGGGAATCCTTCCTCAAAATAGTTTATACTCTCAACAGTTGCTGTGCTTCTCACAGTAAGTTTTTCTGGTAATACTTTGTTGGATTACTTGGTTTCAAACACGTTCCTCCCTATTGCAGCATCCAAAGTGGAAAATGAATAAATCCATAATCTCATGCGAGGGTGGATGATTTTTTCGACGTCATGACGAGAATCTCAAGACTTTATGACCAAATGATACGATGCTTTTATTCCATTATAACTATTTCTGTTTACGTTTTTGTCTGCATCTTTTTACTTTTGTTTCAAGTCTCAAGTTTACGGTTCCATAAACTTTATAACCTTTGTTGCCTTATAGAGGTATTTAATAATTTTAAGAATCACTTCTGCACTTTTCTTCAATTCATCAGATCCTGGCTAACATGAAATTGTTGGGTTTTTTTTTTAATAAACCATTATTATTCTTTATAAATATGTTTGTCTATGTATATATGTTTACAGTTGTACGTGTGTGTACATACATTATAGTCATACAAAAATGAACGATGAAAGAAGGGAAGCTTCTCAACATTGACTGCCTAGCTAATGAGCTTAGGATCGGTCAAGGCTGTAAAGGAGGAACGGGTAACGTGTTTGCAATCGCAAAAGGAATGTATTGTAAATTGTAATGGGCAGGATTAGCTTGAGAGGCATAAACAAGAACAAACACAAACATATCCATTTATAGCAAAAAGAGGAGCAAAGGATTAAGGCAGAGTATCCAGAAAAAAGCGGGAAAATTTAGCCAATCAGAGTTGTAAATTAACTGGCTATGAACCAATAAGAGGGAAGAAGTGAGGACAAAGGATGGTCAGTGTGAAAGGCTGGATCACTGGACCATAAAGGTGGTACCGCATTGTAGGCATTACGATGCGGGAAGCATGAAAGGGTAAGATTAGAGGGCAAGCCACATAAGAAAATGGGAGGCAATAGGAGGCAAGATCAAAGTAATTATAGAATAAAAGAATCAGTGTAAGAGGTTAAAACTAAGCAAAAGGAACCTGCAGAGAGAGCAGGTTATTAATTCCTCTGCAGAGGGAATAGGTTATTGACAGGTTGATTTTTAAAAACTTTTTGAGAGAGAGAAAAGTGTAGGGAACATGTAAATGACAATAACTGTATATATTTTGTAACAATGAAGTAAGTAAGAGAAAAAGCGTAAAAATAGACTAGTGGAGAGAACTTGTTATTTACAGTTATTGTATTTATTTTATATCAAAGAAAAAAACAAGCAAAGGTGGAAGGAGTGTGATGGGAATTTATTTAACACCAGTGTTTACGTTGAGTCCAAAGGGTTGGACTGTCTTGAGTTGGTGAATCCAGTGTGATTCTCTGAGTTTGCGGTGTGTGTCGTCACCATTGCAAGCCTCAATCACGATGAGTTCAACATCTTTGACGCTGTGATTACGGCTGTTGAAGTGGATGGAGACGGGGTACAGTTTCTTGGTCTTTATGGAAGAGACATGGTTCGCAAAGCGAAGACTTATTTTGGTCTTAGTCTCTCCCACATACTGTAGTCCACATCTTTTACAAGATATAACATAGACCACATAGGGTGTGCTACATAGGGAGTCGGTCTTGATATTGTAAGAAGAGCCAGTGCTGTGACTCTTCACTTTAAGTGCAGGTTTGATGTAGAGACAGGTTCTACATTTAGAGGGGGTACACTTGTGACAACCCTGTATCTCTGTTAGTGGTGGTGTTTGGCCTGTACCTGGGGGGAGTTTGGCCCTGACTAGAATGTCTCCCAGGTTTTTAGGGCGGCGGAAAGCAACCATGGGGTTATCGGGGATTGCTGAGCGCATCCTCTTAGATGAATGGAGAATATCCATTCTACCATTGAGGATTGAGGAGAGTTTGGGTAGTTTAGGGTGGTAGGTGGTGACCAGGGCAACTCTATTGGTCGGGACTTTTCTGGACCCCTTGTTGGCCAAAAGAGTATGGCGTGGTATACTGAGGGCCTTGTTGATGGCAAGTTGAACCCTGTCAGTCAGTTTCCCTGGTGGTTCATGACTTGATATATTATATATATATAATATATCAAGTCATGAACCACAAGGGAAACTGACTGGGAAATTTTATTTAAGTAGTTTGTAGGGAACATGTAAATGACAATAACTGTATCTATTTTGTATCAATGAAGTAAGCGAGAGAAAAAGCGTAAAAATAGACTAGTGGAGAGAACTTGTTGTTTACAGTTATTGTATTTATTTTATATCGAAGAAAAAAACAAGCAAAGGTGGAAGGAGTGTGATGGGAATTTATTTAACACCAGTGTTTACGTTGAGTCCAAAGGGTTGGACTGTCTTGAGTTGGTGAATCCAGTGTGATTCTCTGAGTTTGCGGTGTGTGTCGTCACCATTGCATATATATATATATATATATATATATATATATATAGACTAATAGGGAGACCGCCAACATAGGGCTGGATAGCTCAGTTGGTAGAGCGCCGGTACGTTAATCCGGAGGTCGTTGGTTCAAGTCCCGCTCCAGTCAATTTTTCTTTGTTCAAACCCAAACTATATATATATATATTTAAATATCAAACAACAATCCACAAACACACTAGAGCGATAGTAAAACAAATAAATAAATAACTGACTCTGATATCAATTAAAATTATTTATTTGTGTCTGCACAAAAACACGAAGTTCGGTTTGGGATCAAATAATTAATAGTTTTGTTGACATGAACACAAATTCTGTAGTTTGTATGTAATTGTTTAATTTCTGCAAGTACAAACTTGTGAGTAAATACTCAATGGAATAACAAGGATGTCATTTACACTGAAGCGCCATATTATGTATTGGATATGAAAACAAACATAAAAAACAATAAAATACATGTTTACAAGTTGAGCAATTGACCTTGTTTAGTTGCACTTCTTATTGGCAACATCATTTTCATATTAAATTGGATTCCTAGAAATATTTGATTTAACACTATGTGGGGCCTACAGGGACTGTCATGATTAGTGTAGTTCAAACATCGCCGATATACTGAACGTTGTCAGGAGCGACTTCATAAAATGGTTATCTGACATTTTTGTTTTTCCATTTTGGTAATTTTACGTTTTTTACAAAAAACAACAATCAAAAAAAAAAAAAAAACCCAGAAACGTCACATTATAACGATGCAAGTCTAAGCCCCTCATGAGTTTGGACAATTACATAAAATAGCCACTACCTCTAAAGACAAGTTAAACACGTTAAAGGTCACACATTCCTGTTGTTGTATCCCTGTGGAGACATCTTTTGTTCTTTCCTTTTGTTCCTGTAGTTAAGAACCTCCCATAGACTTTGTACACAGAATTCCTTGTGGAGCAACCCAGTCTTTAGAATTTCCCTATGGAGACCCTTTGTTTCCCCTTTTCTGTTTAAGGTGGTGAATATGAAGGCAACGACGCTTGTCATGTCGATTGCAAAACAAAGCCCAACACAATTGTACTCGGCATGATTTGGGATCTTGACAACTTTTCATGGATGAGCCTGATAGGTCAGAGATTGACATCTGAGCTTGGTGGCTGCATTTTATGTTATTTTTATTAATAATTATTTACAAAACATCTAACTCAGAACAGGCTGTAGAGTCCATCTTTAACGCACATCACACATAATTTAAGAAACGTGATTTAGTTCCGACCTTGGCAGGTTCTGCCAAATTGTGCTGCTTTCGTAATATTATCGATTGTCGCCACTCAAACTCTCCCTTCATTTTCCCTTCATTTGAGTATTTCGATTTCATATTTATAATAAGCTAAATTTTAGTCTTGAAATAAACGTGTTGTGAACTATTGGCGATTGATAGAAGGGCATTAAAGAATTGGTATCTTAACTTTCATGTAGGTCTTCACTATGATCCTAATGACTTTTTCAAATTCATTAGTAAATGCAACTCCTCACTAACAGCTTCAGTTAAATACTTTGGAAAAGTAAAGTTTTATTTAAAAACAAATAATTTTAAAAATTTCAACATGTTCTCCATACTGAGAGTTTGTTAAAGTTAACGTTAAATTCATTATATCTTCCCGCAAGAAAGACAGCTCGGTTTTGATGCAACTAAGTTCAATTAAATCTCACATTAGCTTGAAGTTGAGTTTGGTCAAAGTTTTGTTTAGTTAGAGTATACTGATTTACAGGCAACACTTTAAAAGATGCGATAAAAGTCAGGTGTGAAAATTTCGGCTGAATATAGTGTCTGCGTGCTGAGAAAACGGCAGCCAACGGCATCTTTGGCCGCAGCATTTGCGACCGAAAACAAAACCTCACAAAACCGAGAAAATATTTACGCATGAATCATTTTTAAGATTCAAAATTTGAAAAATTAGGTCAAAATAGTTTATACTCTCAACAGTTGCTGTGCTTCTCACAGTAAGTTTTTCTGGTAATACTTTGTTGGATTACTTGGTTTCAAACACGTTCCTCCCTATTGCAGCATCCAAAGAGGAAAATGAATAAATCCATAATCTCATGCGAGGGTGGATGATTTTTTCGACGTCATGACGAGAAACTCAAGACTTTATGACCTAATGATACGATGCTTTTATTCCATTATAACTATTTCTGTTTACGTTTTTGTCTGCATCTTTCTACTTTTGTTTCAAGTCTCAAGTTTACAGTTCCATAAACTGTATAACCTTTGTTGCCTTATAGAGGTATTTAATAATTTTAAGAATCACTTCTGCACTTTTCTTCAATTCATCAGATCCTGGCTAACATGAAATTGTTTTTTGTTTTTTTATAATAAACCATTATTATTCTTTATAAATATGTTTGTCTATGTATATATGTTTACAGTTGTACGTGTGTGTACATACATTATAGTCATACAAAAATGAACGATGACAGAAGGGAAGCTTCTCAACATTGACTGCCTAGCTAATGAGCTTAGGATCGGTCAAGGCTGTAAAGGAGGAACGGGTAACGTGTTTGCAATCGCAAAAGGAATGTATTGTAAATTGTAATGGGCAGGAGTAGCTTGAGAGCAATGCTGTCTGTTGGCATGTGTACACAACTTTTTTTCAAGGAGTGACTTCCAGCAATTTTAGGCTTGTTCTTGTTTGCATTTGTGTTATTCCCGTTAAAAGTATAACATAATGTGACATGGGGGTAAAAACAAATAAGTTGTGTGCGTGTAAATAGAAAACCAGTTTTGAAAGTGTTACCGTAATCAAGTGTACAGACCAACGTGTTCGAAATGTGACGTAACGAGGTGTTTTATACTTAGAGTGTTGTTATGTTGATTACATTTCTCACAAGAAGGGTACCAGTACTGTGATGTTTTGGAGATTTGTGTTTCTCACCACACCGTAAGGACTCTTGCTATTGCAAACAAAGTTCCTGACAAAATGTAATTTGACATAGGAGCCCCTCTCATTAGAATAGTCTTTAAATACGTGGGTACAATGTGTGTAATTCCCTCTGATGCTGCGCGCTCCCTTCATGCCGTGCCTTTGGTCAGCTAGTCTATCGACATCAAGTGGTTCTCTTTTTTGTTGTATTATTCTTTCTTTTTTAGGGCATATATTTATTACTGTCTTTTTTTTATCCCGAAAGACTCTCATTTTATATATCTCTTGATTTACACCAGAAAGAAGAAAAAGAGAGAAAATGACCAAGATCACAAAGCAAGTCACCGATAAAAGAAGCTCCCCCGGTTAATTCCCAGTAATTGTAATGGATACATTTCTTTCCCATTGTGACCTGGCTATTGAACCACGAGGAACTCTTACAAACATCTTCTTTTGCGTAGGAAAATGCAAGGAGTAAAGGAGGACCAAGCGTTCCCCTCAAGACGTCATCCAAAACGTAATGCCCCGGAAAAGATTGTTCTTATGAACACCACCTGTGCTTCAAGGTCCACCCTCTAATAGGCCCAACTTGGATATATTTAAAATGACATGGGCGAGTGAGTCCCAACCCGAGCATTTTGTGACCAAGAGTCTCCGGATCCAAGTAACTTTTAAAGATTCCACGTTAAGTGCTACGTCTACCATTCCCACACTACCATGGTTATAATCCTGTACCATTTGATTTATTGACACACGATCTTTACCTTTCCAAATGAAATTTAAAAACAAACATGGTGTCAAGGTATTTGATGGTGTTGATAGGAGAATTAGGAATGGACAAAACAAATCATGTAAGTCTTGATAAAAGCAGAAATTAAACCAAGATTACACTTAGACCACATACCAATCTGCTAACGTAATGTTAAAGTCACCTGATTGTAGTTTAACGAAACTATTGAGTCTAAGTCGGTGGAAAAACGCTTTGTTGTCACTGCAAAGCTTATCGACACTGTCCTTCTTCGAACCAATCCACATAGCGTTCGTTTTCTCAACGTTAACCTTTAAACCTGAAATGTTGGCAAATGTGTCTTAATTTTCGAAAGCGGAACGCATAAAGGATTAAGATCCGTTCGATATTAGAACAGTGTCGTCAGCTTAATGCGAAAGGCAATACTCATTCCCACCTATCCCAATACATTTGACATCTTTATCATTGCATAACATCATTGACAAAACTTCTTCACAAAGGAGAACAAGATAATGACTTAAACCGTCCCCTTGTCTACAGCCTCTCTCGATCTTAAATGGTTCAGACAAAACCCATTTTTTAAACAAACGCGTTTGAGACAGAATCAATATAAACGAAATTACCTGGAATATTATTCGAATCAGTGATATTAAGTAAATCATACATGAGACGAATATTCTCACCAATAAAACGACCCGCCATAAAACCTTTCTGTCTCTCATGAATGCCATGGGGAAGGCAGCCCTTAAGACTCTCAGCAATACAAACTGGAGCAATTTTGTTTCAAGCGTTTACGAGCGAAATGGGGCGCATTTGGTTTTTTTATACTTACGGGGTTTGTCCCCTTTAGGCAAAAGAGTAATGATCCCGTACTTTTGTGTAACCGAGAATTTACCTGAAAAGTATGCATAATTAAGCGAACGAAGTAAATACTAGGCGAGCTCTAAATAGAAATGTTTGTAAAACCCGAAGCTTAAACCATCTGAACCAGGTGATTTGCCACCCTTCAGAGTTAGCAATAGCTAATCAAAGGACAGAGGTCTTGATGCTGTCCCCTATTGAATCGGGAAGAATAGGTTTGGAAGCTTTGACAAAAAACGGAATTTAGTTTGACTCCATCTTGAACATTGAAATCATTGATTTGTAATACATTTTCTTACCCCTAATTTTCAAAAGCAACATTTCGAAGAAAACCTGATCGCAGATAGTAAGCTGAACATCTTTGGGGTGAATATTACTGAGGTTTTATTGCAAATTATTAGAGGCAGCATATTGTCCCAGCACGTCACTAATAATATCCTTAACCAGATTAAAGAATTGTGGATCTTTCAGCAAAAAGTTATTTAACTTCCAGAAGCCATAGCCATATTCAACTTTACTAAAATCACCAGTCACAATGTCGAAAGCCAGCATGTTACCAATCTTGTCGGTCTTCATTTTATATATTTTAAACTCTAAATTTTAAATTATTGTTAAGAAGATTAGCAACACCTCTGGAAATACTTTTAAAGGAACTAAATAAACATTGAAGTCCCCACTCAGTACGGACGAGCCCTTCTAGTTCCGCATCGAAATGGACATCATGTAAACAACAGATATAACATTATGTTGACCTGAAATATTGTAAAACATCCCCGCGTTTCTAAAAACTGGCCAAGCCTCGGCAATTCACGAAGGCAATCGACATATTGCTAGAAACCATGGAAAATAAGAAGGAGAATGGTGAAAAGCAATTCCTTAAAAGTAAAGCTTAAGTAATGTAAAAAAAAAAAAAAAAAACTTTTGAGCACACTCTGTTGTGCCTTCCAACCAGTGTAAATAACAATCATGATACTGGTAGTCCCCAGGTTTTTTTAGCCACCCGTACCCACCCCGAAATCCCAAACTCCATAACAAAATTCCTCCCCTGGAAACCCCCTAAACCAGCGAAACAAAATGATGATGATGATGATGATGATGATGATGATGATTGATGATGATGATGATGATGATGATGATGATGATGATGATGATGATGATGATGATGATGATGATGATGATGATGATGATGATGATGATGATGATGATGATGATGATGATGATGATGATGATGATGATGATGATGATGATGATGATGATGATGATGATGATGATGATGATGATGATGATGATGATGATGATGATGATGATCCTGATGATGATGATGATGATGATGATGATGATGATGATGATGATGATGATGATGATGATGATGATGATGATGATGGGGATGAAGGGGATGGGGATGGGGATGGGGCTGAAGAAGGGGATGATGATGATGGTGATGGCGATGGTTAACTTCGGGCAAAATATGTTGGTGCCCTGTACGCACTGTTTAATTCTGGCATGGGATGGTGTGAAGCCCAGACAGTTAAAAGGTAGCTGGTACGCACATGAAACCAACAGAAAGCAGAAAGCCGAACACTAACGAAAGTACTTCAATACCCATCGTTTTTCAACAATTTCAAAGCTTGTCTTGTTCTTGGAAAATGCATTAACAGTCAATTATGCGCAATAGATTGTGCTAAGCAAAACGCTAACTCAAGAATTCTGATCATTGTAACCCTTTCCGTAAGAGGTATTTAACCATTGGCTCGCTTGGTCTAATCAACGACCATGACGGCCACCATACCATTCTTTACCACGCAGTGAAAGCTTGGTCATCATACTGATATTTCCGAGGTATTTTCGATGCCGTGTAGATTCTTGTAACAAGTGTAGGCAAAAAATAACATTAACATTAAAATTATCTTCGATCACATTAATATTTATTTAATACTATTGTATCATAATTTCGTGATATTTACCTATAAATATTTATATTTTATTCAAAAACATTTATTTCTTGTCGTGCAAGCGTCCTGGTTGGAGTTCGATCCAGTCGCAGCATTTAGTTGCAGCCTCGGGAGGGAACCGAACCCTAAGGAGAACGGCATTATACGGTGGGTCATGCCGTTAAATCACCGCCTTCGATGCCAGTGTACCAGCATCTACCCTGGGGGTTTTAACTCGTACACACCCGAGAGAGGGTTTCATCCGTTTTACACCGATCGCCCTCTCTTCACGGACCTCAAGTCAGAAATATTCAACTACTTTGAGTGTGAAAGTGAGTAGCTTGGTGGTAAATAAAATGGCACCCCTAGATGCACAACACTGTTAATATTGTAAACATGAGTCAAATCGTCGCCGTTTTTACGAAGCGAGAGACACAATTATGTTTTTTAAGAAATTCACGTTTGATGTTGAAATATCAATTTCAAACTTTTGTTCGGGACACTTCTTTCCGACAAATTAAAGCTGGTTTATTCTGTCAAGAAGAACGTTCTGCACTTTTTGTTTTCAATTTGGCGACTGTATTAAGGAATTCTTAATCAACAAAGTTGTCACTTCGCTAAAAAAAATATACATACGTGTCTCTGCTTTTTGGGGTTACTCTAGATGTTTCATCACTGTATACCAACATACCCCATAATGAATGCATGTGTCTCTGCTCTTAGGGGTAATAAACAATCCCGCCCCTCAGTGATACATATTTAGGAACTCATCAGCCACATTCTCACTAAGAACAACTTGTCATTTACTGACAGGCATTTTCTACAGATACAGGGTACCGCCGTGGGTGCAAAAATGGCGCCCTCATATGCCAACATTTTCATGTCTGACTTAGAGGAAAAACTTCTGTCCTCTGCCTCCAGCCGCCAACTAGTTTGTTGGAGACTTATTGATGATATTTTCTCTATCTGGTGTGGTAGTCAAGACAGCTTGGATGAGTTTATCAGCCATTTAAACTCATTCCACCCAACCATAAAGTTCACTACTGAATACTCTCTAACAAGTGTCAACTTTCTAGATGTAACTGTAAGTACATCCCATAGCGGCATCGTTACGGATGTAGACAGCAAACCCACTGACACCCACCAGTACCTTCTCTCCAACAGTTGCCACCCCAGTCACTGAAGGCAATTGCTTACAGTCAGGCTTTGCGTATAAGACGTATCTGCTCCACAGATACCCTCTACAAAAGGCGTTCATCGGACCTCAGGAAAAAAACTTGTTTCCAGAGGTCACAGCGAACGCATGGTTCAACTTGCCATCAACAAGGCCCTCAGCATACCACGCCATACTCTTTTGGCCAACACGGGATCCAAAAAAGTCCCGACCAATAGAGTTGCCCTGGTCACCACCTACCACCCTAAACTACCAAAACTCTCCTCAATCCTCAATGGCAGAATGAATATTCTCCATTCCTCTAAGAGGTTGCGCTCAGCAATCCCTGAGAACCCCATGGTTGCATTCCGCCGCTTTAACCACCAGGGAGACATTCTAGTCTAGACCACCCCTAACAGAGATACAGGGTTGTCACAAGTGTACCCGCTCTAAATGTAGAACTTGTCTCTACATCAAACCTGCACTTAAAGTGAAGAGTCATAGCACTGTCTCTTCTTACAATATCAAGACCGACTCCCTATGTAGAACACCCAACGTGGTCTATGTTATATCTTGTAAACGATGTGGACTACAGTATGTGGGAGAGACTAAGACCAAAATAAGTCTTCGCTTTGCGAACCATGTCTCTTCCATAAAGACCAATAAATTGTACCCCGTCTCCATCCATTTCAACAGCTTTAATCACAGCGTCAAAGATGTTGAACTCATTGTGATTGAGGCTTGCAATGGTGATGACACACACCGCAAACTCAGAGAATCACACTAGATTCACCAACTTTTTTTTTTGCAACCCTTTGGAAGCAAAGGCCATCTCCTCTACTAAATATATAAAATAATAAGTTTGTCACTTCTTAAAAACAGTAAATGGACGTTTTCGCCACTTGGTAAAAATGCCAAACGGCTGATTTTTGTCGGTGCGGCATTGGGTGTGTCATTGTAACTGTGTTTGATACGGTATTTAGGTTATGTAGAGATTGGTCTTTTTATTAAACAAAAAGCCAATAAAGTCAATAGTTTGTCAACAATCTGTTTGACCCAAAACTATATTTGGTGACAACGATTGCTCTAGGGGAGTTGACCATCATTCCTACACCCCGAAAAACAAAAAAGACAACAATCCTGCACCATTCAAAACTGCTCTTCAGAAAAATTAGACTACGCGTTTCAATGACAAGGAAATCTAATATGGTTCAACTTCATCCATTTCGTGTGCCATCACAATAGACACCCCTGCTACCTGTAATACAAACTTAAAATCTTACAATGAAGGTACACTGGAGGAATTGTCCAATGTGGCATTCCATATCACCCAAAAGCATAACTCATTGCTCTCACAGCCCTAAAAAAAAATTAATAATAAAAACGTTGTCATAAAGCAATTTGACAAAGGCCGTGTTGTATGTGAACAGATCAAAATGATTGAGGCAATTAAGGGGGCCACACTACTGCGCTCAGTCTTTATCACCTACCAAAGATCCACCCCATTCCTCTCTGTGATGCTTTGGAACAAGCGAACTCGAGAATGTACACCACAAAGCCTTTTTAAGAAAAACACAATCAATGTCTTCTAGAACTTATCATGGGCGCAATACACATGTAACAACTTCTTTAGACAAACCATTGGCGTGGTGATGGGCAGTGTATGCAGTCCTGAAATAATGTGACATTACCTTAAATAAATAAAAAAACAATAATTATACTTCCAAACAGCCCAAAGATAGTGGCTTATAGAGATACAACGACAATGTTTTAATAATATACAATAGCAAACTTGGCATCCAACTTTGAAAATTTACTTCATAGATCTGCGACACCAAAGTCACCTTTCTTGACGTCGTGATCTACAGAGGCGAACGTTTTCAGAAATGAGGGAAGCTTGATACTCGAGTAGCGAAAAAATACAAAACAACAAAAACGGACACTTTCCAATGACTTGTTCGGGCTTTTACCCACCCTGTATCAGTATTTGGCGGCGTCATTGAGGGCAAAACGATGAGATACAAACGCATATGCACACACACAAGATTTTGTGAATAGGGTCAGTTCATTCAAAGAAGAGGTATCAAACTGTGGATACAACACAGAAGAATAGACCCGCTTCACAAAATATTACGATGACTGTGGGAATTCAATGTTGAGTGCACGAACAAACATCAAGAAAGAAACGAACCTACCTCTTGTTTTTAATTTGCACTTCTTCCCACAAATACATCACTCTAAACTCAAAAGCGCACTACTGAAACGGTAGCACTTCAATACAAATGATTTCCCAAACAACCTCTTCCCTGTATACCCTATGTTGGCCTACAAACGATAAAAGAGCATAAAATATAAAATACTTCGGGTTAAATTGCAAGCTTATACCCAATAAAAGCTACTCAAAGAAATGAATGAACAAAACTTTAATTACTACAGGAACAACATTCAGGTACACAAACTTAAAAAAAAAAAAAAAAAAAAAAAAAACAAGAACGTGGCTGGAATCAAGACGAATACGGAAGTAACGAAGAACACTACTCTTTCTTGGTCCTGTTACTAAAGTTATACTGGATCACACATCATCGGTAAATATCATGAAAAGGTCACCCACCTGAAAGCTGGTACTTAAGACACAAATAATAGTATCTGAGATTGTGGCAAAGTTGTCATTATACGTTCATGCTTTCAGTATATAGTAGTCTCATTGTTCTTACTTAGAACAATAGTGCCAAGTGCGTGTGGGTCTTGGAATGCTTTTCCTTATCTTACACATTCCACTGCAATGACAGGTAGTACCAGACACGGGTCAAGTAAGCCCATATGCTTAAAACCATCCAAACACACTCTTGCGTTTATTTATTTATTTTATTTTTTTTCAAATGTATTCTTTATGATGTGTCAAACAATTCATGAAACGGCGATACTTGTTGTAACAAGTAGTCTTGGGTTTTACAATAAATGCCCTGGATCGGACATCACTCGCAAAGTTAATGTATTGCCGCAAAAGGTCGCAGAAACAAACAGTCTCATCAGTCAACAAACAAGGGTCTCGGCAACAGCTTCGTTTGTTAGATGATACATGTAAAGGGTCATTGTTGTTCTCATCTTCACAATATCTTAAAAGCTTCGCGAAAAAAAAGGATTAAGATCATTTCGAATACAGTCGAACAAAATGAAACAAATTGCTAATAAAAGGGCTCATTATACTTCAGTAATCTATTACTAATATAGAAGAGTAACATAATTATTATGTTAACGTACCTTTTTGCCTCCATTGCATTTCACAGCGGAAATGAGATAAACTCAGATAGATCTTTACAGGTGATATAGAAGGCATGCACACAATATGGCAGACTATGGGTTAAAACAATGTGCTTGTGGGCAAGCGCTACATACCCAGTGTGGACCTGAGAACAAAAGAGGTCCACATAATGTAGGGATCTGAAGCACTATGTGGACTTACACACGTCCACACAACGTTATTTGCAGTGTTGAGGAATAGGATTTTCCTTAAGTGTACAGAACAAAGGAATGTCCACACAACGACTGCAAAACAAGACTGTGTGTGTATGAGTGTGTCTGTTTACTCCACTCTGGACTGCATTTACATAACCTGTGAAAGTCAGTGAGAGCCTCCACCCTCAAAAAACAAATAAATGTATCGACTACCATCAACCGTGCGTTACTTTGTGTTCTCCTGTTTGTAGCGTACAATCAAAATGGTTATAAATCAAAAGCTAAATGGTGACTGATGAAGTGCAACTTGTAAAACGGACAGGAAATGTGCCCTTTGCCCGTCCATTAATGGAAACAACAAAAGTAGCTCGACATGTTATCACCTGAAACAGTTTTTTTTAGTAAGTCCTTTCTTTTCTTTTTCCATCCCAAAAAACCTTCCCGTCTTTTTCACATCCCCTTTTGTGAAAATGCATGCAAACATCAAAGAAAAGTTACGTTTTAACCATCGCCGATTGATTCGTCAAGAAACAGAGACCATTGTCTCCACCTAAACAACATTCAAACAGTCCAATTCGCCAATTCTCTAAAGATTAATTGGGCAGATTACGCACACAGTCTCCTTCCATCCCATCCCCTCCTTCCTGTCCGTCCTGCCCCACCCCCACCCACCTGCACCTGGTTTTCTTGTGGTTTTGCCCTTGTCCATTCCCCGCACCCCCCCCCCCTCCCGTCCCTTCTATAAAGAACTGCACATCATGACGCTTCAAACGTTTTTAAAGCTTGTTTTTTCAAAACAGGATTTTCGCTCGACACTTGGAGAACATTCATACAATAAAAAAATGACAAAACTTAAAGCTGTTTAACATCTTGAGTGTTTTCCGGTCCCACTTTTTTCTTTGCTGGTCCATTGAAACTTTCGACTATTATGCATATATCAAACACTACCAATATGTTTTCTTGCGGTCACACTTGGTCTCATCTCATGATTTGCCCCATGGCCACATGTATGGTTTAACTCTTCCCTATACATGCATGTTTTAATGCAGTGCTTCCCCATTATAACTGAACCAAGACTCTTAATAATCATTCAAAACAGGACAATATACACCCTGTAGGATGTAGACAAGACTTGGTTTTGTGGTTCTTTGAATTGCACGTTGCATAAGGTCATGCTTTTAACGCACTTGCACCCAGGGGTGGTATATGGTTGCGGTACAGATCGATAAAAACTTACAGTTTGACATACTAGGCCGTTTTCGAAACCGTGGCTAATCTTGGGCTCCAGCTTCCAGCTCCGCTTGTCTGTCTGCAGCCCCATAAGGACAGCACATGGTTTTTACTAACGGAAGCCAAACCAGAGCCCAAGCCCATGCCGTGGTTTCCTAAACTGCCATAGTATCACCAAGCCTGCTGCCCACACTCACTGAGTTGGGATATACCTGAATGCATTACATATGATATCGGCAGGGAATTAACAATATATATATTCAATAATTATAGTAATATCGTTACTTTTTTGATTACAATTTGTGGGTCGTAACTAACTAGCTATTGAGATTGTGTTATTCGACGGACTAGTTCCCATTATGTATAAAATGTGTGTTTTGTTCTCGTTTCTTCTAGAGACTAGACACTACGACTGCCAAGACTACTACGAGGCTGGTGAAAGGGAGAACAGTGTTTACACTATTTACACATCCATGACCAGCTTGGATGGATTGTAAGTTCATCTTCTATCAACGATTCTCCAATGAGTAGATTTAGCAGCACATTCATTTTCCACTCGCTGAGGGTTGTCATGTTCTATAGTTCAAAGTATGTAGACTTTACATGCATCTGAAATTAAGTCATCATCAACTACGTCAAAATAAAATACTGTTATGAAAATAAATGTATCAAATTCCATACTGTTACAGTTTATTAAACTTGTTTAAAAACATACGTCACCAACTAACAATTACTTAGAATATTATTTACAAAAAAATATTCAAATCCACACCTTATTAAATCATTTTTTGTTTTCCAATTTAAACTCGCATTATGTAAGTACAGGTGTACTCATAGTACGGTAAAACACCCAATGAGCTTAATTGTCGAATTTGCTGGAATAAACTTGATTTAAAACAAAAAGGCAACCTATACATGTTGATAGTACTTTCCATAAACATGTCTCAATTAAAGTAGATTTGTATAGATGGATATTTAAATGAAAATGGAGTGTAACAAGCAATTTAAATTCGCATCCAATCAAAGTTCATCAATCACAAAATACCGTTAAACACTCGATGAACTTAATCATCGAATTTTTGCATACCCAAGCCGGTGTCGAAAGAACACTTTCCTATCCATTGTAACACACAGGGCTCAGTCTTTTAACTGATTTGGCTAAGCCTGATGTAATTTTCTTATTTTAGATTCATTTTTTTTATTTTTCGTTTGAACTGCCCTGCTATATTTTATGTATTGTCTTGGTATGTTTTGCGGTATTAAAGTTCCATTTAAAGTCAAAGGTCAACTAGTGTATGAATAGTTAAAGTACAACATAAATAAACATCAGTGTCTTTTCGCAGTAGGCAGAGTATGAGTATCCATTACAATGACTGTAAGTACTCCACTTGGTTGAATTTATGACGAGCTGTACAATTTGTTTTCAATCTTTAGGTTATCCAGAGGCGCAGAAATAAGGATTTGGATTTCAACCGTGGGTGGGATGAGTACAAAGATGGCTTTGGTGACGTAGCTGGGAACAACTTCTGGCTGGGAAACGAGAAGGTCCGTCAGTTGACTGAGGATGAAGCCAATACCTGGGAGATTCGAGTGGCTTGGAATTGGCAAGATACAGGGAGCGGTGATTGGAAGACTGGCTATCTTAATAATTTCCGCCTTTCGGGCACAAGCTACACTATCAATACTTCTGGATCGATTCAGATAGAGGGTAAGCAGGATCTGACTGATCATATAAGTGTTTGATATTACCAAATACGACAAGTAGACACTTCGTTTGTACTGAGTGGCCTGAGCAGCCTTTTATTCACATTTAATAGTCAAATGAAACTGTCCGGTCGTTATTAACCCACGAGACCATAAACATTTTGTCACGATACAACCATTTTGCAACACTTTATTTTCAAAAATGAAAACGACTCGCAGCAAATCGATTTCCGATAGTAATCCAATCAGCGAAATCAAAATATTGTAAAAACAAACACTGATCTCTGGTATTATCAATTTTTATCAATGAATCTGCGAGATCTCGAACAATGGCAGAATAGTAATCCAATCCGCAAAATCGCACTAAAATAGCACTGATCTCTGGCTTTATCAATTATTAATCTGCGAGATCTCGAACATTTGGCAAAGTTGAGTTCCGATAGTAATCCAATTCGCGAAATTATCATTAAAAGCTAAAGGGAACGGTTATATACAAACAGCTTAATTTGCATGCTCATTAAATCAATCATATTAGCATAATGCTAGCAGGTCAATGACAGAATTAATTGCAAAGTTAAATATGACTTCAGGTAAAAATAAAAAAAGAAAATATCAAATTATTATGAAAGTAACAATATCGAATGAATACACCTGAGGACTACGAGGATGTAAACATTGACATTCCGGATCTGCTTGCCAAGAACCAAAAGGGATTGTACCCAAACTCAAAACCCTGTGACAAGAAAATGAGAATGTATGTTGGCCCCATGCTTGCTATCTCATGCCAACATGATGATAGAGTCACTACAAGCAATCCTAGTAAAACAAAACAATCTCACTGCATTCACTGGCAAGAGTTACCTTTGCCCCATAAGGAAGGTCACATCAATGCGTGATACATGCCACAAAACTAGCGGTAAATGTGAACAGGTAGTATGCAGGGGAAGGTAGCGGGAATTTAATCAAACTGATTTTCCTAACAGCGCAAGAGAACAAGTTAACACGAGGACTGCTCAAACAAGAGTGAAGTGTATTTTGCCTTGTGGAACATCTGATCCAACGTCCGACCACGACGCAATCTAACGCTCCGTACCCCCGGGCAACCCCACCAGACTGCCTTAATGCACAAATCCTGTAAGCAGGCATTTTCTGCTTAATGAGCGACCGGTGGCGAAATGCATGTAACAACAAAAACTGCTAACAATAAAGCAAGGCAAAGGCACGGTAGATTGCCGCCGGCTTTGTTATCAAAATGAATGACAGAACAATGCCGTCACCTTGTTGATCGCTAGTGAAATACACCTTCGCTTATGCATGTTTTTTTTGTGCTAGAGTTAGCACCAAAATTGCTCAGCAATAGAAACTTTTTAAAGTTGGCCACAAGTCAGTTGCAGATTTTTTTTTTCAAAAGCCTTATAAAGAGCACAACAAGTAATTTGGCGTTCAATTGAAGGTACAGGGGGGGGGGGGGATAAATCGAGCCAATTTGTCAACAGCTTTTTATCAACTATGAACGGTTGGTGAAAAGTGGGACACATCTCACTGTTTAAAAAACAACCTCAAACGATTTTTTAATTTGTTTTTATTATCAAAAGTGTAATACAATCGTTAACATTTTGTCTAAAAACATTGGTTTTTTTTATTTTTGTTACTTTCTAGTTAAATAAAAACTGACAGCTATGGTAGGGCCAGGCAATTTAGTCTCATCTTGCCTCAATTTGACCCAAATTGAACTTGTTTCCATGTCTTTAAAACAGTTCGTTGACCTTTCATTGACACAGCGCATGCGTCCCATCATGCCCCAAATAATGGGGGAAACGGGACACTTTATAGTTACATTTTATAACGTAAAGTTTTAGTTTCCAAAACACTTTTAAAAACCTTCAAATGTCATTATAAGGTCAACATATAACTAACCTTTGTACACAAACTGGTACATAAACTGGTTATCTGTCCCATCTTGCCCCAGTGCACCCTGCTCGATATTCATCGGCCTGTCGACACAAATAATATTGTAGCAACTCATTGTGTCTGTCTTCTTATTATACACAGGCTTAGGTGCTACGGTTCTATCTGCAATCAACATGTCATTTTCGACATGGGACAGAGACAACGATGGTGACATTGATATGAACTGTGCTGAAGAGTCGAAGGGAGGCTGGTGGTTTAATGGTTGTAGCGGGGGAGGTACAACAGAGGAGTATAACCTTAATGCTGAATATATAGACGACGGTACCAATAACGGTATAAAACAGATCGGATGTACTGGAGGGAACTGTCAATATATAAAGCGAAGCACTGTGAAAATAAGACGTATGAAAAATAACTGAAAATGCTGGCATTCGATTTTGGGAGTGACTTACTTTTGTATAACTCTTGAAAGTGGGATCATGTTTCACAATTTCTCAGCAAACTACAGAAATAGCCCGCCAGATGCATTATGCATCTTAAGTTGAAACTGACTGTGAAAAAGTCTAAAAGCAACCTTGATTAAGAGTCCTCAACTTTCCTTTTGCCTTTTCCTTAAACAAACCCCTTTTAAGCGCCTATTTGTTATAAGTTGGGCCAGCGTGCCCCTCCCCCCCCCCCCCCGTTACGCCACTGACTGTGGGTGTAATACGAAGTCTATCACTGACCATGCATTCCGCACGGTTTGTGACCCACCATAATTATGGAATAATAAACCTGTGAAACTTTACGCTTAATCAGTAATCGGAGTCTTGAGATCATGATGAAAACCCATGCCACTGTTTTCCAACAACGGAGTTTGGACTCACGAGATCGAAATTCATTGGTTCACTAAATTCTCAAAAACTTCAGCATTTCAGGCAAAATGTTTTAAGTGGTCCTTTTTACTCTGACCATTATTTTTGCCCTGTAAGTTATGAGTAAATCTCATGTAATAAACCACAAGGGAAACTAATTGCGATTTTTTAGATATCGTTTTGTAACAAAACGTAATGTAAAATATAAGTTTGTGATGATTCAGAGCTTAACGTTTTATTATGCTATAATTATGCAGGATATAAGGTAGAGCAAAACTAAGAGAATTAACGTTCGAAGCCTAAGGTTGGATATGTTTTCCGAATAACTTTATTCCTGCCTCTCTTTTCAAGCAGCGTCAAACAGTAACTGCATTGATATGATATCATTTTAACTTTAGGTTTTAATTAAAAGTTGGTAGTTGCACCGTTAATTAGTTCACACGTACGATGTTTGAGTAAATAAAATACTTTCAAGCTAGCAAGATTTGTATGTTTTTATTGAAGTAAATGAACGTTTTTAGTAGGGGCTTTATGCTTCAGAACTGTTTTGTGCTTTTAATGTGAAGTAAAAATAAAGTAAAACTAAATATTAAATTAAAATAGTTTGAATCACCCTTTTCGTTTTACATTTACACGTAGTTAAATATTAAAACGACAATCGCCAAATAGTGTTTGTTGTTATATATTTTGGTGTAAACTATTTTTCCTTGTAAGATTTAAATTTGATTGAAATCGGTAAGTAACTAATAGATAACGATACAATTCAAATGAACGAGATTTTTTTGTACATAAGAGACTTTTACAGTCTGCCAACAACAACATTATTCATTGTGTGCCATCCCTGTGTTTTAATAATCCACTGTTGTTGTTATTTTCGACTAAGCGTGAAGGTTTTATTGTGCTGGCAAAACTGTAGTAGAAACTTATTTAGTTCCAATTAACCGCCTTCAAATTCACGCATTAATCCCAAATTCATTCCGACTATTTTTTTCTTCTTTATATTATTGTGTTCAATTCCGTTTTCGTGCACACGTCATTCTTTCGTTCTAGTTCATGTTCGTATTAGTCATTCTGTTTTAATCCTATGCATTCAAGACTACGATTTCACAAATCGTCAGTAAACATGTTTACTAAACCTATACATTGTATTAAACTGAACAGTTGACCAACCTCTTGCTTTTGAATTTAATACATTGATCTTTGTGACTTAATACATTTTAAATGATCTTGTATTTGACAAATGAATGCTAAACTATGAAAATTGAATTAATTCGTTTAAGGGTTGACGCGACGGAACAAAATTGAATTAGTCTGGTGTTAAAATGAATGTTGGTTTTCAGTCGAAACTGGCCGAGAAAATCTATAAAATCTACAAATGTGAATGACCCTGACTGGGGATCGAATGGATCCATGGCAAGCTGCTTTGTCGCTTTGTTTGTACAAAGAGAGCTCACACGACTACCGAACGTCTTGAAACATATTTTAAAATGTTAAATCTAAAGGGTAATAATGATAATGTTTAGTAATATATTGTATTGTGAATGTTGTGTTAGTGCTCACAATGAAATAAAATTGCACAAAACCCAAAATATTTGTGTTTTAGAGTAAATATATATATTTCCATAGTGTCAACCTCGCCGGCAATTAACAACTTCGAGAATGTTATGAATTTGTCTCCTTTTGAATTATCGCGTGGTTTGCAGAGATTGTTTAGTCTACGACACATTAATTGACAAACGGCGCCCCATAAGAAACAAGATGTTTGTTGAGGTCTGATATGAGCGTCTTTTCTACAGGGTATGATCTGTGGAGCAGGTACGTTTTCTTACAGTGTAGGGTGGCAACTGTTGGAGGGAAGGTTCTGGTGGGTGTCAACGGGTTTGCTGTATACATCCGTAACAACAAATATAATTTATATGTTAAATACTGATATATAAAATAATAAAATAATTAGAAATACAGTCACCATTGCTTATACGTAAACATATTAAGACATACGAATCCATGGCAAGAAAAAACAGGGTTTTTTTTAACCTCTACAGTTAATACAATCTTCAGGTTGGCTTCAATGGCGGATGAAAGCTAATTTAATTTATTTTTAACCAAAAGGCAATTATGTCCCTGGTACTACCCTGAATAACAATTGTGTTTCTCCACAACTTGGTGCTCACAGTACATGCGAGAGTTGATTGGTCGTTAAATAAATGATCCAAAACGTACTATGATTACAAAAGGCTTCGTACTGAGAAAGTGCTATTGCGTTATTAGGTGCCTTTGTTTCACTGACAATGGCTAAAGTGTTATTGCTGATAGGATTTACCCACTTTGGGTTTAATTATGACTTTGGTAAATGCGCAGAGCGTCATCTTATTTTACGGGAACATGGGCAGACGACTGCCTTGTTCCAGGAATTAGTGTATGATCTCGCCACGCCAATTCCCCCTCAGCGTTGTACGATCGCTCGAGAGGGGGACGATATGACAGACTGAACAAGGGACGAGGTTGGGGACTGAGTATGATTTTCAAACATATGCCGTTCATTGATTGGTTAAGTTTCTATGGCCTTGATTGGCTGGCGTAAATTTGGGGCGCGGTAGTGCCAATCGATGCCGTGGATGGTTTGGGTACGCGAACGCGACTAGACCGCATTATAGCAGATTACTGGCAGGGAAGGAAACCTCTTTCGTTTTCGCTCTAAACTGGTCAACGTTTTTGCCAGAATGTTTCAGTTCTAGAGGTAGAGGTCTGTTGTTACTCTGTGCGCCGTTTATTCAGGAAATGTTTTTCGGAGAATAGGCGTGACTTACAAGTGTTTGGGAAACCGAATCAAAGTGGACCATGTACAACATGATGTTGGTTAGCTTCATTACCGCCGTGGGTTTCGGTAAGTCACCTTATTCTAAGTTGTCCTTTAGTTTGAATAGTTTGGTTAAAACCTTCTGTGCTAGGGAAGTTTATATTTGCTGGAAGTTTATTTCAATTCACATACATTGATAAATATCGTTCAACACTGCCATTATGATTGCGATGACAATACGGGAAAAAAGATGGAAACTTCAAAATTGAACCTATTTTTAAGTAGGTCTAGAACCTCGAAACAACAGTTTTTCACTTCGTTTCACTAAAATTTCAAAGCCTTCCAAATTTTGATAAAAAATGTGTGCATGGAAAATGCGCCATTGGAATTTGAAAGGCAAAATAGAAGCGTTTTCATTGTAGATAAGTATATTTTACTGACACCAATTTAAAATACCACCTCAATATCTTCAACCTTTACACAAGTTTACAACGCGATTTTTGGTGTGTATTTAGATGTTTGAAGATCACATGATGTTTGCTCAATAGTAACTTTAAAAGATACATAAGTAACGTATTACGGTAGTTTCAAGGTCTTCATAAGGTGGCTCAATTCTATAACGAACAGGTTGAGGCAGGAAACGTATACTTCCGCTCATCTCCTCCTAAAAAGCTTAGGTAAGCTGTCCTTGGCTTGCAGGTCTCAGTTTCAACGAACTTAGTCGGTATTTTAAAGAAATCAATAGTTTTACATACGTTTTGCACAAAGTTTTAATTCACGCTTTGTGAATTGTCAACACTGTGCCCAGTACCCATAATATAGGCGGTATTCAGGCATATTCCAACCGTATGTACAAGCTATGGCAACACTAAAAGCACATTAGGATAAGAATTGTGCTATAACACGCCTGTCAATTTATGCTTAATGTGTAGTAATGATTTGGGGGATAAACGTACAGGCTTGTGTAATAGTTGTAAACATGAAATACCATTTTTATGGCAAGCGTGCTAAGTTTTCGGGGCGACCGCACCCATGCATGGCATGTGATGGCAAGCGTGTCAGGATTTAAGAGTCGAGTATACCCCGAGTTTTATGGCAAGTGTACCAGGGTGCAAGCGTCCCCAATCGTAACAAGCGACGGCAAGCGTGCCGGGATCTAAGGGGCAAGTATACCCATGTCTTATGGCAAGGGTGCCAAGATGCAATCGAGCCCATGCGTGGCAAGCGATGGCAAGCGTGCCAAAATTTTAAGGGCAAGTATGCCCCATGTTTGGGCATGCGTGCAAAGATTTTAGAGGGCATCTATGCCTTTGTTGTGAATATTGGTCGTAAGAACCCTCCATTATTAAAATTGATGCTTTGCGTGTAGAGTCTCCTGCAGTATGCGCTAGAAATGTTGATATGTCAGGTTGGTATGAGATAGCAAGCACTGGGGCCAAACTACGTTCTCGTTTTTCCCACAGCGTTTTCGAATTCTCGTAACCGGCTACTATCCTGTTTGAATCTGAAGCAAGTTCTACCACTGTACTGTTTAGGTGCTAATTAAACAAAAAAATAGTTAAAACATGGAGAGTTGTCACACTCAACTATACAATGATATGTGTTGTATGTTATGTTAGACTTCTCCCCCTGTCGTGGCTGCTTTCCTTAGATGGGGCGCGCTTCATGCGTTTGACATTATTTTGCAAGGGAAGTGGGCGGCCACTGCCTGGGGTAAAAAAAAAAGAATGGGGGTTAGTCTTAACAAGTTAAGGTTGTACTGTTGAATTTGGTAACACTGACAGCACCCTCTAGTTCAGGTTGGGCTGATTTATGTACTCTGACCGCATGTACCAGCGATGGAATCACTTTTAAGCCTTGTAGGCATTTGTGTAATAATATTACAGTTGTAAAAACACTGGCTGCTTTATTGCTGTACAGAGGCTGGGCAAGCTGCCCCTTTGTTATCTATGTCAAGCATTTAAGCATTGTAGGCTTATGCCATTTTGTGAATTGTTAAACACACACTGCTGTGTTGTTATAATGTTTTATGGAGGCTGGGCAAGTTGCCCCCTCTTGTATGTGGCAAGTTGCCAAGGAATCCGTGCCTGGTATTACGTTTATTTAGTCCGTGGGTTTTAAAGCCATTTTCAGCAATTCACTTTCCTTTCACATTGTTTGCTTAAAGTTTGAATGTTAGTGGTTAAAGGGTTACATTGCATTCACAATTTTCAAAATTGTGCCTTCTTTTAGTTTCTGCTTAATTTTCCATTTTAAGAGTAGATCGTGCAATAAAACACCCACATTGTCTTGTAATAATTAGTGAATAGTGATTACACAAAATGGCGGCCCGTGTTCTGCCATGCATTTGAAAAAAAAACACACATAATTTCCTTTTTGTTTACCTTTAATATCCTTTCAGCCATATTCACATTAAAACAAAGGGCGATGTGATCCTCTTATAAATTCTTACATTTAACATTAAGTTAAAGAAACAAATAAAACAAGTTTTTTTTTACCTCAAAGGCTTAAGTAAAACGTTCAGAACATGGATTTAGTATAAAACAAAATATTTAAGTCGACTACTCAAAAAATGAATATGACGAAAGAGGATTTAAATTAAATTAGGCTTTAAAACGATTACACTTTTTAAAAATATGATAGATGTCCAGCTTAGAAATGAAACATGCGCTAGGCCTCGTTGCCAATATAGAAGAAAACAAAAGTTTCATAATTTAAAGGGGAATGAAATGTCTTATATTCTTGTTTCGGTCCCTCGAATTGTACTCTTGTTACCTTTAAATGTGTGTTTCATTCCCACGCATTATTATTTCGTTCTTAGTTAAATTTAAACATTACGTTTGTCCTGACTTGATTTTGAAGTAAAACGCCGCATAATCTTAAGGGGACCCACCGGCTTCGTTTGGGCGATTTAGGCTACAAAATAAACTAAAACATAACTCTAAAGGTCTTCCAGGAAATGAGAAAAACGGGTCCTAAAATAAAGCTTCAAATTTTGCCGTTTTCGAGCATCAATGGTAACGTGGGTTTTCCGAACAACATTTTTGGTTCAGATAACCCGATCGTAGTCTTCGAAGTTAGTTTTACCTCTAGCCGTATACATGTTAATTACTGCACCGAATTAAATTCCTGTTGCTTTTAACTATTTATCACGGGTTGTTGACCAAAAAACAACAGCTATGATTTGGGGTTCCGCTTAGACAAAAAGGTTAATCGTGAACTTAAGTATATTCCCCGGCTACACGGTTAATGGTTTTTGGCCTCTGACTGGCACCCCGAACGCAGATATTAAAAGAATAGAGAGACAGCCAACATAGGGCTAGATAGTTCAGTTACTAGATTAGTTCACGTTAATCCAGAGGATTCGTCCCGCTCTCTGGTAATTCTTTCTTTGTTCGACACTAAATCATGAAAAATTTACCCAGTCAGTTCCCTTGTGTTTTTTTATTTGTTTTGGTTTGAACAAGTTTTTTATTTGATACAACAACTTCGCATTCAATTAGTTGACACAGGTTGTACGTAGTTATGAAAAATCTAACGTAATAGTATTTCAGAGAGTCCTAGCAACAGACGCGTGTTTTACAGTGGACAGCGTGGGGGCTAGTGAGTCGTAAACCAGGGTCAAAATCCCGTGCAGCCGGCGGAGTGGCTTGAGGGTTTCCGTCTCGCTAGCCACCACGCTGTGTACTGTAAAACACGTTTCCGTTAGTTAATACTAACAACCTATCAATGAATCCTAGTGCTTTGTGACACCGAGCCCATATTAAACAAAAATAAATTTAAAAAAATAAAATAACAACAAATTAAACGGTAGGAATTAACTAATTGCAAGAAGCCTTCATTGAAACATCAACAACAAATTGAAGCTAGCACAAAACAGGTACATCAGCAAACTCTTTGATTTGCAGTGGTGAATCTCAAGGGAGGTAAGTTCTAAATAATAAAGACATTACAAATAATGACTAACGATTCCAATCCCACATGGTCTGTTCGAAATTTATCCTTTATTTATGTTCTAAAAACAATTCAGAAGAACATTTCAAAAAACAATTTGTTATCGTACGTGGGTTTTTCCAACCAATTTCCTCAATTCACTTTCGTTTCACATTATTTGTTTAACGTTTGAATGCTAGTGGTTAAAATGTTACATTGCATTCCAAATTCTCAACATTTTGCCCCTTTTTTAACTACTGCTAAATACTCCATTTTAAGAGAAGATCGTGCAATGAAACACCCACAGTGTCTTGTAATAATTAGTAAATACTGATTACAAAATAATACACAAAATGGCGGACCGTGTTCTGCCACGCAATTGAAAACAAACTCAACGTAATTTAAATTCTACCTCTCAGCCAAAATCACTTTAAAACAAAGCCATATTGACTTTAAAACTACTCGAAAATTGCATATGATGAAAGTTGGTTTAAAATAAAAAGGGCTTCAAAACGATTGCACTTAATAATATGATAGATGTTTAGCTTAGAAATATAACGTGCTCTAGGTCTCGGTACCAATACGGAAGAAAACAACAGTTGTATGAGTAAAAGGGGAATTAATTTTGTTATACTCTTATTTTGGTCCTTCGAAATGTACCTTTGTTACCATTAAATGTGTGTTTCATTCCCAAGCGATATTATTTCGTTTTTAGTTTAATTTACACTTTAACTATGTCCTGACTTGATTTAAAGTTAAACGTAAAGTGCTGCGAAATCTAATAGGGACCCAACGGCTTCGTTGGGCTCTGTAGGCTACAAAATAAACTAAAACATATCTCTAAAGGTCTTCCAGGAAAGGAGAAGAATGGGTCCTAAAATAAACCATCAAATTTTGCTGTTTTAGAGCATTTTGTCAAAAAACGATGGTTACGTGGGTTATCGAAACCACATTTGTTGGTTCGGATAACCCGATCGTGATCTTCAGGGTTAGTTTTATGTCGGTTGTTTTATTTTTATAAACGGCTTTGAGCTGGATGGATATGGAGACCGGATCCTCATGCCTCGCCTTCGTAGACCTTTTCAAAACGACCGTCTTTGGCTTCAGGCTTCGGCTTCGTTTTGGGGGGCTTCGGCTCAGCGCGGCTTTGGCTTCACGACAAACAAAATGGCGACGTGTTTGTTTCGAACACTTCGGCTTACCCGGCTTCGGCTTCATGTGTCCCCGCGTTGATCATGAGAAAAAACATAATGCAAGAGAACAAACATGCGTCGTCTGCTTTGTGTGTGTGTGAGACATTATACAGATAGTTCCTTTGTGGCGATTTTATAAAACTACATGATAAATTGTAATAACTATAATTACAGCCAACATGATCTGTAAAAGTTAGTTTCATTTGATTAAATAAGTATTAATCTTATTGAAAGCTATAGTACGGCGTATATCACCGTAACATACAACATAGTTTCTCGATGAATTGGCGAATATGAGCCACCGTAAGAAACAGGAATACTTTTGCCAACAGTACGTAGTGGCGAATGTTCAAGCTTTTTTTAGCCTGTGTTTTAGCTGTTGATTAGTGGCTAACAAATGAGAAAATAACAGCATCAATTTGCTCTTTGCAACTTTTACAGTTGGAGTTGAACTCTATATCATTATCAACACAGGTGATACTTCTTCTGATGAATCACAGGTGATACTTTATATACCATTTTGAAAACAATCTGACAAAAGTTTTTGCTTTAACGAAACTCGTTAGCACATCACTTTGTTTTTCTCACACATTACGCTTGCCTCCAGATTCATACATACCTTGTAATTGAAATGAGAAAATTTTACAGTGTTGGGTATGATCAAATAATCAATGCAGCACCCACACTATCGATTTCAAAATCATAGCGCCATTAGGATGATCACTGTATTGTTAAGCTCTTTCAATAGGATTGGATGATGGTTTGATGAGATTTGTCTTTCTCTTCTCCCCCTTAAAGATAACAACAAAGGTCAGCGTGGAGGGATTGTCTTGAAACTCTCTCCAGCTCCAGATCACAACTGAAAAGCGGAAACATCTTAATGTCAGAAGGTGTCAGTGTGTTAAAAATTGTGACAACAAAACTCATAAATTCAAATGTACACAAGTCTTTACTACGGGTGGTCAGTCTGAAAGTATATTTCTAACATTTTGTTGATAAATTTACACAGTTTTACTATGATTCACGCCTGGAAGATATGCAGCTGTGCATCTAAAAGAAAGATGAAAACAATAAACATTAATAGTAGTACATTATAATGTTGAGGAATGCCTGTCCTCGCCTCCAGCAAAGTCTGAATCTGAATCTGAATCATAAAAGGTCTTCTTCTAGTAAAGTCCCCAACCCCAACTCAGATAGCCCCTTGCTTGATGCAGCACTAGCGGTAGTGTGTCATTCATTCCCGCCCGTGTTTAAATGTTTGTAACAATTCAGAATCAGAATCATGGAACTTTGTTAAGCCAAATGCATGTACATCTGTCCTTCAGAAAAATCTGATTAAATTACTTAAAATCATATTGCTACCAATTATCAACAATTATAAAATCTAAATAGGTCAAGTGAACTGGACAATATTTCTAGAAAAAAAAACAATAATGTTAACAATTATTCACAACAATAGTGTGCAATGTAACAACAAAACAGTACAATAAACAAACACAATATCGGCCCGGCAGAGATTAAAAAACAAGTTGAAAAAGTCTTCGAACAAGTACTTCGGTGAGTGCCAATGAAAAAGACCCCCAAACAATTCAAGCAGACACGCCCTACTTGACAAAGATTATCCTGTCAAACAATGCCATGGAATGTAGCTTATCTTCATCAGTTAATGTGGGGAATGAAACTTAAAACACAGTTGTCACGAATTAGATGCAGCACTAAGTTTATCAGCCACACAACCTTCATTTGAAACGAAGTAAATTATCAAAACAAATTACAATATATTTCAAAACTTACCAAACTATCATTGAAACAAATTGTTCGCCTTCTCAGGTGGTGTATGTGGGCACTGTTGATAGAAGAATGTCCTCTAAAGAGCCAAATTTATCAAATGTATAACTGTAACCGAGGATTTTAAATGGCTGCCGCACAAAACAAGTTCTACAATCATGAATGTGACGTCATCAAGCCATCAAAGCCACCTCTCGGTCTGGCTTAGTATTTTGACCAAAAACGAAGCCGAAGCCGGGCGTTCTGTGTTTAGCTTCAAAATGGCGCTGGGAACTGAATCCAAAACCGAAGCTGAAGCCGCTCGTTTCGAAAAGGGTCGTGATAACATTTACATAAACTGAGCACTAGTCTACTTGCAACACTGCCACGCAATATCCCGTAAATTTGACATTTGTAACGGCTGGCAAAGTGCATACGTTGCCCTTTGACCGCTTTTGTGGTTTTCTATCGTTTCTCGTTAATAAAGTTAAATTTTTGTATTTCGAAAAAATAGAAACCATCTATACATAATTGTTTATGATTCTAAACCACTAAATTACGTTTACAGTACCGGTAAGGTGATTTTCTGCACCCTAAAAACGGATTGGTTGAAATAACTACCAATGTAATTGGTTGACCCCGGATTGGTTATTTTTAACCAATATATTGGTTAACCAGTGACCAATACGTTGGTTGTCCACCAACCAATCCTATTGGTTGAGCATTAAACCTTTCCTCTTACCAATATATTGGTTAAAAGTGACCAATCACATTGGTTGAGCAATAAACCAATCACATTGGTTGAGCAATAAACCAATCACATTGGTTGAACAGTAAACCAATCCTCTTACCAATATATTGGTCAAAAGTGGCAAATATCATTGGTTGCTTGGCAACCAATCACAATGGTTGAGCAATAAACCAATACGTTTACCAATACATTGATCAGTAGTGACCAATTTGATTGTTGCTCGGCAACCAATCACATTGGTTGAACATTAAACCAATCCTTTAAACAATATATTGGTCAATAGTGGCCATTATGTTTTTTGCTTGGTAACCAATCAGATTGGTTGAACAAATAAAACATTCATTTGACCAATACTTTTGACAATAATGACCAATATTTTGGTTGCTTTACCAATGACATTGTTTGAACAACAAACCAATTCTTTAACCAATTTTACTGGTCAATAATTACCATCATGATGGTTGTTTGGCACCCAATAAGACTAGTTGATCCATAAACCACTCCTTTAACCGATACATTGGTCAATAATGACCAATACATATATGTTGGTTGCATGGCAACCAATCACCATCCACCAATCCTTAAACCAATACATCGGTCAATATTGACCAATCAGGTTGGTTGCTCAGCAACCAATCACATTGTTTCAGCAACTCATAAACCACTCCATTCCAATACATCGGTCAATAATGACCAATGTGATTGGTTGCTCAGCAACCAATCACATTGTTTCAGCAACTCATAAACCACTCCATTCCAATGCATCGGTCAATAATGACCAATATGTTGGTTGCTCAGCAACCAATTACATTGGTTGAGTCATAAACCATTGCACAGGGCATTGAAGTAGTGTGTTTTTATTTATACTTATTATAACAAATAAGTGGAAATCAGCTTTTTAAAGTTGTTTTGTATTTTTTTAAAGACATTTATCTATAAAACAATACAAACATGAACTTTATAATTACACGCTTTTATTTAAAACATGCTAATTAAAATATTGACAGTTCCTGGACTTTATATATAATACATACCATCTAGGCAAAGGTATATACGTACGCATTGACTACCATTCCATTTAGCTAACGTGGTATTGTAGCTTAGCATACATGTAACTGTTCATTTAAATAGTCTTCTCAGTACTATTAATATTAAATATTTATCTCATGTAATTATCATACTGGGCATTGGTAATTCCAACCAAAACAGATTGGTTGTGAGTTAAGCGAATTGGTTGAAAAAATAACCAATATAGGGTGGTTGGAAAGTTAACCAATAGAGTGGTTGAAAAACAAACAATTTCGGATTGGTTACTTTAACCAATATGTTGGTTGGACACATATCTACCAACCACATTGGTTGAATTTGACCAATACATTGGTTATTTCAACCAATCTGTTTTTAGGGTGTGGCTGCCACTTCCCAGGTTGTATCGTAAAGTTGGGTGTGATCCCTGGGTATACGGCAGTTACAGGTTGAATGGATTCTGACTGGGACCCCAAAACGAAGATATTGACCACGCGGAGAGACTGACAATGTAGGGCTAGACAGCTCAGTTGTTTGAGCGCCGGCACGTCCGGATGGCGATGGTTCAAATGCCGCTCTAGTCAATTTTCTTACTCCGACCTAAAATCTATAAAACATACTTACCTTGTTTCCCTTGTGGTTTAGACAAACCTTAGCTCCACACAGCCAGCACTACAACGCTGTTGAGTATCGTTGGGGTGACTTTAGTTCAATGCAACGATGTCATTATCTTTCATCATGATGATACCGACAACAAAATAATGCCTTAGCAATAAATCAGTGAGAGCTTTTGATGGCAGGTAAATTCTTCAAAAGACACTTCATTCATTGTAGGTTAACATAATCAAATTAATAATATAATATCCATTAAAATATCAATTTGTTGCTACTGGTGAGAGGTAAATATGAAATACACTGCATGTTGTCACAATCTAAAAAAAACACATAATAAATAAATAAATTACAACAAATAACAAGAAGTGCTGAAAAACTGTGGGAAAAAAACTGCCTCAAAGACATAACAAACACCCACCCACTACAACAACAATAACAACAACAGAACATGACGTGCACCATATTTCAACATTTTTGCAGGAATGTTACATTTCTAGAACTATTTGATACATTTATGGTGTAACTATTTAATTGAGGCCACTTCCTGGACCCAGGGTGCAAGAAGGCGCATGCGCAGGTTCAATCGGATTCAATTGCACGGACTCGGAATCGCATTTACGAACTAGAACTTGGATGGCATCGATTTTAACGTAGACTGGAACTTTGTATCAAGTGTGCGAGGACAGTCTCCATTTTGGTCTTGGTTCCATGAAGTCAGATTTCGAATTGTGAAGGACAATCTCCAATTTGGAGTTTGATGAACTCGGGTTTAGGCTGAGAATATGCCAGTATACTCTTACTGGGAATTGGACTCATGGTAAATAACCGGGTTAATCTCACTCAGACTCATTTATAAAGGACTCGAAATGAGCCTTTTTACTTCACAATGCAAAATGTGTGTAATGAATCATTTTTGCTGCAAAACAGGGGGATCAACATTTGTATTTTGTAATCTGTCTGCATACAGAGCGGTATTTCCTTTCAGGAAAATCCAATGGGATATTATACGCTGTAAACATATTCAAGTACAACCATGAAGGAAGGAACAAAACAGCAATCTCACAATATGCATGATTTCGTAAACTCGGAAAAAAAATCACTCAAATTCAGTTCATCGCGTCCTTTTTAGGACTCCGTAGTTTATTTTAATAAAATAGATTCATCAAACCGTTGTTGTTTGGTGACTAATGAAGCACTTGAATTATACCAATGATTATGTGATTTTACGTGATTTGACATGATTTTACGTGATACCACAAAGGGAGTTTTTTTTTTTCAATTTTGGTTTTTAGCTAAACAAAACAAACCAATTTCGATCCATGTTATCCTTGCGGCTTGATTTTATTATTTTTATTTTTTTTTGTATTATTATTTCTTTTCGTTAAAGCGTCCTGGTTGGAGTTCGATCCAGTCACAGCATTTAGTTGTAGCCTCGGGAGGGAACCGAACCCTAAGGAGGACGGCATTATACGGTGGTTTATGCCGTTAAACGACAATCGTAAACTCTTGTCTGTTCTTAGATGCTGTTAAACTCGATTGCGACCCCAAGTACCATTGAATTATGAATATATTTAGGTTATTCTTCATGAATATTCATATTTGAACTGTTAACTTTATAAAATAATGTTCCAACAAAAACTCGTTAGTTTGTTATTTTGCCATTAATTAATAGTTATCACTCAATTTTGAATTACAAGAACAAATTAAGTCCGAGCTTGTACTATGGCTAACTGCCAATGGATACATAGGCCCTATTCAGTGTTACTGGAAGTATTTAAAGGCGTATTATACCTTCATTTTTTTTGAATAGTTCGATAGTTTTAATCCTATCTTCATGAACATTGATTTATACAATAAAACTACCCTTTTTAAAGTGGTAGCGTTTTTGAGATATCGCCAAAAATCTGGAGCGGTTATGTCTACGCAGGATGAATAATCTGTCATTAGAATGCACAATCTGAGAAACGTATCTGACAGTAACGTTTCTTAGATTAAAAAGTGTCGGGGATAAATTTGATTTCTTTTCCATTACCACATTTCTTCCAGGTAAACTGATTCTCAACATGCTAAGAGTGGTTACCAAACGAACACATTCTCTAAACATGCTGCGTTGAGTAAAATGAAAATAACAATCATATTAATAATAATTTTGCCGGTAATAACTGGTGATTAAAAACAAAATCAGTAATTGGAAACACGAGTAATTTTTGTGAAAGATAAAGTATTTAAAATAAATACTTAATTACAGTTAAACATTTGCATGCGTATCGCTTTAGGAATTTCTGATCTTTTGGGGCAAAAAGGGCACAACCGCCTCCCCCCACCTTAAGCAAGCAGACAAACAAACAAACAAACAAACACCCCAACAACACAACCTACAAAAAAGGCCTATTTCACTTCCATGCATCTGTACTAGTTTAAGTGAGTTTTTTGTTATGTTTTAGTTGAAACCGTGATTCATTTTCATTTGAGGCGTATGAATTGATTATATTCAATTAAATGTGTATAAAGTCGTTCTTTTTAGCCATACAAAATTGCCAATCAATTAAGTACAGGCGCAGAAGGTTTCTGCGAAACATTACCATGATTTTGAAATGCTGTTCGAGTGGATTATTGAGTTGAATGACAATTTTTTTCCATGGTACTCGACGATAATTTGAATGACTGTTTGACCTGGATTTAGATAGTATTAATGTGTATTGATTTGAAAATGATTAAACGGCTCTTACGATAAGAAGCAGGAAAAAGAAAGAACGACTTTTTTGTATATAAGCTAAGATGTAATATTCTGACATAACCATCTACAAACAATTCAATTGTGACAAATAGGTCACATCCACAATCCACATGTAAATCCATATCCACATCCACACCACGTCATTTAGGCACTCTATTGAGAGGGCGTGTCCGAATTGGCGACTACAGCTACGGCTGCAGCTGTAGCTAAGGGTGTTGCTAAGCGTAAGTCATGCTTCAAAGCACGTTGACGTCGAGTCAGCCGTAGCCGTAGAAACAGCCGCAGTTTCGACACGACGGCCTAATAATACAAAAAATTACGCAGAATTTGTTAAAAACAAAATTGAATGTTTGTTTTCAGTTGAAAATGGCCGGAAAAAAATCTATAAAAATGATGGCAACAAATTTACATGACCCTGACTGGGGAACGAATGGATCCAGGACAAGTTGCCTTGTCACTCTGTTTGTACAAAGAAAGCTCCCGACGTCAGCTAATTGCATATTCATGACTTTGAAGTCGGCAGGGCGCCCTAACTTTCACTTTATTAAAACGGCGGCTTTCGGGCGGGACGTATTTTATACAATATTTTTACTTTGAATGTGTTCGTTCGATAGTCATTTCCAAACATATTATTTTGACGGATTATTTTTTTGGTAAGCCCCATCAGGTAAATTCACAAATTAATGGTAAGGATAAGGTACTCTATGTAAGAGCAATATGCGATGTTTATAAGAAGGCGATATTTGCAATCAACATGGTATGACTTGCACGTATTTTGAAAACGTAGCGTTTTACACATGGGCTAGTTAAACAACTATATCGCTTTCACAAAGAGTGATGGCCGCGACTTGTTTTTGTTTGTCCCTCTTTTACTACGCAAAATTGATTCCATCCATTTGCTCAAACTATTTGTATGTGATTTTGTTTTTCTTTCCTTTTATGAAAATATTGTTTTAATGTGACTGCATCATTGTTTTTGTTCACAAGAACAAACCGAAAACGTTCTCGAATTGACGAGCCAGCCGGATCCCTTATTATGTTCAAGTCATCTTGATGTTAACGGATAGCCTAGTTCATGTGCCACAGCCATGTTTGTCAATGGCTTAAATTGTGACTTTTTTGTTTTCAAGAATTTGTTGTCAACACCTTCTGATGACCTTAATAAATACAGAATAGTAACACAATGGTAACTTTAAACACATTGTTTAACTGCTATTAACTGCTGCGTTATCAATATTAAATCAAGGAGTTGTTCATAATTTAATTCTTCTTCTGTTGACCCAATACGTCGCTCGTACCACGAACTGAACTAACTGAATAAAATCACACATTTTTGCAAATATATTTTTTACCAAATTATTAACATACTCTTGTTTGTGTTAACATTTTCAGCAAGTTTCAGTACCTGATACGTAACAGTTTCGTAATTAAACTAATTAGTAAAAACGACGTATCACTAGATTTACCATGTTTGTCTTTCCACAAAGTGACCTATCAAGATACGCCAATGTAACCCATACTTCCACAGGAATGTTTTTAAAATTGTTCTCTCAATATTCCTAGCTTTCTATGACATAACTCATGGCACTCCCTACTAACACAAAGTGCATTTTCCGTAAGCTACGTAAGCTTAAAGAAAAAAAAAACATTCGCTACTTGTCACATCTTGACAACTACCGCTTTTATCGTTTGTCTCGTATTCTCCCTAAAGGACTACATATCAAGTGTGCCCCTTCCTTTGGAGACCTTGATCCATCGTTTCTTAAGAAATGGTATTAGACACTCACTAACACGTCTTTCCATTTGATTACACTGCTAGAAAATAAATGTCAACAATACATTGATAACCAGTCACTTGAGATAATAGACAATGAATCTCAACTCAAAGAGTCATGCTCTAATCAAGAGTATGAACATTTACAAGATATCCTACTGTCTAACGTCAATCACCTACGGTCCAACCTATTGGACAAACAGAACAAGAAACGCATGAATGTCCAAGCTAACCATACGAAATGCATGCATAGGCGTTTCCACAGTAAGAGGCCAACTATTGTTCATGATACTGATAGGTCACTAGTTGCACTACGTACAGTAGTTAACCTGTCTGACAAAGCTCTAACCGACCCACAGGTTAAACTCCTCTCAAGGGGTCTTAAATTTTGCCCCACACCAAGAGAACCGGACCAATTGTCTTTTCAACAAGACATGGCCCACTACAACCGTAGGTTACGCCTACGTGAATATGTTCATATATAGAGTCCTCCACAGATGACTCGTCATCTGTGGACGTCCAACCCACCCACAACTGCTTCAATGAGAAGAGTCGTTGGGTGTCCCCTTAGAACCGAGATGTGGCTCTTGATACCTACATCAATTCAGTCAGCTCCGAGGTTCTTAAAGTCCCTAACACCTGGGCACCCAACAACCTCCCCCAAAATGAACGCCACGCCCTAACACAGCCTCCGCCAATCACCAGACATAGTGAATAAACATGCTGACAATGGGTCCGCAGTTGTAGTCATGAACACACATGACTAATTAGCTGAGGGCCTCAGACTAAGAACAACTTTTCATTTACTGACAGGCATTTTCTGCTGATACAGGGTACCGCCATGGGTACAAAAATGGTGCCCTCATATGCCAACATTTTCATGTCTGACTTTGAGGAAATACCGAAAATTGCTCTTGAAATATTAACAAACGTTAAATCTAAAATGTAAAAAGGCAAATGTTTTGTAATATCTTGAATTGTGAATTTTGTGTTAGTGTTTACTATTAAATAAAAATGCACAAAACCCCAAATCTTTGTGTTGTAGAGTAAATTGATGTAAATCAATAAGGTTCAACCTCGCCGGCAATCAACAACTTCTAAACTGATCTTAAATGTCTCCCTTTATAATCTCGCGTGGTCTGCAAAGATTGTTCAGTCTACATCTCATTAAAAGACCAGAGTCCAAGTGTTACAACGGTAGCCGGAACAAGTAACGACAATTTACCCCTTCTCCTTTCTTTGATTAAACTTGATACCAGCACAATCTGTGGTGAGAACTATCTTTATTTCATGATATAAGAGCACAGGACTCAAGGTATGGTGTTTCTGATCAGCAGAGTGTCGAGTCCCGGTCCTGACACTTGTGTCCTTCAGGACGTAAAGCCATTGGTCCCTTGTGTTGTGTAATGCACGAAAATAACTCAGTACACTTATCGTAAAGAGAAGGGGTTTGCCCTAGTGTTACTGGTTTGTCAGTCACCGTTTGTTTTCGTGAGTCAGAGGATTGGAATGACTTCGAATTTTACAAAATTTTTGAGAGTCTGCTTTAGAGATGCATTAGATTGAAAGGGGGCTCTGCGCCTGCTTAGGACTACCTAAACAATGGCAATTTATCCCGTAAGTTTGCTGCCACCTAGTGTTCTAAAGTATCACATTGTAAAGATATGGGTGTGCAATTTATTAATAGGAATCAAATCTGATACTGTTATAGTAATGTTAAATGCAGCAACATGCCCACACGTACTCGGCGCATACCAATAAATTCCTGTATTATTGGTGAACTTCATCCACCACATGCTGTCATCTGATTGGTCGGCGCATCTTCAAAAGGCAACGCCCAAAGTTAACCACATCGCCAAGCAGAGACTGTACGTGTAACGACCAAAAGCCTCCAGTATGCCAGAACGCTGGCTGGGAAGGAACCGTCTTCCGTTCCTTGCAGTTACCGATAAAACTGTGTGAGTTCTACGCATTATTGTTTTGATATGCGCTGTGTTGTATTCATTGAACATTCTTTGGAGGATTTGGCGTAACTGACTGGTGTCTAGGACGCCGTTAGAAACAGTAAGATGCACGGCACGTAGTGGGTTAGCTTCATAACCGCTCTGGGTATCGTTAAGTCAAAGTTTATATTTCTGTCAATGTTTATAAAACTATTCTATTCCAAAGTTGGATTGAAAATGATTTCGTAATCCGTTAATATTTTACGCAGGTTGTCCAACTTCTGGAATATTATTGCAAAGTTAACTGAGTCGCTACAGGTATTCCAGGCAAACGCAGCAACAACGAAAGCGTGTTTCGTTGTCACACGCTTTCTAAATTAATGCATGTTTCCCAAATGCATTCTTCAAACTATGCAAGTTGTTTTTTTTAAGCTACTGCATTTAGTTTCGTTTCGTGGACACTTGATGCTGTTCTCTTCGTTCAGGTTTGTTTTAGTTATTATATTGCATATAGAGACATTCAAGACTACATTTTTACCATTCTTCAGTTGAATTTCCTCCCTCCGTTTTCTAGACTTTTAGGGATGTCAATAATAGTATTTGACGTTTGATAACAGACACTGCTTACGGGTCATTCCATGTCAGACCAACGCACGTTTTTACCTTATGTCTTCCGATTTTGATAACATTTGCTGTGATTGTAGGTCTTAATGAGCAATGAATGCGTACAAATGTTTAGCCCGATCCGACCTACCATGTGGTCAGGGCACCCTTATGGCACAAATATGTCAAAACCATGTCAATTTTCATCAAATATATGCAAATTTTGTCTTTTTGTTATAATGTATCATTCCGAAATTCAACGAATTTAAACTGACTTGATAGAGCATGTCTTCCTCTATCAGAATACACAACGAAAAAAAATGGGGTTTTCATAATTTACAATTTATGACTATTTTTGTACAGTTTGTAGGTTACAACTCAGTCAATTTACAGACTTTACACAACTTACTGTTCTGTTTCAATTGTTACTAACACTATTCTTATTTGGTGAATTTCTCATGTTGAGGGCTGATGTGATCTAACCAGAATCATACTTTAAATTATCAGCAGTGGCGTACTCATGATTTCGCTTTTTTTTTTCTTTTTTTTTTTTGGGGGGGGGGGGTGGGGGTGGCTCATTTTGTTTCTTAAAATTTCTTTAAAAGATTGTAAAAATAAATGACCCCCAACAAAATTGACAACTTTGGAGGGGGTAGGCTCAAGCTCCCCTGCTGGTTGGCTATGAAGTTATGCCGTTTCAGCTGAAGAAGCTTCTCCGAAAACCAATCACAGAATGAATTAACCTCTGCTGTCATGGTTTCTAACTGTTGAGCGGTCTGTTGATATCCACTGCTTGTAACATATTTCATCAATGGCCTCCTCTTGTATCTCCTCCATGATTTGCTGCTTCAGTTCAGCAACCTGGGGACACATAAAACAACTTCCAAGGAAATAGTCCGTTGTGCCAGGGTTACAGGTGATTTCAGCAAAATGTCAACGGCATGGATCATCAGCTTAACATTTTGATGATGGGTACAGACACACACGAAATATTTACCACTACTTCCAGCTACAACGCAATACTCGGGCCTTAATTTGGCAAATTTTGAAAAATCCACCTTCAGTTTTGGATACTTGTCCTTAAATGCCCTGTATGCCTCATCTAAGTTGCACAAAAGCAGAAGGTAGAATTTTGCTTTTTCTGGCTTTGTACTATATACATTTACAAATCTAGTTTAACTTTAGTAACTTTAGAAACAGAAGAGTGAGTTGTGTTGGTGGATTTATAATGTAAAGTCAATAAATGGACTAATTTGTAACCTACAAACTCTACAAAAACAGTAATTAAGTTGTTCATTTTGAAGACCCCAATTTTTATTTTTTTATTTTTTTTTCCACGGAGGAAATTATTTATTCACACTTAAGACAACTCCTCATTTTACAAACATGCTGAAAATCCATAACAGCAAAACAAAGTACAAAATACAAAGTTAACCTTGAACCAATAATTTGAAAAAGTCCCATTTTTTGTGGAAATTAACGGTGGAATCATTGGTGATAGAGATGTATTTATTCAAAGTATAATAAAGTTTTAAATCCAGTTTCAGCAATGCAAGGGAAGGTTTATTGTCACTCATCTTCATTTTATAGATATGGAAACGACACAAAAGAAGGATCAGCACTCCACGATTTTTTTGTAATACCAACAAAGATAGCCTCAATGTCTAAACGAATGTTTATACTAAGAGTATTATTTATTCAATCTCCAAATTGTGAATTTCTCCAATCTCCATAGTTGAGAACATGCATCTACAAAATAAATAAACCAGCGTCTCACTCTCTAGTTGACAGAATGTACAAAGATGGTTATCCTTTTTACCGATTTTGGCTAAGAATGAATTGACTGCAAGTATTCTGTGGACTAATCTGTATTGAAACCATCGTAGTCTAGTGTCGTTTGTAGCGCAACATGGAATGTTACAAAGAACCATCCACTTAGGTTTATTAAACTTAATACTCAATTTTGTTTCCCACTTAGCGGTAAATTTCTACGCTACTTTTTTAGCAGATGTAAGACAGTTATAAATACGGCTGGAGCCTTTTTTGTCCTGCAGGAGTAGCCTAAAATTGAATGGAATGAAAGGGAAGCAAATACTCGCCCTATCATCGCCCATCATCGCTGTACCAAAGGATTGTTTTATGGCCTTAATTATCCCACCGTATTCAAGGAAACTTGTCTTAACACCAAACTTAGCCATAGAATCCACCATGGTAAGAAAATCTCCCCTTTCATCTAGAAGATCACACACATAGAAAACACCCTTATTTATCCAATGTTTATAATGAACACAGTTGTAATTAACTCTAATCCTATGGTTGTCCCATACAACACTGGTTAAGGAGTCAATCTGATTTATCGGCTGATGGCATTGTACGTAAGATCCCCAGGCCGTAAGAACATCTAACCAAAAACGGTTGGGGTGAACAGCCCTCTGTAAAATACGAGCGATACTTGGATGGCCGCCCTCCAGAAAAAGGGTATTCTGGAGATTGAATAGTTTATAAAACAGGGAAGGCCAACCAGAGGCCTCTGCTTTTAGCAACCTGCGTATCCACGTACACTTGAGGGCACTAAAATAAGAACGGATGTCTACCATTTTAACCCCACCTTGGCTGTAGTCTTGGATCATTTGATTCCTAGTAACTCTGTCAACCCCTTTCCAAATAAACTTATACAACATAGAATCAAGGTTCTTGAATAAATGACTTAAAAGGATCAGGGAGAGTAAGGATTAAAAAGGTGAGCTTAGACAACAGGAGAGATTTGACAACAGTAACTCTACCCATCACTGTAAGGTTACGCTTAGACCATTGCCCAATTAAATTGTCGATGGAAGTTAAAACCCGGTTATAATTGTTATCAATCATACTGTAACGGATTCTCCCGACGGGGTCGCCGGGTACCACGGGACTTCGGCCTCCACGACGAGCGGTAACCGCAGAGACCTGAGGGGCGGACTCGTTTTGGGGGAAGTCTACCTCCAGGCGCCTAAGTCTAATCACCACGCACACACCACACACCAAACAGGGCTGACACCACAAAGATTATGCACTTGACACCGATTATCTACCTGGTCTGGGCTGGTTTATTGAATAATAACTGTTCCCTAAGTAGGCGTTAATAGGCGTTGATTAGAGGTTCCTTCTTAGGTGCTGATAATACAGGTTGTTGGCTGTTGATTCGGTTCTAATCGTAACTAATATTAGGGGGAATTATCTCAATCAAGAATCACTAAACCTTAACTAATCAAGCAACAAATCAATTGGACATCGGGACGGAATAAACATGAGGTGCAGCTACTCACCCTCGTATCATTCACTGCCTGCGGCGTCACCAACAACAGCCAGCGCTCAGAACGTGCCTCACTCAACCACCAGCAAGAGCGCAGCGACACGAAGACAGCCGGCTGAGCACTGGGAAGACGGGGCCGCAGCACACGTGCAACATGCTTATATACCCACGCGGGGTACCAGCCGTGCATGCTGATGGACGGACCGCAGCCCGCGCACCAGCAGCGCCCAACAACAGGGAAACTCCCTGCAGCACGCAATCAATATTTCGTTACACAGCCGCACCTCAAGCCTGGTCAGTCCCCTTGACCATACAGCTTAACAAAACTTTAACAGAAATATTGTGTGTCTTAAGTAAAGGTGGCCTAGAGTCTCCTAGGAGTTTTAAACAATACCACAAAACTGACCTAAGTAGGTCTTTACGCATAAAAATACATGTTCCTTTCTTATACAATACAAAAGACTTTAAAACTTTACATACAACTTTTTTCTAACAATCAGTATGTGTCTTTATCGCAAAAAAGGCTTCAAGGGTGAAACTTCACCCTGGTATCCGTTATCAGATCTTATAAAACATAAACGCTCCCGCGAAGTAGGTCCCTGAAGGTAGAACACGTAAACACTAAACAGTCCTTTCAAGGTGCCAACATCTAATACGGAAGTTCAGGCGAACATCCTCATGGCAACTGCGCCCAGCTCAATTACCGCTACGGCTTATTGTACATGGCCACTCCCGCCTGGAAGGCGCAGTCGAAAACCCGCTTGGTTTTATCTTTGGTAACTTTCTTCCCTTCACAAAACACCTCACGCGTGGTAGCTTCAGTGACGCACTGCACGTTTCCAATCATGGCATCGGCTATGTCGTTATCTGCTAGCGGCTTCCCTGGCTGCTCACCGCTAACTCTAACCAACCTACAAAGGCGACCCTCTGGTGCAGGTTGCTCTGCTTCCTCCGGTTTCGTGCAAGGTCTCAGATAAACGACGTCGTACTCTCGGGTCGTTTCTCCCCTGATGATCTTGTCCTTGGACCTGTAAATGTAGCTCTCCCTCGTCTCCTTCCATCGAACCAACTGACCAGGTAGCAGTCTTCCAAGCTGAAAGGGTGTGTCACTTACAGGTAAGCTTTCCACCGACTCCCCCTCACGTTCCTCATCATCAGCGCTCTCTCGCTGCTTTTGCTCCATCATTTTCATCATGCCCCTGGGTTTTCCTCCAGATATCACAGGGACCGGTTGGCCTCCGCTAGGTAGGGACAATTCCTCATCCTCCCACCTGGTAGGTGTTGCAGTCAACGCAATCTCTGCGACCTCCTGGTCACCCTGTTCGATGGCTCCAAATTGCGTCTCCATGGTATGCCCTGCCACCTCTTCTATCAGTCGCTCTTCCTCCTTCTGCACAGTAACTTCGTTCTCTGTGGTCGTTTCAGCGTTTCCTTGGACATCCTGGCACTCAGGCGCATCCCTCTGGCCACTGTTGTCCCCTGACGACTCCACATGTTGTTCTTTAGGTGCCCTGGACACCGTTTCTGGGGCTCTACGAGCGTGTTTCTTAGCGGACCTTCCTCCGGAATCGCCGTTCTCTCTGCTGCGCTTTTTCTCATCTCCCTTGGCAGCTGATTGGTCATTTCTCCGCCCAGAAGAGCTTGACCCTTTTTCCTTCGAACGACGGCGGCTTGACTCTTCGCTTTTAGAGCGCCTTGCCCGTTCTCTGGACTCGTATGACTCAGCTCTAATGTGGTCTACTTCTTCCAGCGATGTAGAATGGCAGTCACGATAGTGAGCCCGCAGATTGTCTCGTCTGTTGTTCCTGTGCTCACACTGCCCACACCAGTAAAACACTTTCGGGCCATGCTCGACGGTCATGTGGCGTTCTAAGCTCCGCCTATGTAGGAACACCTCATGGCAGGTGGGACACTCAACTGTTTCTGCTTCATCCAGGTCCCGTGGTGTCTTCTTCGATGGTGTACTCTTCCTCATGACGTCCCTGTCAAAACACACACAATGAAATCACTGTAAGTTCTCACTGCAACTGTAACATTACTTAAGGTGTATCCGCCCCAACTCTTTCACTCTCCACTCACGTATCAACGCCCCAGGTACTTCCCTGGGTTCCCCTGCATAGGTCCCCTGCCCTCTGTGCAACGTTACAAGTAACGTTGAGGCCTACGGCGATGCCTAGGTGGGTTTCTTCTCCCCTCTACAAATGGAGGAGTTTCTCTCTGGTTTTCACGGGCCTGTATTTCTATGGTTTCTTGGGTTCCTGGCACCGATTCACTCGGCTCCAGGCAAGTCTCTGATCCTACACTCTCCCCTATGATCTCTTCTATCCCATCTATGTCTTCCCCTCTTACTATCTCTGGCTCCTCTTGACGCCTTTGGCCAGGTGTCACATGTGGTTCCGTTCCATCCCAAGGCACCAACGGTCGACCCTCATATGGCTTTAACCGGTCGAAATGCACAACTTTCTTCTTTCCTTTTGGCTGCCTCTGAATCCTGAAAGTAACCTCTGACAGCTTCTTCAGAATAAGGTAAGGCCCTTCCCACCTTCGTTGCAATTTAGGTGATAGCCCCTTCTTCTTACTCGGATTGTGTAACCAAACAAACTGCCCGGCTGCTAGCGTAGTTGGACTTGTCTTCCGATCGTAATATCTCTTCTGTCGCCTTGCACTTTGTTTTAAGTGCTCCCTGGCTCGATCGTGAGCAAGTCGCATTCCTTCTCTCAACCGATACGCATAATCACTTGTGACATCCTCTTCATCCTCATCTGAAGCAAATCTAGTCGTCAGGTCTAGTGGTAAGAACACTTCCCTACCTAACATTAGCATGTTAGGTGTTTCACCTGTGGACTCGTGTGGCGTTGCCCGGTAGGCGAATGTTGCAAGTGCCACCTTCTCATCCCAATCACGCTGGCGTTTATGGGGTTCAATCATTACAGCAACCATACTGATCAAAGTCCTGTTAAAGCGTTCTATCATCCCGTCAGATTTCGGGTTGTATGGTGTGGTACGCGTCTTACTAATCCCAAGAACTTTACACATTTCCCCAAACACCTGGGATTCAAAGTTTCGCCCCTGATCTGAATGTAGCTCGACGGGGACTCCAAATCGACACACAAACTCCATGACTAGCTTCTGAGCTACGGTCTCTGCCCTCTCGTCAGGCACTGGATACGCCTCTATCCACTTGCTAAAATAGTCGCCTACGACTAGCACATACTTGTTTCCCCGCTCGGTCTCTGGTAGGGGTCCAAGGATGTCCAAAGCCACTCGCTGCATCGGTGCACCCACCACATACTGCTGCAGTGGGGCTCTTCGGCGTTGAGTAGGTGATTTCTTGGAGGCGCAGGTGTCGCACTGTCTGACAAAGGACCTCACATCCGCACCCATACCTGACCAATAAAACCTCTGCCGCACCTTAGCTAAGGTTTTCTTCTGGCCTAGGTGCCCCCCTGTCTGCCCTCCGTGTAACTCACCCACTACCTCCTCTCGGCGTGGTTTTGGCACAATCACTTGATATCGTATCCGTCTGCCATCATCGGACTCCCATTTTTTACACAAAAGTCCGCCTCTTATCTCCAACTGGTCCCACAACAACCAGTACGACCTCAAAGAAGGCGCGCCTGATGTTAGTTCCGACCACTCTGGTCTTGCTGCACCAACAGTCTTTGCCTTTAAAATCCACTCCAGTGAGTGGTCAGCTTCCTGCTCTTGTCTCCATGATTCGTGTGTCACGGTTGGTTCAATTGTCACTATTCGCACTGTAGGTCCTTCAATAGGTTTTGTCTCAGCTCCCTGGACCTCATCTCCTGTATCGGTCTTTGCCGCCTTATCCACATCATCCATACCACACTGTGGACATGGCCGACGTGAAAGACCATCAGCATTCCCATGGGAACGCCCTGCCCTGTGAATTATGGTGAAATCATACTCGCTGAGCACCTGTATCCAACGCGCTACTTGGCCTAATGGATCCCGGAAGTTGAGCAGCCAGCGAAGTGCACCGTGGTCAGTACGTATGGTTATCTTCCGTCCGTAAATGTAGGGTCGATATTGCTTCAAAAAGACCACAATCGCTAGTAACTCCTTGCGTGTCACGCAATAGTTTTTCTCTGGTTTGCTCAGGGCCCTGCTCCCATAGGCGATAACTCGTTCCTGTCCTTCCACCAACTGAGAAAGTACAGCGCCTATTCCTACATTGCTGGCGTCTGTGTCAAGGATGTAATCCTGTTCAGGATTAGGGTAGGCGAGTATAGGTGACTGCTGCAGTAGTCCCTTGAGCCTCTGAAATGATGTCTCACAACTGTCGTCCCAATCAAACTGCCTTCCTTTCTCTGTCAAGCGATGCAGAGGACGCGCTATGTCGGCGAATCCCTTCACAAAACGTCTGTAATAAGACGCCAGTCCTATAAAACTCTGCACCTGGGTAACACTTGTTGGTGTCGGCCAGTCCCGAACCACTCGTATCTTCTCTGGATCAGTCGCGATGCCTTCCTTTGATACGACATGCCCAAGATACAACACCTGCTGCTTGAACAGCTCACACTTTTTGGGCTTAAGTTTCAAACCCGCACCTCGAAGGCGTTGAAAGACAACCTCAAGGCGTGTTATTTCTTCTTCCACAGTCTTGGCAAAGATAATCACGTCGTCAAGATACACAAGAAGCATATCCCACTGCAGGCCCGCCAACACCCGTTCCATCAACCTCTCAAATGTGGAGGGAGCATTACATAGGCCGAAAGGCATGACCCGCCAACAGTAAAGACCCCCTCGGACCACAAATGCTGATTTCTTCTTAGCCTCGTCGTCAAGCTCTACCTGCCAATACCCTGCAGCAAGGTCCAACGTGGAAAACCACTTGGCACCTGCCAAGGTGTCCAGTGTATCATCGATACGTGGTATCGGGTATGCATCCTTGATTGTCAACGAATTCAGGCGGCGATAGTCAATACAGAACCTCTTTGTCCCGTCTTTCTTGCTCACTAATACCACGTTCGACGCCCATGGGCTGTCTGATGGCTCTATCTGCCCACCCTCAAGTAAATTATGCACTTGGCGTGTTATTTCTTCTTGTTCTGTCGGCGAGTATCTCCTTGGCCTTTGCCTCACAGGCGCTGCATTACCCGTATTGATGTGATGCTTGACACGGTCTGTCCTACCAAGGTCCCATTCACCTCTGGAGAACACATCTTGGTTCTTCTGCAAAAGTTTTGCAATATCACTGTGGTATTTCTGGTCTACTCCTTTCTTACACCTGTCGAATAAATCTGAAAGGTGATCAGGAACATCCTGGGATCCAGCCGTCTGAGCATGTGCGCCTTGCGTCTCCTCTATTTCTTCCGCCTTTACAGGTGTAAGGTAACCAGCCATAGTCCCTCTACGGATTACACATTCTCTTTTACCGGGGTTAAACACACGGATCGGCAGAACACCCTGTTCTGCTGTCACGACAGTCCGTGCCACAAGCATCCCCTTGTCTGCAATTTCATTCCGGTCAGCCGGCTCAATTACTCCAATGCCGTTTACCTTCATCTTGCTCTGCACACGTCCCTGTAAAATAGCTTCATGTCCTGGTGGCACCCTAAGTGTTTTTTCAACGACTATTCTTGCGCAAATAGGTGATCCCAATCCATCACTGCACTGCACCTGTTCCCCATTCACCGACAGCTCAAATGTTCTGAAGTTAAGGGTCCCACACGTCGGTAGCAAAAAGTCCATGCCCAAGATGCCGTCCATTTTCGGGAAAGTTCCAAAAGTCACATAAACAGCGTGTGTAGTCTTTCCCACCTGCACCTCCATCCAGGCGCCACCAAGTGTCGCTATAACTGTCCCGTCCGCATTCTTAATGTGCATCCCATCTGTTTTCAGGTGCGGCCTTCGCGCAGGTGAAATCTTGTAATACAATGCCGATGAAAGAAATGTGTCAGTTGCTCCCGTGTCAACGAGCAGTTTTGCATGCTGCCCCCGGATCACTGCAGGCACATACATGCCGCCCTTGGCACTCACCTTTGGAAAAATTGTAGTTTTGTTTGTGTACTCTACAGCTATTGGGCGTGCGTCTTGGGATCTCGGCCCTCGTCTCCAGTCAGCCGTCCCTCGGGCCTCTGAGCCGGCTGCTGCCCGTTTTCCGACTTCGGGTTTTCATCCGCAGTTTTCCTGCAATTTCGCGCGTAGTGGCCTTTCTTGTGACACCTGTAGCACACTATGTCAACCGTAGGTCGCCGTCCTTGATAGGCGTTACTGTCTTCCTCTTCTCTTTTACGAACTCTGTCCGTACATTTTATTTCGGCAAGTTGGGTTGCCATCCAAGCTCTTGTTTCGGCTTGCGCCTCTTGTATTGCCCGAGTTGTTCTCCGGTGTATGTCGTCGCACTCCTTCTCCAACCCAAGTTGAGGAGCCTCTGCTTCCCCTCCAAGGACTCGTGCGTATCTCTGTCTATGGCCCGTCCGTTGCTCCTCTATTTTCAAGAAACTCTCCGTCGCCATTGCTGCTCTTATTGCCTCCTCAAGGGTGTTTGGCCTCGCACGAAAAATCCCTTCCCGTACGGCTTGGTCCTCAATCGCATCCGAAAAGTGGCCTCTCGCTAGGCGGTCTTTCCCCTCATCAGCAATCTCCGGATAGGCTAGTGTCGCCAGCTCCCTTATAGCCTGACCAAGTTCTCTCAGCGTTTCCCGCGGGGCTTGCCGCCTGCAACGCAGTTCCATCAAATGATTCTCTGACAACTGACCGGGACCAAATCTCCTCTCTAGTCTGTCCTTCAGGTCCACATACGTAACCTCTTCTTTACCAGCCGGGCCGTTACTCAGCACCTTCACGGCTGTCCCCTGTAGACTGGCAGCTAAGAAAACTTTTGCCTGTTTGTTTTCCCATTGATTTGCAAGTTTGCACGCCTCAAAGTGTTGCAAGAAGTCCCTCCAAGACGTTTTCCCATTGAACCTATCTGGCACAATGTTCGGGCGGCGTATCATTGTTGAAGTCATACGACTATCCTCCGTCACTCCCCCTGCTATACGTCGGCCCTCATGCTTAAAATCTTCGCTGATAGAAGGTTTCCCTGCACTCTGCAAGGAGGGGTTTCTCTCCATCGATGACCCCCTACTGAGAATCGCTTCACTTCTGGTCCTGTCCACTTGAGAGGGTGGGTCCAACGCAGTAGATGATGAAACTGGCGAATTCACTGGCGCCATCATAACTGTTGATGGTGTAAAACGCCTCGCTCTTGGTTTAGGTGTCGGTCGGCACCTTGGTACAGGTGTAGGTGACGAAAACAAACTGCTTCCCGTGGTCCCAAAGTTCGCCAATATTGAAGCCCTTTCGTTGTAATCTTCAAACCTCCCTCTCGTCGATGGTAATGATTCTAACTCCATTGCACCACCCGGAATTCGTGGTCTTGCCTCCTCAATTACGCCGAGCTGCACCCGCAGTTGATCTAACTCCGACTGAAGCTGCGAAGACAACTCCTCCAACTGCCGTCTCTCGTCCAGAGAACGTTGGCTAATCTCTAGCTCCTCTGCCCGCCGCCTTCCCACCAACGGCGTCTTCTCTGCTCCCTCTCCCTCCGGCTGCTGCTGTTGTTGTTCCATAGCCTCTTTAAAGCAGGTCCTATACAGGTGAATTAAGATCTACGCCCTACACAGGTGGTTTAAAAAGGTGTCCTATACAGGTGATTAATTATGTGTCCTTACTGCAGGTGACCAACCCAGCGCCTATCCCACTTCTGACACCAATCTGTAACGGATTCTCCCGACGGGGTCGCCGGGTACCACGGGACTTCGGCCTCCACGACGAGCGGTAACCGCAGAGACCTGAGGGGCGGACTCGTTTTGGGGGAAGTCTACCTCCAGGCGCCTAAGTCTAATCACCACGCACACACCACACACCAAACAGGGCTGACACCACAAAGATTATGCACTTGACACCGATTATCTACCTGGTCTGGGCTGGTTTATTGAATAATAACTGTTCCCTAAGTAGGCGTTAATAGGCGTTGATTAGAGGTTCCTTCTTAGGTGCTGATAATACAGGTTGATTGGCTTTTGATTCGGTTCTAATCGTAACTAATATTAGGGGGAATTATCTCAATCAAGAATCACTAAACCTTAACTAATCAAGCAACAAATCAATTGGACATCGGGACGGAATAAACATGAGGTGCAGCTACTCACCCTCGTATCATTCACTGCCTGCGGCGTCACCAACAACAGCCAGCGCTCAGAACGTGCCTCACTCAACCACCAGCAAGAGCGCAGCGACACGAAGACAGCCGGCTGAGCACTGGGAAGACGGGGCCGCAGCACACGTGCAACATGCTTATATACCCACGCGGGGTACCAGCCGTGCATGCTGATGGACGGACCGCAGCCCGCGCACCAGCAGCGCCCAACAACAGGGAAACTCCCTGCAGCACGCAATCAATATTTCGTTACAATACTATCCAAGTTGGTAGAAAAATCGATGCCTAGAGCTCTAAAAATGTCTTGGGGATTGACCCAGTTAATATTAACACCAGAACAAACACATTTTTGTCGGCCCTTATTGCCACCAATCCACACTGCATTAGTTTTACCAATATTAACTTTAAGGCCCGACATACAAGTAAAATCATCTAGTAGCTTAAAGGCTCTGCTAAGCGAATTTTCTGAACCGTCTAAAATAAACACGGTGTCGTCTGCATATTGAGAAAGCCTGTATTCGGAACCCTCAACTGTAACTCCTTTCAAAATGTTGTCCCTGCGAACCATTTTGCCCAGAATTTGAAAAGATTCTGACAAGAAACCGTTTACCAATACAGAGGCTTTTGCACAATTGTACAGCACTTGAAACCACTTTTGTATTGAGAGGCCAACATTAAACTGCTCAAGAATCTGAAGAATAAAGTCGTGGGAGACCGAATCAAAGGCTTTCTCAAAATCAACTAAAAGAAACATACCAGGAATGTTGTTGTTGTCTGTGTAGTTAAGCAAATCATACATTAAATGAATGTTTTCCCCTATATGGCGACCTTGCTAAAAGCCTTTTTGTTGTTCATGTATAATAGAAGGAAGGCATGTTTTAATTATCTCTGCTATACAAGAAGAGGCCAGTTTGTACGTAGTATTTAATAAGAAAATGGGTCTCCAGTTCCTCAAGAATTGACGGGGTTTATCCCCTTTTGGTAGCAGGGTGATAATCCCATATTGCTGGGTGAGTGAACATTTTCCTATTTCGTAGCCAAAATTCAGAGACCGCAATAAAAACCATGACAAATCTGAGAAAAGAATTTACAAAATTCAAAGCTGAAACCGTCAGACCCCGGAGACTTTCCGTTTGTACTCCTTTTCAGGGCGTTCAAAACCTCCTGATATGACAGCGGACCCTCAATACGATCCCGAGTCAAGTTTGAAAGAACTGGAGAATCAGAATTACTAAACAAATGTTGCAAGTTAACCCTTTCGTGTGAATCAGAGGAAGAGTACAGTTTTTTTTCTAAAAAAGCCTAGCTTCATTAAGGATACTACAAGAGCTCTTCAGCTCAGTATTTCTATCTGTAATGACACGACTAATGCTCCTATTTATACAATTACGCTTCTCCATATTAAGGAAATACCTGGATGGCTTTTCCCCTTGTTTCATCCACCTGGTTCTTGACCGTATCAAAACGCCTTCCATTTTTTTCTTACGAAGGTTAACGAGGTCAGCCTGCTTTGATTTTAACATATCGTTTGATGCAACATCTCCCTCGGCAACCTTCTCAGACAGAACTGTAATTTCCTTTTCAAGGTTTGATTCAGCCTTACGTGATTTTTTGTTCTTCCAGGCGGCATAAGAAATAGTCTTAGTTCTAATCTTCATCAGTAACATTTTTTTAAAAAGTTGATCATTGATAATAAAATTAAAATCATTGGTGTGAATGTCACTCAGATTTGAACGTTGATAGGGCGAGGCGGCATACATTTCGACAATCCCTCTAATGGTGGTTTTAACCTGATCAACATAAATCGCGTCCATAAGAAGAGAATTATTGAATTTCCAATAACCTACTCCTCTGTTCACTTGATTGAAATCAAGTTGTAAATCAACCATTGAATGATCAGTGCGGTAGCCCTGTTTAATATCACAAGAAGCTAGTTTAGTGTTCAACTCTGAAGAAATTAAAAAGAAATCTAGCCTGGACTGTTTTAATGGAGAGTTTTGCCTCCAAGTGTATTTCTTTGACTCTGGATTTTGAATGCGCCAGGGATCAATGAGATTTAATTGGTTACACAAATCCAACACTCTCTGCCTAGCCAACGGGTTGTTAATGTTAACATAATTATAACAATCAATTCTGACATACAATACCAAATTCCAATCTTCACATATAATTGTGTGGGGATTATCGTAATCAGTAATGATATTATTCACAGTTTCATAGAAATTAGGATCATCTTTGTTAGGACCATATAAATTAATTAAAGTAATGTTACATCCATAAATATCCAAACTGAGCGCCCAAAAAGTTACCGTTCGGATCAGTTTTACATGAAAGAACTTTGAACTCAAAAGTGTTGCTGAAAAGAATTGCCACTCATCTGGAGTTACTTTTCAAAGAGCTAAAATAACAATCAAATCCCCATTCGGCTCTAATCCTCTGCTCCATCGAGTCTGTACAATCGACGTCTTGCAGACAGTAAGTGGAGTAACGCTTTGTCCTGACGTCCCTCCTTTTTATGTAATCTGCTAAGCCGCGACAATTCATGGAGACTATAGACACATTATGAGGCGGGGTGCCTTTAGAACTTTGCGAGCTTGTCATTCAAAACGTGAACCTGATTTGCACCACGATTTAGTGGGCCAAACAAAAAGCAGAGCATTTTTATAGAAACAAGGAACACTTCTTCTAGTAAATCAAGAAAAGCAATGTACAAGAAAAGAAAGAGGAATGTCATGGTAACAAAGGGACGGTACACTTTAGCCCATGGGATTATGTACCTCATGTACAAGAAATAAAAAAAGTAAGGAGTTGGTCTAACTGTATACAATATTACAAACCTCCGTGTTTTTGTTTTAGCTGCAATAACACCCCCAAAAAGCCCAAGCCAAACTCCCATGCTGGGAAGGGAGAAAAACATAATTAGAACCCCCCCCAAAAAAAAAAAAAAATAAAAAATAAAAAATAAAATAATAAAAAATAATTAGAACCCCCCCCCAAAAAAAAAAAAAAAAAAAAAACAAACAAACAAACAAACAAAAACAGCCCCCCCAAAAAAAAAAAAAAATACTCGTAATGCGAAAATGACACCACTCCGATTGTGCTTAGTCGGAGCACCACTTGCAGGGTACCAACTTAAAAGTAATTTCTAACAAAAGCGAAATAAATGCAATCCCAAACTGTCCTCAATATAAAATTAATCTACTTAGGCACTGAAGTAAAACACAGTTTATACTAGTGTGGGCAGATACTGGAATTAAGCTGGTACTTAAGAATGAGGTAACAACAGTTCAGCTTTCGAAGTCGATGAAGTTCAAAGTTTTACAGATAATTACCGTTGAAAAGCAAAGGGTCCACCGTCTCTTAGTCGCCATTTCCCAGCAAAGAACCTCAGCTTGGTCCCTTGGTTATATAGAATTTTCACCTCCACTTTCCACTTGAACTTTTCCTTGCGATCGGCTGCCATGAGGTCATCCAGTACGTACATAGGTGAATCTTTAAAGGCGGTGCGCTGAGATTTCATGAATGTTACCTTGCTTTGGTAGGACAACATCTTGACGAGCATGTGGGCTGGTTTTCCGTTCTTGCCTCTGCCGTCTCGGTGGGCTCGTTCCCTATCCGGGGCTCAGCTTCGAAATCAAACTTTTCCACCAGAATGTTTCTGACTACCTCCATGAAATTCTCATTAGCAGATTCTTCCAAACCAAGTATTCTAAAGTTATTGCGCCTGGAGAAGCGTTCTTGCTTGTTGATCTCAGCCTGCTGTTGTGCTTTTGCTTTTTCGAGATCTGCTATCCGCTCACTGTTGTATTCTATTGAGGCCCCGAGTTGTTCTTCAAGCTGCTGTTGCCCCTCAACTAGTTAAGGGGATGGCAACAAATTTGCTTGACCCTGACTGGGTCCGAATAGATCCATGACAAGTTGCTTTGTCACTCTGTTTGTACAAAGAGAGCTCCCATGATGACCGAAAATTGCTCTTGAAGATATTTACAATTGTTAAATCTAAAATGTAATAAAGGTAATGTTTAGTAATATCTTGTAATGTGAATTTCGTGTTAGTGTTCACTATTAAATAAAGTTGCACACAACTCTAAATCTTTGTGTTTAAGAGTAAATGTATGTAACTCCATAAGGTCAACCACGACGGCACTCAACAACTTTTAGACTGATCTGATTTTGTTTCCCTTTATAGTATCGCGTGGTCTGCAGATATTTTTTAGTCTACATCTCATTAAACGACTGGAGTCCACGACAAAGTGTTACAATGGTAGCGGGAACAACTAACGATGTTTCCCCCTCCCCCTTAATTTCCTCCCTTTTTAACCAAGGGTTAAACTTTATATCATCACAACTTGAGGTAAAAAATGTTGCTATTTCATGATATGATTACCAATACCAGAAACATTAACATATAAGGTCAAACATGCACTAAACAGATCTGAGATAAAATTACCAACAAAACATATTGTGGTTTCAAATTCACCGGTTTGTTTTATGGTGTAAAGTAGGGTCAGAGGATTGGAATGAGTTCGATTTATTCAAAATTGTGAGAATCTGCCTTAGAGACGCATGGGATATGAAGGGGGTTGTGCGCCTGTTAATAAATACCTAAACAATGGCAATTTACCCCGTAAGTCTGCTGCCATCCAGCGTTCTAAAGTATCCCATTGTAAGGATATGGTTGTGCAATTTATTAATATGAATCATATCTGATACTGTTATAGTAATGGTAAATGCAGCCATTTGCCCATCGTACTGGCGCATACCAAGAATTTCCTGCACTATCGGTGAATTTTATCAACCACACGCTGCCATTTGATTGGTCGGCGCATGTTCAAAAGGCAACACCCAAAGCTAACCACAGCGCCAAGCAAAGATTGTACTTGTAAAGACCACAAGCCTCCAGTATGCCAGATGATCGCTGGCTGGGAAGGAACCGTCTTCTGTCCTCGTAGTTACCGATATACTGTGTGTGTTCTACGCGTTGTTGTTTTTCTATGCACTGTGTTAATTCATTGGACATTCATTGGCGTAACTTACTGGTGTCTAGGACGCCGATAGAAACAATAAGATGCACGGCACGCAGTGGGTTAGCTTCATTGCCGCTGTGGGTATCGGTAAGTGAAACTTTCTATTTCTGTCAATGTTTAGACAAATGTTATTCTATTCCAAAAGTATCTACTGTGAAAATGATTTTGTAATTTGTTCAAGTAAGTCACTAAAACTGTTGAAAGAAACAATGACCAATTATATAGAAAACTGAAATGTTTAGTATTCTGGTGTTTGCCAACATTCACCCACAATAAGTTGTCATGTAAACTTTTTTATTCTAGATGTATGCATTGCGAATAATTTAGTAGTCTGCCAAAATGCAATGATTTCCCCTTCATAGCTTGGCAATTTATTTCATATCTAACTTGATATAATAATTTTTATAAAACAAAAACATATTCATGTTTTTTTCCTCGTTATACTCATATCAAAAAGGAAACAAGCAAAGAAATTCTTGTGATAGAACGCCAAAGTCTTGAAAGCTGTTTTTATTGTCAACAACCACATACAAATTATTTCGTGACGGATGCTGGAAAAAGTGTTTGGCTATCCGGTCACACAAACATTAACACTATGGGCACACCTGACCCCTATCATTATTAGGCAACACATGATGCCCACACATACACAACTTGGGGCACACCTGACCCCTATCATTATTGGGCAACTCATGCTCAGACCTACAAAACTTGGGGCACTTTACCCCTACTAGTCGGCTAACAACGTGCCCAAAGTTAAGATCTACCGGTATACATACTGATAATCATAAAGTATGTGCCCACACATGTATGAGCAAAGCACTTGGGACACGCCTGGCCCCTATCAATCTTGGGTTAAAAACATGCCAAACGTTACGATCTATTAATATCAAAGTTCTTACAATTTAAGGTATGTCAAGTAAGTTGTTATGTTTGACCTTGGCACATAACGGTCCGAAATAGCCCCTGTGGTACATCAGAGTACTATTACAACTTCTTGTTACAAACGCTTGTTACTAAGTAAAAGCATAATCAAAGGATTTGGCACACTTTAGATGTAACAATTATTTGGCCTGAAATTCAATAATTTTACTGCAAAATACCCCAACCTGAAACTTACTGTCTGAGTCACGTTAAAAACACACACATTGACAACCATAAATACAACGGTGGTGCAAAAAGGGGGTGGTGCTGGGCGATGGATTTTTGAATTAAAACTGATGCCAAATTAAATCCATCCACTCGTGTTGAAAGACTGTGACAAAGTGATCTAAGCTACACAGCTCCCGCCACGTGTAGTCCACAGCCACGCAAGAGCTTTGCTCATTGGTTAAAATTATCAAACCCGCACTTAATTAGCAAGCAATTAATTGGTAACGTTCAAAAGAAGGAACTCTTTTTGTTTACAATAGGGCGCCCATGCTTATTACCGGCTGGACAGGTAGCACCCTGTGCCTAATGGTAAATAATGTGATTTGTTTTGTTACCCAAGTGGTAGAACTACTTACCTGGCAGTGAAAACCTCCCGTGCAACGATGACCTAGCGTTGTAGTATTTGTTGCACACCATGTAGGTTATAAAACATTTACCTCCAAAGCACATGCGTGCGGACATAACAGGGAACGCGGTTTGTTTTTCCCAAGTATAAAGCATTTTTATCTTAACGCGATAAACAGTGTTATTGTCAACTTGCGCTTTTTCCTTCATACATGTTTAGTCTTACATATTAGTCTATTGACAATATAATAGCGCTTTCGTTTCGAAATAAGCACCTAGAAATATGCCGCTGGCTGCACTTGGAGTACAATAAATTCAACTCTTTTCCAGTGCTAACAGTTACACGTGTGCAGTCACTAAACAAACACCTGCAAGTGCTAAATATTGGCCCTTTAAAGTGCTGAACTCTAGTTTTATTGAGGGATTTTACGCAGCTATCCACAAATCTGGAACGTGATTGCGAAGTTAACCTGGTCGCTTAAAAAAAACAGTTTTCCGGTAAATTTCAGCAACTATATAGTACATTTAATTTTGTTTTCGTGCACACATGATTTCGTTCTTCTCATTTAAGTCTACTGGATGGTCATCCTGACTACGTTTTTTTACCATCCTTCAAATAAACGTATTCCACCTGTTTTCTCAATTTTTAGGAATACCAATCACTGTATTTTACTTTTAAACAGACTCTGCATACACAGAGTGTATGCGGCAACTTATATTTTGAGTAGATTTAGTTTTGCGATTAGAGAGTCAATGTTGAACTGTCAAACACACCCTTGACAAAAGCAATGGCGTTCTTGCTAAATCATAACAAAAGCCTTTCCTCCCTTTGATAGTTTGATACTGGCCTTGATTCTGAAAACTCCTTAATTTTGCCAGAAAACCAACCCCGTATCTTTGAGATACGGTACGCCACAAAACACACGCCCTCCAGCCTCTGTTTGGTCCAGTGGCGTAAATCCATTGAGGGCAAAATCTGAAACTTCGCTACATTACTAGTTTGAAATAACGAAAGCCTATTATTTTGATTCATTGTCAAGGCGGAACCAACGTATGGTATAGTGCGGGTGAACAGCGCCTGCTAGTTGTATCGTTCCAATTATTTAAATAATGCCCCTTTTTCTAGAAGGTGGGTAAGCACTAAAACCTTGATTTGATGTAGTTCGTCATGAATACACCATGTGAACTTTGACCTCAATCTGACTTTGACTAAGGGCACAAGCACTAAACACCCCTCTACAGTGGATCTATGGCATAATAAGCTTACTGATTAGCACTTTAATCTCACTTTTGGTAGGAGGTGGTAGGCACTAAAACCTTGATTTGCAATTGTATCTTCATTTTTACTTGTATTCAGTGAATTACACCATATGAACTTTGACCTCTGCCTGACCATGACATGGTCTCTCAATACCAGACACCCCCTCTATAATGTTTTTATGGGACCTATAGAGTAACCGCACACCAAGTGGTGCTTAAACACAGCCTGTCACGATCTTGCCCAGAATGGCAACAAGACACCAGACTCAAAGGGCGGTGGTTCACTTAGAACAACGCCCAGTGCGAATTGTTAAAGCGAAAATTGTTACATGCATATCCTTTATCACCCCAATTGTTTCCATATCCCCAAAACAATTTCCAGCATAGGAGTTCTTTTGTCATTCACTTTATAAAAATCCTTAAGAAATTAAATGTGCACGGGGCTTGTTATTTTGATGACATTTTTATTTTAATATATCCTCTCTTTTGTTTCGTTTTTTTTTTTTTTTTTTTTTTTGGGGGGGGGGGGGTGTTGTTGTGTTTTTTGTTATTTTCCGAATTACAGTGAAAACATTTTCACTGTTTTTACTGGCTTTTTTAGACCACTATTACCGAACATGCAGCACCTGTTTGACACCAAGGAATAACCGCAGCTCACAATACAGCCGCAGAGATGGTGTAAAATTATCTCAGGCACAGATTACACAACCTTTTACTAATCACTTGCAGTTTTAAACCTAAAAGACCAGCTCGAACGAAAAGGCAACAAGTGATCTTTGCTGAAGTTCATTTCTTATGTGTTGAATCAACAAGTTCACATGAGATCAAATAAATATTGTAATGTAAACAAACAAAAAAACCTTTTAAATACCCTTCTCCGATGCTTATCAGGTAGATGCGCGTAAATACGTCATTAATTGTATGGGAGCGCCGTTTTATTTATCCGCTTGTTTGCACCACGGAGGTGTAACAACTAAGTATCATACAATACATGACATCAAAGTATTGTCTTTTTGATGCACGCCGTCAACAGCGGAGTTGTAACTAGTTTTCAAAACTTTGAGGTGGGGTCCAATTTTTTGATCGATAATTACGAAAAATTCGGAGGTGTCAAACATTAAAAATTACATTGAAACACAATATAAACAAGTTAAAACAGCAATACCGTTAGAACATTTTCTCTTGGGCATTTTAGCAATTGGGTTCTGCCGCGTGGAATATTCACTAAAAGAACTTAAGATACTCATAGTAATAACAACTTTTCAAGATAGATTTTCGGGAAAAATCCGACTCGCAAAATGGCAAAATTATGCAGGGTAAAAACGATCTATAAAGCATAATGTAGATGTAAAGCAAATGTGTACACCTGTCTCTTTTCCCCCAATTTTTTAACGGAAGTAGCTTAAAGTCCATCCGCTGCTTTTAACCCCAATCCAGTGAAAACAACAAAAGACAGGACTTCAAAATGGTATTGAAACAATATGGTATGGTTTATCAAATGATTATTTTCATTGTTCACGTCTAAGTCGAGTACCAACAATTATACCAGACTGGCCTGTTGTTATAATCAAGTCCATTTTGCGGATCCAGTGAGAACTGCGGGGACACGTGCCCCGGGTAAATTTGACCCCCCCCCCCCCCAATAAACAATGCGTGAAACGCCTCTGAAGTGTCCTAGAGGGCACCTACTGTTAAAACAATTACCGGGGTCTCTGAAGCCTGAAGCCTGCATTTCACAAGCTCTATCTTCTCGTAGAAATGCACCAGTTACACGGTAAAGGGGTGTGGCACACGGTCTTAATGAGACTACCACCCTCTTCAGCCATACGAGGACTTAAATATAATGGTGTTAAATTAAGGTGTGACCCCCGCTTGAACAAATTTATAACATAAACAAATAAATAATAAACAAAAACCCTGGACCCACGCCGGTTGTAGCGCTGTACCAAGGCCACGAGACTATGTAGATTACCACGCACATAGAGCTACATACGCCCACTGACGACGATGTACTACTGACGGTGTATCAAATGCCTAGTATATATGTTCAAAGTATTTATGTAGTCTTTAGTTTCAATAGATCTTTGAAAGTACGTTAACTTAGACACATTTCAGATAGATGGAAAGTCCTCCCTAGTCTTGCAATATGCACAAATCCATCAACTTCCGGGAACTGAACCAAGTTTAAGTTTTATTACAAAGTGATGGAATTATTTATAGCAAGAAGAGCTTTACTTGGCCATTCTGACATGCTAAAATCAAAAAGCTTCAGGGGGAACCGCCCCCTCAACCTCTGCAGAGGGCTTCGCCTCTAGACCCCACAGGGGCCCTTAGGCGGGCTCTTGGACCCAGGCCGTAAGGGAGCACGTATCAATTTAACCGCCCGAGAGCTAGGCCGAAACTGGCCGAACCGCCCGGGCTATAATGAGCATCATTATCAACAGGTCAATGCACACCGCTCGGTTTCGTCAACGGCATATTCATTATCTCATAGTGCCTGCTACCCAGCTTTGGGTACACAAAGGAATAGATAGGTGACTGTTAATCCCTGATGACTTGGACAAAGGCCCTTTGTGCTAAGACTCAACGCTTTCTGAAAATAATCAATAATGGTTTGTGTCTTTAATTAAAACAATGATCCTAAAATTAAATATGCATATTAAAGAAGCAAAGTGTTATCAATTTGTCTATTTCTACGTAACATCAAATACTTTAGGCTAAAGCTTTCAAACTGAAACCAATCAATTATCTTTTCGACAATCACCGATCTTAAAATTAAACCCGCGTCAATAATTTCTAATAGCGAAATATTTACAATTTTGGCTGGTGTCTGTTCAGTTTTAAATAAACATTTTGGTACAAATACTCTCAATAATGTTACGTCTTTCAGTAAGCCATGCACTCAACAGGTTATTGCTATCTGTACTGGTTCAACCATGCAACCGGCGGGCGCAGCGAGCGTTCGTAAAATGATATTTCAATATTCTGAAAAGTCTACGTAGCGCTTCGTAAATTACCTAAAGATTTTAGGCTGCTGTGTACAGAATTGACCAGGCAGTGTAAATACCTCTGTGTTTTGTTCGTCTGTGTTGTTATAACAGTTCCAACGATACACCATCGGTTTGAAAGAGACGCTTCCGCAAACCCCATTTGCATTACATATTATTAAAGGAGCACTCCGGTTTACTCTTCAAGTAATTTAGTGATGTATAATTGTAGACAATTGCTTCAAGATGGTTTGTATCTTTTTTTTAAACATAATTTCCAAGTAAATAACGAGAAAAAGATCGAAAACAACAAAATATTCAAAGATCAGCAATTTGTTTTATAGGCCGTTGCAAGTGTCCACATGTTGGGATATTGCTGCGCAAAGTTGCAAGTAGGCTGGTGCTCTGTTTACGTACGTTTTATTATTATGGCGAGGCATAAATCAATCCAGCTCAATGGCGTGTTAAACAACCGACGTCATACGCGCAAGTCCACATACTTTTTCGACATCCAAAGATAGTCCCTCATAAACACAAACAAAGAAGCCCTAAATATATTCAAATCCCCCAAAATAATAGATACATCAAATAGCGCAAGAATTTCAAAGATGATAAACGTAGGATTTGAAACTTTGCATGGTGGGAGTATAACTACGTGAGGTTTGCGGTAACACCATTTGGAAATCTCTTATGAGTAGTGTAGGTTCTGAAAAGAACCGTTGGTTAACGACTCAACGTTCCGATCGGTATGCTCTGATCGTCTTTAGGAGAATGCTGGACTATGTAGATGGGTACTACCTTGAAGGGGATTAACTGGTAGATGGGCTTGTCTCGGTGGTGTGCGAAGACGGTAACAGGAACTGGATAAGCTGAGCTTCTCCTGAAGACGATCAGAGCAACTGATCGAAACGTTGAGTTCAGTTCTTTACAGAACCTACACTACTCAAAATAGATTTTCACATGGTGTTACCGCAAACCTCACTTAGTGACAAACGTACTTCAGCAACTTGTTTTACCAGGATACTACTATTGCATTGCCAAATGTAGTTAAAATGTGATCGTTGCCCTCCATCCTCCCGACGATCGTTACGACGTCCAGGCTTTACTTTCGGTACGGATACGAAAATTGTCAGGGACAGGTGACATTTTTCAAAGATACAAAAGTTAAAATACGATTGTTCTCTTTAAATAGTTTGTTGTTCTCTCGTAATATGATGTTTTTCAATCGAATTATTTGTTCATTCTTTCGGAACCTTATATTGTTTCTTCAAAATAATATAATGATATCAAAGGAATGCAATTTATTGTCATGATCGGACAACTAATCAATCAGCTGAACGAAAACGTATTTCGGAAAACAAAGCATACTTGAGAGAACGAAAGTGCTTTTGAGAGAACGAAACTTTTTGAGGGAACAAAAGATTTTGAGGGAACTGAAAGCGTATTTCGAGGGATAATAATTATATTTTGTTAACTAAAAAACACATTTTTGCTGACAAAGTAATATTTCATATCAAGTAATAAACTATAAGGACAACTAATTGGGGAAAATGGGATTGAACACAGAAACATGTACTGGAGCGGACTTGACTAACGTACCGACGCTCTACCAAATGAGCTATCCAGCCTTAAGTTGCCGGTCTCTCCTAATTAGTCAATAACTTGTTAAGGGGGTGTCAGTCAGAAGCCGTACAACTGTTAGCTGCCGTGTAGCCAGGGATCACACCCAAGTGTACGATACAACCTGGGAAGCGGCAGCCCGGGATCACTTTAACGATCAACTTGAACGAAACTAACACTATCGTTTTTGTTGTAGAAAGGTATAAAGGTAAACGAAAGCGTAATGATTACATATAAATGAGTGGACTTCAATAAAAAGTGTGTCATAATCTAAACTAAACACGCCGAGTTTCAAGAAAAGCTCTTCAGCGTATAGGAACCAAAACATCACTTTGACGTCAACAGACTCACTTGTTTTCTACCCCACCCAAAGATGTGTATTATTACATGCAAAAATTCATCTCTGAAACGAAATGTAAGCAGATCAAAAAGTCTCAAAGCAGTGGTTTGTGGGAAATTTACAGTGGTAATGAATACAAGGTTTTTCCGTCTAGCATTTTTGATGGAAGTGATATCAGCTCAAATTATTGTAAAGCTTCAGACATTTCAACAAGGAATACAAGTTAAACAGGGGCTGTCAAGGTTAGACACAGGTATACAAACTGTCATCGAAAGATGTGTACAACCAGACCCCTGCCAACGATAACATAATTATAATTATATAATTATTAAATTGAAGATTGCCTACAAGGCGTTAACAATCACACAACAGTAAAACGATAAAACAAAAACCAATCCCAAAACATGACAAACACATTGACGAAGAAAAAAAGGATCCTCCCAGGCCTGACACGAATTGACTTAAAACAATCCAAAGCCAAAATATTACTGGTACCCACAGTAAGTTACGAGAACATCTTTGAAAACCGAACAATAATTGAAATACCAATTTTGATGAAAAAAATCACCACTGGAGTGTATAAACGTATGGATTAAACAAAATACACAAACACACATTTTAAAACATCCTTAGAGTTAAAAACAATTAATAACATAAACAAAATATCATAGATAAACAAATTTAAATTATTAGGATAAATGCCACCAAGATTTGAGAGTTGAAAGGGCGAGACTGCATACATATCGTAAATTTATCTAATGGTGGTTTTAGCCTGGTAAATGTAAACTGCGTCCATAAAGAGATAAGTTTTTAATTTACAACAAAACCTAGGCTACTCCTCTATCTTTTTGGTTGAAACCAAGTTGTAGATCAACCATTGAATAGTCAGTGCGGTAACCCGGTTTAATATCACAAGAAGCTAGTCTAGTGTTCATTTCGGGAAAATTTAAAAGCAAATTTAGCCTGGACTGTTTTAATTAGAAGAGTTTTGCCTCAACGTGTATTTCTTTGCAAGCTTTATATTTGTAGTTCAAAACCTGCGCGTGCAAAATTGAAATTGGCTTGCGCGAAGTTAAAGAATGGCCGTTTTAAAATGCTGTGCCCAACATTATTTCAGTGATCAATTTACCTGATGCTTTTGATTAAGAGACCCTTGCATTTTGGACTAAATTTGTGTCACCAGTGAATTATTTATTTTGAATAGTAGTTGTACGGAACAGGATTGATGCTACTTTATATGAGTAGATCGCGTTACGTTTTTGTAAACAGCAAACAATGCTTCAACTAGGAAACCTTTTAGTGCTCAAAAAGCCAATAGGCTAAACAAATCCCATAAAGGGAAATTTGAAAAAAAATAACAACAAACATAATTTGAGTTATTTGAGTGCCCATAAAATAGTTTTGTTTACTCAATGTAATTTTTTAAAGCGTTTAAAAATAGTTTCAAGAGAAACTATTTTAATAGCACAACATGTTTCTACAACAATTTGAATGAACTTTTTCTATAACTGATTTCAAGCTCTGTCTAATTTATTCCGAGCACACAAAATGAAATATTTAGAGCTTTCAAAATGATTTCGAGAGAAACAATTTTGATAGCACAGATCAAATTTGCAATTATGTATTTCTGGCAATAGTTTCTTCTGAGTGCACAAAATTTAAAAAAAAAATAAGTAAATGATTTCAAAAGTACAAATTTATTTTGGCCTTAATGACTTGATAGTTTAGAATAAGTGCAGTATGATAACTTTGTGTTTTGGACACACATAAAACGCCAAATAATTGATGTCGTGGTGACGTCGTTCGATGTTTAACCCCACTAAACACATCTACAGTATTCATTAAGAACATTATTTTTTAGATTTGGGGATTCAAGATTTGCTAACTAATTAATTAGTGACTTATGTTCAGTTATTTTCAACTTAATGGCCTTAACTTTGATATGGTATATAACTTTTAATGTTAGGGCATTGTTAAGTTAATGATTATCTGATAAGAAAATTTGTGTACAAAGCCTAACGGAAAAGGGCGGACACAAAAATATTAATATAGGTTTTTCCAGCCAATTTCAGCAAAAAATGTATTCAATTTCATTAACACGCATTTAAATTCAAGCATTTTCCCCTAGTCCTGTCAAACTAGGGTTTCTTTTTAGGTATTAATGCATTCGATTTCGTTTTCGTGCAGTCGTGATTTCCTTTTTCTCATTCAGATTCGTTTCAGTCATTCTATTTCATTCATAGGCATTCAAGACTACACTTTGACCATTGTTAAGTTGAATTTTTACTACCTATTTACAATTGATGCATTAAAATTAAGACTCACCGAAGCGAACATGATTTTGTTGCTAGTTTTCGTGTTTTTTTTTTTCGTTTATGGACAACGAGTTTCAACTTATGTGCATCCAAATTAGACATGAGTTATGGCTTTACGAGTAAGCTGGAAATGTCCGTTCATTTTACATTTTATTTACTTCATGTGTCTTTTATTAATTGAAATAGTTGTTCCTTTTGCTTTGATACCCTTAGAGTTAAGGCCTGTTTCTGCTAATATCCGGACCATGACAAATTAGAAGTTAACAAATGTTTTAAAAGGAAAAACAAACCCTGTAATTTATAAGGTGTCGTAAAAAAATTTAAAACAAATTTATCTGGTTGTTTTCCTGTGGTTTGTCTTGTAGCGAATGTTGGAGGTAATCTTTCATCTGTTTCAGTGTTAGAAGAGGGTTTTCATCCAGTAATCGTTTAAGCCCATCTCACATTTGCTGATTTACCTTGGTGTTGTGTAATCCCCCAGTCGGCAACTTTTCGTGACGACTGGTACGCAAATATGTTGTCACTATTGACCTTGCAGTAGATCTCTTGATGCCAAGAGTGTCTGCTAATTGTAGGTAGTCAGCATGGTTACTCTCGAATGCTTCATTTCAGTCAGTCTCTCCCTATCAACATTATTCACTGCTCTGTACCGACCACGCGCAGCCATCTTTTCATTCGAAATCGCCTAGGCCTATACTTGGAGATAATGCCAAAATAGTGTACAAATGACTTTTCCCTCAAAATTGTTGCATTTATATAGGCAGCTACGAAGAATTTGAACTTGAAAGCAAACATTTGGAAAATGTTTGCTCAATAATGAAATTGAATGGCTGACCAGCTCTTGCTGCTGGCTTTTACGAAATTGAATGAGTCTTGCAGCCTAATGAAATTGAATGATCTCATTTGACCAGTGAATGCTAAACTGGTAAAATTGAATTACTCCTTTTGACTGTTGAATGAGCCAGCAGTTCGGCCGGGAAAACCTATAATAGTGGACGAACAAAAATCTGGACGAAATCATTAGAGCGTTTTGGCTACCAGGCACATTAAACTTTTAAGGGGGAAAACAATTAGTTGTATTTTTGTTTTTTCTTGAGGGATAACAATCTTGAAGAAAATATATTTTCTGTTTGGTTTTTGAGGAAGAAAGTATGTTTGGAGAAGTGAAATAAAATTTTGAGGGAGTTTTCTTTTCACCCTTATTTTGTTCTCCGTTTACTCCGTTTCTTTTCTTGTTAGCACAACACTTGTTATAACTAGACACAATTGCAGCGTAAATTGTATAACATTAGTAATGCTATACACAAAGCAATGAAACGTTGCGATTTTGAAACAGTTCCGATCAGTGAGGTGTACCGATTGACAAACCCGCTATGACTAAAATGTACTTGGTGGTGTAGCTCCCTACACTTCCCAGACCCTCATAAGCTCCCAAGGTATAACTATTACTTGACTTGGGGTTTCATTCTCGCTGGCCCCAACGAGCCACTCCGCCAGCTACACGGGATATTAACTTTGTTTTACGCTTCGCTAGCCCCCACGCTGTGCACTGGAAAACACGCTTCCGTTGCTCGGTCTCTCAGAAATAAATGTTACGTTCGATTTTGTCATAATTAAAAAAAATTTCCATAAATTGCACATAGTATGTATTTGTAAACTACTCATGAATAACTGTATAAAAAAGAACAGTTGGTGCAGTTATACTTGTTAATACGTCAGGAGGTAAAACTAACTCCGAAGATCACGGGGGCTTATATCCGAAACAAACAATAATATGGTTTGGATATCCCACACAACCTTCATTTTTTAAGAATCGCTCATTAACGGCTAATTGTGATTTTCGGAGTAGTTATATATCCAGCTAAGTAAAATTTAATTACTGCACCAGATTCAACTCTGTTATTTAAGGATTTTTCATGAGTAATTGATACATTCAAAAGACTGATACAAGTGGTACATAATTATTCAAAATCAAACGTAAAATTGTATTTCAGAAACAGAAGCTGTTTGACAGTACACAGTGTAGGGGCTTGTGAAGCGTAAACCAGTGACAAAGTCCCGAGCAGCCGGCGGAGTGGTTTGGGGGTTTCCGTTTCGCTAACCCCCACGCTGTGCACTATAAAACATGCTTCCGTTTGCTAATCTGGCGAGCGCAAAAACATGTGGGAGGTGTACGTTCCTTTTGTGCAAAAATTCTTAGTAACTAATTATTGGCAAATAAGACGTATATTATCAATACATAGCAATTTCACCGTTGTTAATTGACGGTGCAATTGTGTTCCGTTTAAACAATGTTGGTGTTGGGGGTGGCCCTTAAAGGAACAGGTGGAAACAACATAAATGTTACAAAAATACCTCCCTCGAAATATAATTCCTTTCCTCAAAACCTTTAGTATACTAAAAACTTTATTTATTTTCTTGAGACACATAAAATCCCAACAAAACAATTTCCTGCCCCCCCAAAAAAAAAAACAATTTCCTGCCCTTGAAATAACTTCAGTCACACAACCTTTTTTTTTGTGAAAGAAATATATCACTTTTTAAGAGTGAAATGCGCTTTCGATCCCCCCAAAATATACTGTTGTTCCCTCTAATGCGTTCGTTTCCTTAGGATACACTTTCGATCGTTCAAACCAATAATGATTTCGTTCCCTTTAATTACGTTTCCCCGAAATACAATTGTGTTCTCCATAAATACACATTTTTTCCCTAAAAATATGATTCTGTTTCCTTGAATGCTTTCGCTCCGCCTTTTTTCCCCTCCAAAAATTATTTCGTTCCCTCAACGATACGTTTTTTTTTCCCCCGAACCACGATTTCGTTCAGGTAAATAATAAAACACACAGCCTGATATTAGAATGTGTCTGTTTTTCGTTCCTACTCGAGTATTAAGCCTCCCTTCTTTCTGAAAACGTCCGCCTTTGTAAGTCACAAGGTCAAGAAAGGTGGATGGGTTTTTGTGATATCTGAAGTCAATTCCAAAGTTGGGTGCAAACTGTTAACATCGTTATAACATCCAAGGTCTTGTTTCGGTTGCCATTGTAATTGACTAACACATCAATTCTGTATCTCATTAAGCCACTGTCTCTGGGTTGTTGGGGAATATGAATTTCGTAAAGTATTTGAATAGGGTGATTTCACATAACAGGACTGCATTCACTGCCCATCGTCACACAAAAGGTTGTCCACTTAAACGTAGGTTTCTCAAAAGCGCGAATATTACCAATCCGTGTATTTGTTTTTAAAACAAAGGGAAAAGTTTGGTAACAATAAAATTGCCCCCCCAAAAAAACAAAAAACAAACAAACAACAACAACAACAACAACAACAACAACAACAACAACAACAACAACAACAACAATGTAATAATAAACAAACTTGCCTGGCAGCACCTGTTGCCACCTGACCCTACTCGGGTCGAAGCTCTGGTTTTCGGGGTACGGGTGGAGAGCGACTGGTTTCCAGAACAAGAAATGATAACAAGAATCTATATACAAGTTGTTGCAGACTTTTTTTCCGACTGCATATTTTTTTAACAGATGGTACATTTCACGCAAAAAAACTACCGAAGGAAAACTTTAGTTATTCCCGAAACTGTACATCTAGCTAATAAATCGGTAGTCAGAATCCTCTGTTTGTCGCAATTATCTGGTTTGATCATTGTAAAGGTCATACTTTGGCAGCGATCGCGAAAAAAAGAAATGTTTGGAGTAAAGTTTTATCCGAAATCCTACTTGTTGTAAAGTTGGTAATTGTTGAAGGCATCCGTTAAAATATTGTCTATGAAATACCCAAGTTGATTAAATAACAATAAAAGTACGACCGAATAATTTTAATCTCTGATCGTCTCAATGGAAATGTCCGTGGTATTCGTTTAAATTGCTGCGCCCAGAGATGCAGTCGGTACACGCAGTGACCTCGCTAAACGTGGTTGGTTTCAACGTTCTTGGTGACAGTATTTTGCTCTATTTTCAACAAGTAGACACTGATTATCTTTATTGATAATTCCGCCATAATAATCAGCATTACGTTTACAACAACCAATCTATGGCCCTACCTTACACCCTTTGACATAATTTCTTGAAAATGTCCAACAATAGCCAAGACTCAACTCATTTCCCATCGAGTTACGCCTCAAACTTTCTTGCCTCTGTTCATCAGTCCAGTGCCGGAAATCCGTGTTGAATCCAGTCAGGATTGAAATATATTTTTGTTTTTTTGTCAAGGCAGATTCCATAGTATGGTAATGGGTGCAGGTATACTTAAAACAGCGCACAGCGTTGGCATGGCCCCGATGGTTTTATTCAACGACAATGCCTTACTAATTTGCACTCAGAGCTTTTCTGCGTTATCTTTTGGGTAAAATTCACTTGATCGTTGTGTAGTTTTCTCCTTTGATTTCTATGAAAAGGAAAAATCTTCATTTAGCAAAAGTAAAGAGGAGTGGGCATGGCAAAGTCATGGGGTCCGAGACCAAGTGATAGCCCAGAAAAAAAATGCTGAGGTTGAAGATGCTCTTCTGTGCATTCTAAAACTTGTATGATAGTCTTATTAGTTTGATTAGCTTCTTATTTTTAACATTTAAATGTTGCTATCTTTTGACCCCCCCCCCATGAAAAATAAAATATATTGGCAAACATCAAGCAGGGCGCATCCTTCCATTGGCCCAGGGGAAACACACTGAAGATTAAAATACTCGTTGGTGTCTTGTGGGCTTTTCGTGGGTCTCTTGTTATGTTTCGCTTAAAACTGTTCAAGGGTTTTTCTGTTTAACTTTGGTCTCTTTCTTGGAAAACATAGGGGCGAAAATTGAGCAATCATGGCATCTTGTAATCTACAAGGGCTGATGCACAGAAGGGATTCCGATGCCTTCAGAAGGGCTCCGAAAAGATACTTACTGCGGATTGAGACTCTCTTTGGTACCTTTCAGCCTTTCTTGATAATCGTTTGCGGCAATCATTGGTCGGTTGGTGGTTTTGTCTTTGTTGTTTTTTTGCACGGAAAAAAAAAGGAACGCTACATGCATCTCCTAACCGTTCTCGGTTATTTTCACATTTAAAATTTACACATTTGGCAAATTCTTCACCACATGGCAAACTCTGTAGAGAATGATCCTACGGCTGTCCACCCTAATCAAAAACGTTTTGTGGGAAAGGGATGAGGATGGGCAAAATATCCACACCCCTGGATTAACGCCCGGTTTTATCCGATTATAAAAATATCCTCATGCTTCTATGACCACATTTCTCAAGCAGCTATAAAACAAATCTTTAATATCGACGGCCATATTGAATTAACGTTTAATATAATTGCAATCACTTCAATTGGAAATAAAAAATTAATATCCTAGTTTTACGGTCATTTACATACAGTTCACTGTCGTATAAATTAGGGATACAAAAGTAAGTCTAATTGGCTCTTATCATAAACTTTACTTTTAGGTTTTTTACTTTTAATTATTTGACGATTATTTGGTAATATTTTGAAAGAATCACACAATTGTGTGGCGATTGGTCGCATCTTCCCAGGTCATGAACAAACAAATCTGAGGTGGGGTTGGGACACATTGGGCCTCACTGGTACTGATGGAGTTGTTAGGTTTGGAGTGACATCGTTGTCTGAGGTGGGTTGGAGCACATTGGGCCTCACTGGTACTGATGGAGTTGTTAGGTTTGGAGTGACATCGTTGTCTGAGGTGGGTTGGAGCACATCGGGCCTCACTGGTACTGATTGAAGTGGTTAGGTGTGGAGTGACATCATTGTCTGTGGTGGGTTGGAGCACATTGGGCCTCACTGGTACTGATTGAAGTGGTTAGGTGTGGAGTGACATCATTGTCTGTGGTGGGTTGGAGCACATTGGGCATCACTGGTACTGATTGAAGTGGTTAGGTGTGGAGTGACATCATTGTCTGAGGTGGGTTGGAGCACATTGGGCCTCACTGGTACTGATTGAAGTGGTTAGGTGTGGAGTGACATCATTGTCTGTGGTGGGTTGGAGCACATTGGGCCTCACTGGTATTGATTGGTGGGGTCAGGGTTGGGGAGTGACATCATTGTCTGAGGTGGGTTGGAGCACATTTGGGCATCACTGGTACTGATTGAAGTGGTTAGGTTTGGAGTGACATCGTTGTCTGAGGTGGGTTGGAGCACATTGGGCCTCACTGGTACTGATTGAAGTGGTTAGGTGTGGAGTGACATCATTGTCTGTGGTGGGTTGGAGCACATTGGGCCTCACTGGTACTGATTGAAGTGGTTAGGTGTGGAGTGACATCATTGTCTGTGGTGGGTTGGAGCACATTGGGCCTCACTGGTACTGATTGAAGTGGTTAGGTGTGGAGTGACATCATTGTCTGTGGTGGGTTGGAGCACATTGGGCCTCACTGGTACTGATTGAAGTGGTTAGGTGTGGAGTGACATCATTGTCTGTGGTGGGTTGGAGCACATTGGGCCTCACTGGTATTGATTGGTGGGGTCAGGGTTGGGGAGTGACATCATTGTCTGAGGTGGGTTGGAGCACATTTGGGCATCACTGGTACTGATTGAAGTGGTTAGGTTTGGAGTGACATCGTTGTCTGAGGTGGGTTGGAGCACATTGGGCCTCACTGGTACTGATGGAGTTGTTAGGTTTGGAGTGACATCGTTGTTTGAGGTGGGTTGGAGCACATTGGGCCTCACTTGTACTGATTGAAGTGGTTAGGTGTGGAGTGACATCATTGTCTGAGGTGGGTTGGAGCACATTGGGCCCCCACTGGTACTGATTGAAGTTGTTAGGTTTGGAGTGACATCATTGTCTGAGGTGGGTTGGAGCACATTGGGCCTCACTGGTACTGATTGAAGTGGTTAGGTTTGGAGTGACATCATTGTCTGTGGTGGGTTGGAGCACATTGGGCCTCACTGGTATTGATTGGTGGGGTCAGGGTTGGGGAGTGACATCATTGTCTGAGGTGGGTTGGAGCACATTTGGGCATCACTGGTACTGATTGAAGTGGTTAGGTGTGGAGTGACATCGTTGTCTGAGGTGGGTTGGAGCACATTGGGCCCCACTGGTATTGATTGGTGGGGTCAGGGTTGGGAGTGACATCATTGTCTGAGGTGGATTGGAGCACATTGGGCCTCACTGGTATTGATTGGTGGGGTCAGGGTTGGGGTAGACATCGTTGTCTGAGGTTGGGTGGGGACACATTAGGGCCTGATTGTATAGGTTCTGATTGGAGGTGTTCGGGGTGAAAGAGTGACTTCAATTCCATCCGTTAATTTTAACCCCAATCCACACACACAAACATTTGAACCAACATCTGTTCACATGTGTTCATCAAATTATTTGTCTTTTTTTTTTTTTTGAAAAAAATCGGCTTTGTTTTGTCACTGCTCATTTCGCGCTATTTGGGATTGGGACAATCACAGATTTGTATGATTTTTTAAATGGTATTGTCTCACCTCGAACAGTATTTCAGACATTCCTCTGGAGCTTTGGTATCGGTGTGAATAGTGCGCTTTTAGATTGAAATTAATCGATATGTTTAAATGTATTTACCAATCAAAAAACAACAGGTTGCGATGATTGTATAATTTTGCTTGTTATTATTGCTACGATACAATCGTTTAAATTTAAACTTATAATTATGAACATATCAACCACTCTTTTGCATAGTTAGCTACCTTGAAAAATGTGCGTAGTTAATTTTGGTGCCTTATTAAAGTATTGATATTTGTTACTGGTGTCTGTTCAGTCTTACTTAACCTTTGTACAATGTCATGTAAATCCCAATGATGCTACGTCCGTCCTTCTACCATGCCAGACCTTTTGTTCACCACTCTATAGACATTAACAGGTTCTCGCTACCTGTATTGGTTCAACCATCCAACCACCGGGCGCAGCGAGCGTTTGTAAAAAGATATTTCAATATTATGAGAAGTCTACGGCAGCGCTTCGTAAATTACCTTAACGAACTTATGATGTTGAGTAAGGAATTGAATCAATAAAATCGCATTAAAAACTTATTAAGTTGACAACATTGAAATGATCACGTATCGAACCAGCACATAAATTCCAAAGAAACTAAACCATATACCGCTGCTTTCTCCAATGCGTGAAATCTTCAAATCGCGTGTTTGTCAACGTGACAAATGGATACAAGTGTATGTCCTTAAACACAAAAACAAAGTAAACAAACAAATGTATACAAATAAACACGTATGATTATACTATGTGTGATTTGGGATGGTGGGTGAAGAAGGGGGGTGATTCAGTTTGAAGAACATGTAAGCTTTCATACTGTTTCGTAAGCTTTTCGTATTAACAAACCACGTTTTATGAACGTGTACCGATACATTAATTTAAAACATAAAAACATGAATTCTTTGTTTCTGAAATCATAAATTTGACGGATAAACTGGTAGTCAGAATCCTGTCTTGGCGAAATAATTGTTGTCATTCAACTATTTTCAAAGCCGTTCCTACCCCATGCACTTTGTCTTTCCGAGAGTTTCCAAAATTTGCCGGAACCTCTCCCCAACCTTCCCGTTGGGATCAAGGCGAATACAAGGTAAGGTAAAGGAGGCGGGTACTCAGAACAACGCGCAGCACGAATTCTTAGAGCGTTGGGACCTGGGCTCGCTGCAGGGCCCCGGTAGTCTTATTTTATGAAAATGCCCTCTTTCGCACTTGGAGCCTATCTACAATACTCTTTGAGCAAAATTCATATGATATTTTACAAATTTTCCCCTACATTTTATGTTTTTGTATGAAATCCACATTCAGCAAAAGAAACAGGAGTGTGCGAGTGCAAAATTGGCTTCGCAAAGTTATGGGAAAAATGTTGTGATTGGAGATGCTCTCTTGCGCATTCTGAACTGGGGGGGGGGTCAAGGGTATCGTTAGAGCACGAGTATATAGTTTAAGTTGCAAATGTTTTTAATTTCGCTATCTTTTGACTCCCCAACAAATTAAACACTATGGCAGAATTGACTTATTGTGCAGCCTTCCCTGGGTCCTGTAAAACACAATGAGAATTTAAATACTCATTCGTATTTTTGGGCTTTGTAATGAACTGTTGTTGGGTGTTCTCTTTACCCCTTTTTTTTTTCTTGAATAAAAAAAAAAAAAAAAAAAAAAACAGTAGGCGAAATTTAGCAATCGTGACACATTTTTACCTACAAGGGCTTGGGATTGGGGGCCCCCAGACGAGCCTGGGAAAAAAAATAGCGGATTAAGAAACCCTTGGGTGGATTTCAGCCTTTTTGATTTACGGCAATTACTGATCTGTTATTGGTTTTCTGTTGTAGGTTGTTGGTTTGTTATGAACCGTTTCAAGATGCTACTGGATTATTTCATTGCTGGAAATAAGCATGTAGTAATTTGTCTTTGCTGAAAGATTCCTGTCTCGTTAGCAAAAAAAAAAAAAAAAAAAACTAAGTTCGATTATTCATATTATTTACAACTTGTATGCATCATTTGAAGACACAGTCTTTTTTTGTAAAATACTCACGCATAGCTGTAGAAAAAAAACAGAGTTGAATTTGGTGCAAAGATACGGCTGGAAGTAAAACAAACTCTGAAAATCAAGTGGTTTATCCAAATAAAAAAAATGGTTCAGATCAACCACGTGACCTTACTTTTCTGAAAAATGCTCGACAATAACCAGATTTGATGTTTCTTTAAGGAACTGTTCTTGGTCTATTTTGACACCCACCGCCACAGAAAACAACAAACAAACAAAATGTAGTTTCCATGTATACCAGCAAGAATACAAACATTTCCTGCATGCAGTGTCTTTTATGATGACCAGACTCATTAATTCACATTCTCTTTCCGCAAAACACATCCTACAAAATCTTTCGGAACAATGAGAATATTTGACATTATCTTTGTTACAAAATGTTGCTCTTTGCCAATAATAAAAGGATGATGCGTTTTAAATAATCCGTAAGTGACAAATTAAGACAAGATTCTATAATCCACTTCGAACAGACTAATGGGGTGCCAGTTCTCTAATTCGTGCCTATCGCCCAATTCTTTATAAATGTGCCTGATCTAAGCCGAATATAGATTTACACATTGTACCCTTTTTTAACAATTATTGTAAATATCAATTAAATTTCAACTAATTATATTTCAAAAGGTTTGGCGAAATTTTATAGTCAGACCATCTTGGCCCGGGCTCTTTTTTTCTTCTTCTTGTCTTCTGATTTTTCATATGAAAAATTCCAGTCCTAACTTTACTGAAGTAATTTCACAATCGAGATTAGAATAATAATGTCGTAAGGAAGTATCTGTAGGTAGAAAAAAAAGTTGTAGCCCTGTGTTTGTTAAACACAGTCAAGCATCATCATAGAAATGTACAAGATTGATAAATATCGAACAAAATATATACCAAGCTAGCCATGTTTTTGTCGCAATAAGCGAGTTCACCAAATGGAATACAGTGTGTAATTGTTAAAGCATAGGTAGTGTTGAACCTATACCCATTCATACAAATAAATAAATATCGTTTTAATAAAATAAGAACATGTAAACACACTTCTCTCGCAGGAGTTTAAAAAAAGGTAAACATGAAATATATCAAGTCATACAACTGGGTTCATATGAGTTAATTTGGGATAAGAACAACATTTTAATAATACAATAGAAATAGTGGATTTGAACCCGGCAATTACGATTTTACATGCGGGGGCTTTACGTACACTGAGCTATCTAGCCCTAAATTTACCACATCCCTACCATGAAGTTTGTCAATATCATTGTTCAGGAGCAGTTCATGATTATCCATTCGGTCCCATACTTGTTTCCTTGCTTGATTTTGAAAATTAAAGTTTGTCGCCCTTCATTCCGTTGCCTTACAATGCGGCTTTCTAGGTTGTATCAGGACCAGAGATTGATGCATGTACACACAAAATAATAATACAAATGGCAAAATAGGCAGATTACCAACGTGGAATTTGGTAGCTCATCAGTTGGTAAAGCACATACAAATCAACCCCTAAACACGGGTTCAAATCCCACTTCAAATCCCACTTATAGCTATTAAAAGAATAACACAATTGGCAAAAAGTTTGCACGTAGGTTTGGCTTTGGCTTTTTTCAAGTTTATTTATAGTTTGGATGAAAAAGCAATGTTGAAGGAGATGGAGGTAAATTTTAATATTGATTGTGTGGTTCAAGAAACTAGGGCCTTGCAGGTAGAGAGCAAACTGACATCAATACTGTCTCTGACGTGCCATTTAAAACTACTGAAGCAATTTAACATAAACCATTGAGGGCTAGAAATATTAATTAACAGAGAGGAAGTGAGAAGTGCATGCAGCAAAGTGAAAATAATATATAGAATTGGGTAGAATCTTGCAGTGTGAAATACATTTACAGGTAGAGGTCGATGTATATGACGCAACATGCGAAGCACTTGGTTGAATAGATTAGTCCTGTGAGCAACTTGATTTGTTTTAATTTAATTTATTAAAACTACAACAAATTAAACTGGTGTGTTTACTTAAATTTTTCACTTCGTTATAAAACGTTCCTAATTTTGAAAATGTGTGCATTGGAAATGCGCCATTAAAAAATTTAGGCTCTGGCAGTGACTAAAAACAGATGTAGGTTTAAACCAAAATGGAAGCGTTTTCATTGTAGATATGTATCTTTTACTGACACCATTTTAAAATATCACCTCAATATCTTCAACATTTACACATTGAAAGTTTACAACGCAATGTGTATTTGTGGATTTTAATGTTAAAAGATCACATTTGATTTATTTTTAATTTGTTGTATATGTTTACCAAACCAACTGCCGACGAGCCCCCAATTACAGGAAAGGAGAATATAGTATTAATAGTCAGACTATGTATGTACATTCATCTTTTGTCTTCTTAATCTTCGAAAAGATTATAAAGGCAACGTTTACAAAGTAAATTAAATGCAATGGGGAACAAGACAAATAAGCAAGCACAATAAAATCTGGGGAAAAATACAGGTAAGAAAAGTAAGTAAAATGATTCAAGACAAGATATCGATAAATAAATTTAATTACAGTTAAAATAGCAATATTAACAAACCGATGAATACAAATTGAAGTAAAAATAACCAAGGAATTATAGAAACATAACAAACCGATAAACAATAAAATACATTTCAGATACGCATTGGTTACTGGCAGAGTAAAATCTGACCAAGAAAGGGAAATGGCTTCAAACACATCTCAAGACCCATGGAAAATGTTACAAGTGTAGGAAATCTTTGACAAAAAAGCCACGCTTTGTCACATCGACCCTTGGCACATATAAGATGTTTGTAATTGGTTGACTAGTATTACGACTAGGTACATGTAAGCTAAAAGGGTTTAACTCAATGTTGCTAAAATGGAATTTTTTTTAGAGAAATATAGGTAGGCTAGTTATTTTGTTTATGTCAAAGGGTGGTAGCCTGTCAATTTTACATGGGCCAAGCTAATCCAAGTTATAAATATTGCCATTATTGAGCGTCCCGTGAACAAATTTGAGACAAGGAAACTGAACTGTTTCTAGTCTATATACCAGATCAATTGAAATATAATTAAATGCACTAGTACAACATTCAAGATAGGTCTAATGAGAGAACCAAAACAGGTACGTAAAACATGTTCATATGAAAGTTGCGCCATACTAAACAATTCATGCGATTAGCTTTTCTGACAACTGCATGAGAGATGAAAGTGAGTCTATTGTCAATACAAATGTCAACATCTTTCTGAACATCAACACGAGTAAGAATATTAGTGCTTTGTGAAACCGATCAAAAAAACAACAACAAAAAAAACAGAAAACGCTTGCAAGTTTACAAAATGAAAGAAAGGAAACATCAACAACACATTGGAGCTAGCACAATACATGTGGATTAGCAAACTCTATGCGTTGCATGCAGTGGTGAAGCTCAATGAAGGTAGTCCCTCAATGGTCCAAATTCTAATAAAATAAAGGAGTTTAAAATAATGACTAATAATTCAAATCCAACACGGTCTGTTCAAAATTCCTCCTTTATTTATCAATTAAAACAATTTCAGAATAAGAAATCAATTCACTTTCCTTTCACATTGTTTGTTTAAAGTTTGAATGGTAGTGGTTAAAGGTTTGCATTTAAAATGTTCTACATTTTGCTATCTTTTAATTAGGGACAAATAAGGCAAGTTAAATTATTTTGTTTCACCTCATAGGCTTAAGTATAACTTTCAGAACACGAATAAGTATAAAACTATACATTTAAGTCGACAACTCGAAAAAGCATATGAGGAAAGAGGATTTTAATTAAAATGGGCTTCAAAACGATTGCACTTTTTAAAAATATGAGATATGTTCAGCTTAGAAAATAAAACACATTCTAGGCCTCTTTACCAATACAGAAAAACAGAAAAAGTGTTATAAGTAAAAGGGAAGTGAAATGTCTTATATTCTTAATTCGGTCCCTCGAAAAGTATTTGTGTTACCTACATTGTGTTTCATTTCCACGCAAAATTATTTCGTTCTTAGCTTAATTTGCACAATCAGTTTGTCCTGACTTGATTTTGAAGTAAAATGCCGCATAATCTTGTAGGGACACGACGGCTTCGTTGGGCGATTTAAGCTACAAAATAAACTACACCATAACTCTAAAGGTCTTCCAGGAAATGAGAAGAACGGGTCCTAAAATAAACCGTCAAATTTTGCCGTTTTCGAGCATCGATGGTAACGTGGGTTATCCGAGCCACATGATTGGTGTGGATAACCTGATCGCGATCTTCTGAGTTTGTTTTACCCCTAGCCGTATAGTTGTTAATTACTACACTGAATTCATTTCATTTAGTTTTTAACTATTTATTACGAGTAGTTGACCAAAAACAATGATTTTGATTTGGGGTGAGGTAGACAAAAATGTTGCAGATAATCTCTAACTTTAAGTCGGGAAACTACGGTGGTTCATATTCGCCAATTCCGAGAGAAACATGTTTTTACGGCGTTTTTTCGCCGTAGTACGGCGATTAACGCAATAGTACGGCTACCACGCAGAAGAACGACGATTAACGCAATAGTACGGCTACCACGCAGAAGAACGACGATTAACGCAATAGTACGGCGATCTAACCCTATAATAAGGCGATATACCACGGTAAAATAACACATAGTTTCTCTATGAATTGGCACATATGAGCCACCGTAGGAAACAGGATCACTTCTGTCAACCATAGGCTAGTGGCGAATGGTCAAGCTTTTTCTAGCCTGTATTTTAGCTGTTGTTTAGTGGCTAACAAATGAGCAAATAAGAGCTTCAATTTGCTCTTTGCTACTTTAACAGTTAGAGTTGAACTCAATATCATTATCAGCACAGGTGGTACTTCTTCTGATAAATCACAGGTGATACTTTATATATCATTTTGAAAAAAATCTGACAAAAGTTTTTGCTTTAACGAAACTGGTTAGCACATCAGTTTGTTTTTCTCAAACATTACGCTTGCCTCCAGATTCATACATACCTTGTAATTGAAATGAGAAAATGTTACAGTGTTGAGTATGATCAAATAATCAATGCAGCATCCACACTATCGATTTCAAAATCATAGCGCCATTAGGATGATCACTGTATTGTTTAAGCTCTTTTAATAGGATTGGATGATGGTTTGATGAGATTTGTCTCCCCCCCCCCCTTAAAGAAAACAACAAAAGTCAGTATAGAGGAATTGTCTTGAAACTCTCTCCAGCTCCAGATCACAACTGACAAAAGAAAGTATCTTAATGTCAGAAGGTGTCAGTGTGTTAAAAATTGTGACAACAAAATTTATAAATTCAAATATACACAAGTATTTGCTATGGCTGGTCAGTCTAAAAGTATATTTCTAACATTTTTTTCACATAAATTTACACAGTTTTATTATGATTCATACCTGGAAGATATGCAGCTGTGCATCTAAACGAAAGATGAAAACAATAAACATTAATAGTAGTACATTATAATGTTGAGGAATGCCTGTCCTCGCCTCCAGCAAAGTCTGAATCTAAATCTGAATCATAAAAGGTCTTCTTCTAGTTAAGTCCCCAACCCCAACTCAGATAGCCCCTTGCTTGATGGTAGCGGTAGTGTATCATTCATTCCTGCCCGTATTTAATTGTATGTACAATTCAGAATAATGTAACTTTTTAAAGCATATTGACATGAACATCTGTCCTTCAGAAAAATCTGATCTTATTACTTAAAATCATGTTGCAATCAATTATCAACAAATATAAAATCTAAATAGGTCAAGTGAAATTGACAGTATTTCTAGAAAAAAAAATAATGTAAACAATTATTCAAAACAATAGTGTGCAATGTAACAATAAAACAGTACAATGAACCAACACAATTTTCAAATCGCGTGTTTGTCAACGTGAAAAAAATGATAAAATTGTATTTCCTTAAACACAAAAACAAATTAAACAAATACAAAGAAATACATATGATTATAATATGTGTTATTTGGGATGGTGGGTGTGGGGGGGGGGTGATTCAATTTGAAGAACATGTAACCTTTCAGACTGGGTTGTAAGCTTTTTTCGTATTAACAAACCACGTTTTATGACCGCGTATCGGAACATTAATTTAAAACATAAAAACAGGAATGCTTTGTTTATAAAATCAAAAATTTGACGGATAAATTGGTAGTCAGAATCCTGTCTTGGCGCAATAATTGTTGTCATTCAATTATTTTCAAAGCCGTTCCTACCCCATGCGCTTTGTCTTTCCGAGAGTTTTCAAAATTTGCCAGAACCTCTCCTTATACAATGTGTGGTAAAGGAGGCGGGTACTCAGAACAACGCGCAGCACGAATTCTTAGAGCGTTAGGACCCGGGCCCGCTGCAGGGCCCCGGTAGTCTTATTTTATGAAAATGCCCTATTTCGAACCCGGAGCCTTTCTACATTACTCTTTGGGCAAAGTTCATATGATATTTTATAATTTTTTTCCCTACTTTTATTTTTTTTTATGGAATTCTTATTCAGCAAAAGAAACAGGAGTGTGCGAGTGCAAAATTGGCTTCGCAAAGTTATGGGGTCTGGAACCCATTAAAGGTTCAGGGAAATTGTTTGGATATGAGATGCTTAATTGCGCATTCTGAACTTGTGGGGGTGTAGAGGGTATCGATAGAGCATCAGTATTCAGTTTAAGTTGCAAATGTTTTTAATTTCGCTATCTTTTGACTCCCCAACAAATTAAACACTCTGACAGAATTGACTTATTGTGCAGCCTTCCCTGGGTCCTGTAAAATACAATGTTGATTTAAATACTCATTCGTATTATTGGCCCTTCCAATGAACTGTTGTTGGGTGTTCTCTTTACCCTTTTTTTTCTTGAATAAAAAAAACCCAAACCAGTAGGCGAAATTGAGTAATCGTGACATATTTTTACCTACAGGGGCTTGGGATTGGGGTCCTCAGAAGAGCCCGGGAAAACCAAATAACGGATTAAGAAACCCTTGGGTGGATTTCAGCCTTTTTAAATTATCTTTACGGCAATAACTGATCTGTTAGTGGTTTTCCCTTTGTTCTTTTTTTGGACGAAAAATAACGGACGCTGCATGCATGTATCCTCTTACCACCCGATGGTTATAACAATTCAAACTCCATTCAAAGCATGATGAGTTTATTTTCATTAAACATTTTTCTTTTAATCTAAGATATTTATTAGATTTTTGCATTGTGCATGTTTTGATAAAAGTTTGTTTATTGCTCTATTTCTTTTGTTATACTATTATTGTTCTACTTGTTTAGGTTTTATGAACCAGGCGAAAATTTGAAATACTCCCCCCTTTCTTTTACCATATGGCACAATCTTTGGAGAATGATAATTTCGGCCTTCCAATCCGATCTATTTCCTTTTTGGATTTATCTTCTGATTAGTTTATTGCACCTTTTAAATTTAATTTTGTAATTTTTATAATTTTTATAATTTTTATAATTTTTGAAAATTGCTTTGTGTCAACTTGGACAGTTTTCCAGAGAGATTTATCTGGAGTATTGGTACTGGTACAAGTGAGCTGTTACCCAGAAACTACCCCCTCCCGTTTAACTATCCATCCTAAAAAAATGATTAAGCTTAATAATTTCTGACAGAGAGCGAAGTATTTATTATTTAGATAATGTTTATATCTACTTAACATAAAATCCTTCAGTTTTGAAATAATCGACTATCTTTGTCGATAATGAACATTCCTAAAACATAAACTGGCTATGACTTTATAATGTTATAGCGAAATATTTCATAGAGTTGATGTTATTCTCAACGATTATACGTCTTTCCTTCCAAAATGCCATGCCTTTGTGTCAACTACTCTATCGACATCAACAGGTTCTCACTACCGGGTGCAGCCAATATTCTTGAAACATAGTTACAATAGTATTAGAAGTCTAAGGTAGCGCTACGTAAATTTCCCTGAAAATGTAGGAGGTTGTGTAAAGTATTGAATTGAGGTTCAGTTGGAAATTCTACTGGTTACAAACCAACTTCTTTGTGATTGGCGGCGTTGTCTGTTTTAGGTATTTGTTGGTTATGAACCGTTTTAAGATGGTAATGGATTAGTCCATCGCTGGAAATAAGTAAGTAATAATTTGTCTTTGCTCAAAGATTCCTTTCTCGCTAGCCTCACGAGTCCACTGCGCCAACTACACGGGATGTTGCCCCTGGTTTACGTCTCTCTAGCCCCACGCTGTGTACTGTGGAACACGGCTCCGTTTTCATGGACTCTCTGAAATAAAATCCTACGTTCGATTATTCATAACATTTGCAACTTGTAAGCGTCATTTGAATACACAGTCTGTTTTGTCAAAAACTCACGCATAGCCGTAGAAAGTTTGCACGTAGGTTTGGCTTTGGCTTTTGGCTTTTTTCAAGTTTATTTATAGTTTGGATGAAAAAACAATGTTGAAGGAGATGGAGGTAAATTTTAATATTGATTGTGTGGTTCAAGAAACTAGGGCCTTGCAGGTAGAGAGCAAACTGACATCAATACTGTTTCTGACGTGCCATTTAAAACTACTGAAGCAATTTAACATAAACCATTGAGGGCTAGAAATATTAATTAACAGAGAGGAAGTGAGAAGTGCATGCAGCAAAGTGAAAATAATATATAGAATTGGGTAGAATCTTGCAGTGTGAAATACATTTACAGGTAGAGGTCGATGTATATGACGCAACATGCGAAGCACTTGGTTGAGTAGATTAGTCCTGTGAGCAACTTGATTTTTAAAAAAAATGTAATTTAATAAAACTACAACAAATTAAACTGGTGTGTTTACTTAAATGTTTCACTTCGTTATACAATTTCAAGCCGTTCCTAATTTTGAAAATGTGTGAATTGGAAACGCGCCATTAAAAGATTGAAGCCCTGGCAGCGACTAAAAACAGATGTAGGAATAAACCAAAATGGAAGCGTTTTCATTGTAGATATGTATCTTTTACTGACACCATTTTAAAACATCACCTCAATATCTTCAACATTTACACATTGAAAGTTTACAACGCAATGTGTATTTGTGGATTTTAATGTTAAAAGATCACATTTGATTTATTTTTAATTTGTTTTATTTGTCTACCAAACCAACTGCCGACGAGCCCCCAATTACAGGAAAGGAGAATATAGTATTCATATTCAGACTATGTATGTACATTCATCTTTTGTCTTCTTAATCTTCGAAAAGATTATAAAGGCAACGTTTACAAAGTAAATGAAGTGCAATGGAGAACAAAACAAATAAGCAAGCACAAATAAATCTGGGGAAAAAATACAGATAAGAAAAGTAAGTAAAATAATTCAAGACAAGATTTCGATAAATAAATGTAATTACAGTTAAAATAACAATATTAAAAAACTGATGATTACAATTAAAGTAAAAATAACCAAGGAATTATAGAAACATAACAAACCGATAAACAATAAAATACATTTCAGATACGCATTAGTTACTGGCAGAGTAAAATCTGACCAAGAAAGGGAAATGGCTCCAAACACATCTCAAGACCCATGGAAAATGTTACAAGTGTAGGAAATCTTAGACAAAAAGCCACGCTTTGTCACATCAACCTTTGGCACATATAAGATGGTTTGTATTAGGTTGACTAGTATTACTACTAAGCACATGTAAGCTAAGAGGGTTGAACTCAATGTTGCTAAAATGATTGTAGAGAAATATAGGTAGGCTAGTCATTTTGTTTATATCTAAGGGTGGTAGCCTGTCAATTTTACATGGGCCAAGCTAATCCAAGTTATAAATAGTGCCATTATTGAGCGTCCCGTGAACAAATTTGAGACAAGGAAACTGAACTGTTTCTAGTCTATATGCCAGATCAATTGAAATAGAGTTAAATGCAATAGTACAACATTCAAGATAGGTCTAATGAGAGAACCAAAACAGTGCGTAAAACATGTTTATGTGAAAGTTGCGCCATACTAAACAATTCATGCGATTAGCTTTTCTGACAACTGCATGAGAGATGAAAGTGAGTCTATTGTCAATACAAATGCCAACATCTTTCTGAACGTCAACACGAGTAAGAATATTAGTGCTTTGTGAAACCGATAAAAAAAAAAAAAAAAAAAAAACAGAAAACGCTTGGAGTTTACAAAATGAAAGAAAGGAAACATCAACAACACATTGAAGCTAGCACAATACATGTGGATCAGCAAACTCTAAGCGTAGCATGCAGTGGTGAAGCTCAATGAAGGTAGTCCCTCAATGGTCCAAATTCTAATAAAATAAAGGAGTTTAAAATAATGACTAATATTTCCAATCCCACACGGTCTGTTCAAAATTCCTCCTTTATTTTTTCAATTAAAACAATTTCAGAATAAGAAATCAATTTACTTTTCTTTCACATTGTTTGTTTAAAGTTTAAATGGTAGTGGTTAAATGTTTGCATTTAAAATGTTCTACATTTTGCTTTCATTTAATTACTGCTTTAAATGGACAAATACAACAAGTTAAATTATTTTGTTTCACCTCATATGCTTAAGTATAACTTTCAGAACACGAATAAGTATAAAACTATTCATTTAAGTCGACTACTCGAAAAAGCATATGAGGAAAGAGGATTTTAATTAAAATGGGCTTCAAAACGATTTCACTTTTTAAAAATATGAGATATGTTCCGCTTAGAAAGTAAATCATATTCTAGGCCTATTTACCAATACAGAAGAACAAGAAAAAAGTGTTATAAGTAAAAGGGGAGTGAAATGTCTTATATTCTTATTTCAGTCCCTCGAAATATATTTGTGTTACCTACATTGTGTTTCATTTCCACGCAATATTATTTCGTTCTTAGCTTAATTTGCACAATCAGTTTGTCCTGGCTTGATTTTGAAAAATGCCGCATAATCTTATAGGGACACGACGGCTTTGTTGGGCGAATTAGGCTACAAAATAAACTACACCATAACTCTAAAGGTCTTCAGGAAATGAGAAAAACAGGTCCTAAAATAAACCGTCAAATTTTGCCGTTTTCGAGCATCGATGGTAACGTGGGTTATCCGAACCACATGATTGGTATGGATAACCTGATCGCGATCTTCTGAGTTAGTTTTACCCCTAGCCGTATAGTTGTTAATTACTACACTGAAATCAATTAATTTAGTTTTTAACTATTTATCACGAGTAGTTGACCAAAAAACAATAATTTTGATTTGGGGTGAGGTAGACAAAAAGGTTGCAGATAATCTCTAACTTTAAGTCGGGAAACTACGGTGGCTCATATTTGCCAATTCCCACCCCAACTCAGATAGCCCCTTGCTTGATGCAGCACTAGTGGTAGTGTATCATTCATTCCCACCCGTGTTTAAATGTATGTAACAATTCAGAATCATGTACCTTTAAAAAGCATATTGACATGTACATCTGTCCTTCAGAAAAATCTGATTTAATTACTTATAAATCATGTTGCTATCAATTATCAACAAAGATAAAATCTAAATATGTCAAGTGAAATGACAGTATTTCTAGAAAAAACAATAATGTAAACAATTATTCAAAACAATAGTGTGCAATGTAACAACAAAACGGTACAATAAACAAACACAATATCGGCCCGGCTGGGATTAAAAAATAAGTTGAAAAAGTCTTCGAACAAGTACTTCGGTGAGTGCCAACGAAAAAGACCCCCAAACAATTCAAGCAGACACGCCCTACTTGACAAAGATTATCCTGTCAAACAATGCCATGGAATGTAGCTTATCTTCATCAGTAAATGTGGGGAATGAAACCCAAAACACAGTTGTCACGAATTAGATGCAGCACTAAGTTTATCAGCCACATAACCTTCATTTGAAACGAAGTAAATTATCGTTAAAAAAATCATTTTATTTCAAAACTTACAAAAAAATATCATTGAGGCAAATTGTTTGCCTTCTCATGTGGTGTATGTTGGCACTGTTGATAGAAGAATGTCCTATAAAGAGCCAAATTTATCAAATTTGTAACTGTAACCGAGCCATCAAAACCACCTCTCGGTCTGTCTTCGTATTTTGACCAAAAACGAAGCCTCGGCTTCAAGCCGAAGCCGAAGCCGGGCGTTTCGTATTTAGCTTCAAAATGGCGCCGGGGACTGAATCCAAAGCCGAAGCTGAAGCCGGTCGTTTCGAAAAGGGCCGTGATAACATTTACATAAACAGAGCACTAGTCTACTTGCAACACTGCCACGCAATATCCCGTGAATTTGACATTTGTAACGGCTGGTAAAGTGCAAACGTTGCCCTTTGACCGCTTTTGTTGTTTTATATCGTTTCTCGTTAATTAAAACCTTGCAATGAGGCACGTTATCACAGAGCTGTGGCACATATAAAGAAAAACATAACCATTACAAAATGGTAGATCCCAACCCCATGATACTCCATGATATCCTACAGTGTACCATTACACACGTTTTAGAAGGGGTGTCAATCAACAGGGGTCGTCAATTTGGTCAGGAGGGGTGGTGGAAAAAATATTTCCCATTGCATGCACAAAATCCTATCTCTGTGTGGGCGTGGTGTGAGTGAGTCACCGCTTGGTGACAAGGCATGGTTGTTGTGTCTGATCCTTGCTCTATGGTTTACCGGTTCAATGGGCTTGAAGGTATTCCTTGACATGTAAGCAACACAATTAGCTAAATAAATCATTGAGAAAAGGCATAACAAACCCTCTTTACCTATCAATTACGCCGGCCAAACATCTGTGACAGGAAACTGTAGCAATGTTAGGAACAAACAGGTGCCTCGTTGCCAGGTTAAGTTACATTTTTGTATTACGAAAAAAATTAAACCATCTATAAATAATTGTATATTATTCTACACCACTAAATTACGTTTACAGTAAACCGGTGTGCTCATGTAAGGTGATCCCCTGGCTGCCGCTTCCCATGTTGTATCGTAAAGTTGGGTGTGGTCCCTGGGTATTACAGGTTGAATGACTTCTGTCTGGGACCTCAATACGAAGATTTATTATTGACCACACGGAGAGACTGACAATGTAGAGCTAGATAGCTCAGTTGTTAGAGCGCCGGTGTGGACGGGGATTCTGTCCCCCCGGTGAATCTGTCCCCCGGACAACTTAACCTGGCTTTTCTAGGGTACAATGTCCCCCGAGACAGTATCTCCTAGGATAAACTGTCTCTCGTTATGTTATGCTGTCTGTCGTGCTCAACGGAGATTATGTCCTCCAACGGAGAAAATGTCCCCCAGGCATGAGCGTTCACCGACGGAAATACTTTAATAAACTTGCTTTATTACCCCGCACTTTGCTGGTTTATAATAGAAGTATTATCTATTTTTTATTTTTATTTTTATTTTAGTCAACATTGATGATTCACCATTGTAACAATTATTTTTTTTTGTATTTAAACATTTTCTAATATTTTTGTTTTAGCCCTACACTCCATTTTCCCGTATTGTGTATCTATGATTTAGCGTCATTGATTTTTTTCTTATTTACTTGCTGAAATGATTCATGAGGCCATTAATATTCCATAATCATGTACTTTTGAAAAGATTAGCATTGAAGTTAATATAATTAAACTACATTACGTACCCGATACAGCGTGCACAACACGGATTTTTTTCTTTCTGCTCATGGGCTGTTAATATGACGAGCCTCGCCGTGGTCTGATTCAAAAAGGACTCCATCCCTCAAGAAGAAATTATCGCATCTTCGTCTGAGAGTCCGCTTGGCGTTCTTGTCATCATCGTAATTCATCGGATAACTTCCGTTCCTCAAATATTATTTGATGTTGAAAGCAACGACGGCAAAAGTTTCTTTTTTGACTAGTCAATGATGATTCAATAAAAAGTTTCTGAGATGATGACCTAATAACGCATAAGAATAATACGCCTATGCACCTAGCAGACTACACCAAACATAGTTCCCCAAAGTGGAGCATATTGAAAGAGAAGGAACGTTACATTTCTTATTTTCTTGTCAAAAAAGATTACAAGTGTCGCAGAAGAACATATCAATATATATGTTATATTCAGGCTAAAATGAGAGGGGGACAAAATCCCCTGGCGGACAGAAAACCCTAGACGGGGGACACATTCCCCTAGGGGATTCTGCCCCCCCCCACCCCCCGGACCGTTGTGCGGGGGGACAGAATTCACTGTGACACCTGCACGTCCGGAGGGCGTTGGTTCAAATGCCACTCTAGTCAATTTTCTTACCCCAACCTAAAATTAATGAAACAAAATGTCCTTGTTTCCATTCTGGTTTAGAAAAAAAACCTTAGATCCACACAGCCAGCACTATAACGCTGTTGAGTATCGTTGGGGTGAATTTAATTCAATGCGACGATGTCATTATCTTTCATCATGATGATAATGACACAAAATAATGCTTTAGCAATAAATCAGTGAGAGCTTTTGATGGCAGGTAAAATATTCAAAATACACTTCATTCATTGTGGGTTAACAGAGTGGATTAATCATATCATATCCATTGACATATCAATTTGCTGCTACAGGTGAGAGGTAAGTTTGAAATACACTGCATGTAGTCACAAAAATACAACTAAATAAAATAATAAATAAATAAATTCAAATAAATACAAAGAAGTGCTGAAAAACTGTAGGAAAAAAAACTGCCTCAAAAACATAACAAACACCCACCCACTACAACAACAATAACAACAACAGAACATGACGGGCACCTTACTTCATCATTTTCGCAGGAGTGCTACATTCTAGAACTATTTGACACATTTACGGTGTAACTATTTGTTTGAGGCCACTTCCTGGACCCAGGGTGCTAGAAGGCGCATGCGCAGGTTCAATCGGATTCAATTGCAATGACTCGAATCGCTCTGGCTAGAACTTGGATGGCATCGATTTCAATGTAGACTGGTACTTTGTACTAATAAGTGTTCAAGGACAGTCTCCATTTTTAAGTTTGATGAACTCGGGCTTAGGTTGAGATGCCAGTACTCTTATCTGGGAATTGGACTCATGGTAAATAACCGGGTTAATCTCACTCAGACTCGAATATAATTAAAGGACTCGAAATGAGACTAGACTGTACGGACTTTGACTTTGACTCTGACTCAGACATAGATTTCACAGAGTGAATAGGAATCAGACTCAAAATACATAGGATCTTACTGGTACTCCGAATGACTCCGAATGCAAGTACACAAACTCATCATAAACTCGAAACTGGACTCAGAACTACCGCTTCAGATTCCACGGAACCTTAAGCACTCAATCTCGGATTTCACAAACTCGGATTGGGAATAAGGTTGCCACTGCAGTCGGATACTGACCTGGATGACAAATGGACCCCGATTTCAATACAGAGTGTTAGCGGCCAGATTTGATTATTGCGGACTCAATTCAATGTTTCAATCAATTATAGTTTTTTGAAGTGCGAATAGGACATATATTTCTGATGCACTTTCAATACGGATGTTTTTGACATGTTTGCTTGTTGTCTGCCAATGTCTGCAAAAGGTGTGTCATTAATCACTTTTGCTGCAAAAACAGCAGGGGTTCTTCTTTTTTTCCCAACAACATTTGTATGTTTTAATCTGTCTGCATACAGTGCGTTAGTTCTGTACGGATAATCCAAAGGGATAGTGTACGCTGTAAACATATTCAAGTACATCATATCTCACAATATGCATGCTTTCGTGAACTCGAAAAAAATAAATAAATACTATTAGTTCTTGATACGTATAATTAAGTTCATCACGTCCTTTGTGGGGCTCCGTAGTCCATTTGTTTTTTCAAATAGAATAATGAAGCACTTGAACTTAACCAATGAGTACGTGATTTTTTGACCACACACATTTTTTTTTCGATTTTGATTTAAGCTAAAAAATAAATCAATTTCGATCCATGTTATTCTTGTGACTTGATTTTAATATTATTATTATTATTTCTTTTCGTTGAAGCGTCCTGGTTGGAGTTCGATCCAGTCGCAGCATTTAGTTGCAGCCTCGGGAGGGAACCGAACCCTAAGGAGAACGGCATTATACGGTGGGTCATGCCGTTAAATCACCGCCTTCGATGCCAGTGTACCAGCATCTACCCTGGGGGGTTTAACTCGTACACACCCGAGAGAGGGTTTCATCCGTTTTACACCGATCACCCTCTCTTCACGGACCTCGAGACAGAAATATTCAACTACTTTGACTGTGAAAGTGAGTATCTTGGATAATAACACAAACTAAACGAAATGGACACCCCTAATTGCACCAATTATTTACGATTAGACAAATGTGTCAAATAATTATCATGTCGGTATGGGATACTGTTGGAATACTTTATTGCGGTGATTTTTTCCTGGAAATTGTAGGAGGACGAGAACAAATGATGTCGAAACGCGTCATGATCTTAAGGCCATCTTGGACTTTTATGTCCATAAAATTCAATTCTGTTTAGAAAATCTTAAAAGGAGATATTTTCTGAACGTATCCCACATTTTGATTTACGGTCCTGGTGAATTGAACTAACGTTGTTAAGAGGTATAGTGCATTTTTCCTAAAATGATTGTCATTATCAATCTTAGTGATATTGCTTACTCTCAGATTGTTCACTGACATGTGAAAACGGAGGTACGTTCATAGACGATCCCTGTCATTGTTCGTGTGCTCAAAACTGGACCGGCAAAAACTGTACTGGTAAGTAAAGCGAGCAAAACTAAGGCAAAGTAATGTAGCATTCTGGATTTGAGATATTCTGCTAGAGAAGCAAACAAACTGACTGGTTGAGGTTTAGTTCCGATGAATAGCACGTTTGTTGCCCTCAACTCTACCCCACAACTCCTCAAACTGATACCTCCAAGGCCAACAACACTGGCCGAAATTCTAAACAAAATCCAGTGATCTTCGCTTTGCATCGCCAACCGACACTTACATTAAAGGTACACAAGATGAATTGGCCGAAATCAAATAGACAACGTGGCGTTCCATATCACTAAAAAAAAAAAAAAAAAAAACTGAACGCATTGCACTCACAGCCCTCAAGACAAATCAAAACATTGTCATAAACCAATTTGACAATTTGACAAAGGCCGTGAATTTATTTCAGCACCTTTAGCCTATTCCATCTTGGGCAAAAGGCCGCATTCGAAAGCCTCAATTCTATCATTGGATGGGGTCTTGCCCAAAATTTTAATAACAAAGCAGTGACCTGCTCTATCGAATTGAGGTATATATCGACCCCTTAATGAAATTGAGTTATGCATACCGTGTTAACAAGTAACTCACTGGCTTTCCAGCAATGCCATTATTATTTCCGTAGCTTATTCCAGTCCGAAGTTATCGGGAAATGAAGAAAGTCTACAAGACAAGGCCACTTCCATTTTTTTTACGACGTGTTTGTTTAGAAACTCGTTTTTAACATAGCTAGCTATACGCGCGTGGCGTGAACGACCACACACACACACAGACGATTCTCGATGTAGCTAATGAATAATTCATCTTGGAATAAACAGCTGACAGAACCAACCCCAACCCCATCCCAGTGGACCAAACAACGGCGCAACGTGAAAGCGCACAGTCACGCGGTGAATGCGTGTATACATACACCGTACAATGTACATGGAAGTATCAACACACGCAATGCAATGCAATAGAGTGATGTCTTTACTTCGCCCATCAGCCATGCTTAGTTTAGTAAAACTTTTAACGCGAAATTTGAACAGTAAAACTCTCAATAAAATACAAGTTCACAACAGGTAAGAAAGGTAACAGCAATTTAAGAATGCAAACGTGAAAATCTTATCTTTGGTTCACTAAGTATCGACTGACAAGCATTGCAAATTCACGAAATCACTCAGTTAATTCACACGAGGTCGGTCGTCGTTCAACTACGTTGTGTGGACGGCGACGTGTACTGTTTGTAGACTTGCGCGATCGCATGGTACACATCGCGCGGCCGTAAAACCGGCTAGAATCCTTCAGAGAATCGGGTAAACATTGAAACTGCGCAGACTCGTCACAATGGTTGCCGCCTCTCATCCAATCAATGATCTCTATTTGTTGATAGTTGGAAAGCCCGGCTAATTTAAATATCAAGTTTTCAGCCGATAATTGAACAGTTTTCATAAGATAAAAAAGAACAGTTCAGGTCATGACCTTTCTAATGGTACCAAACACAGTCGTTCAACGTGAACGGAACTGTTCGTACGCTGCACTGGAAATAAGCAAACTTTCACGTTTTTGAAGGTAAATGAGACCGACTTTGAAGAGAATTAATTGCATACAAACATGCTCAAGAAAACGTACTTTTTGTGGATTTATTCATCTTTTCAATTAAAGGTAAGACCACGACAAGAAAGATCAAATTGTATTTAACCTCATACAACCGAAATCGCGGAATCGTGTTTTGTAGTGTTTTTCATGATTTTCGAATGTGACCAAGTTTGGTATGGCGAATTACACGTAATACATCCTGTCTGACAGATTCCTCATTTCGACCGATCAGGTCACTGGCATGTTTTCCCTCAACACACTAGGCATGCTCTCCCGAAAATTCCTTGGCTCGCTTGCCACAGAACATGGGGCATGGTTGCCCCTAAAAACTTGGCACGCTCGCCACCAAATTGCTTTCCTGTTTATTAGCAAAATAACGTGTGCACGTGTAACCCCAAATCATGTATAAATTAATCGTAAACTGACAGGTTAAATTGTTAAAGCAGTTATTATTCTAAAACTGAACAGAGTGTTTCCACCGCTTGTACATACGGTCGGAATATTAGCCCTACCTGAACAAGTGGGTGCTATAGGCACAGTGTTTAAATTATATAAATGGTTAAATAGAACTTTATGTAAAACGTATAAGATAACACTATAGCTTATTTAAATAATCTAAAATCTAAAACTAACTTTACAAACTTTACGCACAGGAATTGTGTCCTGAGTCCTTCCATTCATAGAAACAACAAACGTAGCTCTACATATTATCACCTAAAAAGCTTTTTTTTTAATAAGTCTTTTCTTTTTTTCATCCATCCAAAAAACTTCCTGTCGCCATTTTTTACCTCCCCTTTTCGTGAAATCGCAAGCGAACATAAAATAAAAAAAATGTTTTAATCTTCGCCGATTGATTTGTCAAAAGACAGAGACCATTGTATCAACCAAAATAACATCTAAACAGTCAAGTGATGGTTTACACTACGCTAATTCTCTAAAGATTATTTGGGCAGACTACGCATGCAGTCTCCTTCCTTCCCACGCCCTCCATCCTGTTCGTCCTCCTGCCCCACCCCCACCTGCACCTGGTTTTCTTGTGGTTTTGCCCTTTTCCATCCCCCGCACCCCCACCCCCCTCTCTCTCTCTTCTATGAAGAACTGCACATGACGCCTCAAATGTTTTGTACAGCTCGTTTTTCATTACAGGATTTTCGCTCGACACTTGGATTACTTTCATAAATGACAAAACCTAACGCTTGTTTAACATGTTGAGTGTGTTCCGGTCCTACTTTGTTTTGCTGTCCATTTAATTATTTTCTAATATGATGAATATTACGAATATTATAAAATTGTTTTATTGCGGTCACACTTGGTCTCATTTCATGATTTGCCTGCACACGGCCACATGTATGGTTTCACTCTTCCCTATACATGCGTGTTTTAATGCAGTGCTTCCCTATTACAACTGAACCAAGACTCTTAATAATCATTAAAAACATGACAATCGATCACTGTAGGATGTAGACAAGACTTGGTTTTGTGGTTCTTTCAATTGCACATGACACAAAGGTCATGTTTTTGACGCACTCGCACCCAGGTGGTATTGTTGCGGTACACATCGAGATAAACATACAGTTTGACATAATAGGCCGTTTTTCGAAACCGCGGCTAAGCTTGGGCTCCGGCTTCCAGCTCCTCTCGTCTGTGTGAAACCCCATAAGGACAGCACATGGTTTCTACTAACGGAAGCCAAACCAGAGCCCAAGTCCATGCCGTGGTTTCCTAAACGGCCATAGTATCACCAAGCCTGCTGCCCACACTCAATGAACATACACAACATAAATTAGGACATCGGCAGGGAATTTTTAAAATAAATATATATACATGTACAATGATAATAATAATAATATTGTTACTTGAATTACAATTTGTAGGTCGTAGCCAACTAGCTATGGAGACTGAGTTATTGAACGGACTATTATGAGGATGTTTTACATTTGTGTTATGTTCTCGTTTCATTCTAGAGACCAGACACTACGACTGCCAAGACTACTACGAGGCTGGTGAAAGGGAGAACCGTGTTTACACTATTTACCCATCCAAGTATCCAGGAGGCCTTGATGTATACTGCGGCATGCAATCGCAGCATGGATGGATTGTAAGTTCATCTTCTATCAACGATTCTCCAATGAGTAGATTTAGCAGCACATTTTTATTACATTCGCTGCGCTGAGGGTTGTCATGTTCTATAGTTCAAAGTATGTAGACATTACAAAGCATCTGAAATCAAGTCATCATCAACTACGTCAAAATAAAATACTATTATGGAAACAAATGTGTTAAATTCCATATTGTGAGAATAGTTTATTAAACAAAACATACGTCACCAACTAAAACAAATATTACTTATAATTGTATTAACAAAAACTATTCAAATCCGCACCTGACCAAAGATTATTAAATCAGAAAATATTTTCAACTGAAACACTCACTACGTAAGTACAACTAAAAAAACGGTGAAACACTCAATGAACTTGATCATCGAATTTGGTGGATTAAACTCGATTTAAAACAAAAAGGCTATCTAAAAATTGTTATTTATCATAAACATGTCTCAATTTAAATATATCTGTATAGATGGCTATCTAAATGAAAATAGAGTGTAACAATCAATTCAAATCCGCACCCAAAAAATGTTTACCATTCACAAATTTACAATAAAACACTCGATGAACTTGATCATCGAATTTGATGGATTAAACTTGGTTTAAAACAGAAATACATTTTTCTCATTTTAAACAAGTATGAATAGATGGTTCCCCCTTAAAGAAATTATGCGTACCCAAGCCGGTGTCGAAAGAACACTTTCCTATCCATTGTAACAAGCAGGGCTCAAAACGAAAACCAGTCTTTTAAATGATTTGCCTCAGCCTGATGTATTTTTTTTCTTATTTTAATTTGTAAAATTTAGTTTTTTTGTTATCAATTTGAACTGCCCAACTATTTGTTTAAGTATTGTCTTGGTATGTTTTGGGTTACCAAAGTTCCATTTAAAGTCAATGGTCAAGTGGTGTGTAAATATTAAAAGGAAATAAATAAATAAATATCAGTGTCTTTGCGCAGTAGGCAGAGTATGTGTCTTCATTGCAATGAATGTAAGTGCTACACTTGGTTGAATTTATGTTGTTGTTGTTGTTGTTGTTGTTGTTGTTGTTGTTGTTGTTGTTGTTGTTGTTGTTGTTGTTGTTGTTGTTGTTGTTGTTGTTGTTGTTGTTGTTGTTGTTGTTGTTGTTGTTGTTGTTGTTTTTGTTTTGTTTTTTATCTTTAGGTTATCCAGAGGCGCTTAGATAATGATTTGGATTTCAACCGCGGTTGGAATGAGTACAGGGATGGCTTTAGTGACAAAGCTGGGAGAAACTTCTGGCTGGGAAACGAGAAGGTCCGTCAGTTGACTGAGGATGAAGCCAATACCTGGAAGATTCGAGTGGTTTGGGGTTGGCAAGATACATGGAACGGTAGTCGGGGTAGTGGCCATGTTGGTAATTTCCGCCTTTCGGGTGCAAACTACACCCTCCATGCTCCTGGATCAATTCAGATAGATGGTAAGCAGGATCCGACTGGTCATATAAGTGTTTAATACTTTCACATACGACAAGTAAACACTTCGTTTGTACTGAGTGGCCTGAGCAGCCTTTTATTCACATTTAATAGTCAAATGAAACTGCTCTCCGGTCGTTATTAACCAACGAGAACATAAGCATTTTATCACGAATGCAACCATTTTGCAACATTTTTTTTTTTTCAAAACTGAAAGCAACTTTTTGCAAATCTATTTCTGGTTGTAATCCAAACTGTGAATTCTTATACATAAATAACCAAATTTAATATCCGGTAGGCCTAGTAAACCATTCCACGAAGTAAAACTAGTTTATAAACAGCATTGAATTCCCACATTATTAATCTGCGAGCTCTCGAATATTTGGCAAAATTGATTCCCTGTATTAATCTAATCCGCAAAAGTATAATTAAAAGCTAAGGGGACGGTTAAATAAAACCAGCTGAATTTGCATATTAATTAGTCCAATCATAATATCATAGTGCTGGCAGGTCAATGGCAGAACAAATTGCAAAGCTAAATCAGGTAGAATGAAAAAAAAAAAAAAAAAATTATGAAAGTAACAATATTGAAGAATACACCCGAGGACTATGAGGATGTAAACATTGACATTCCGGATCTGTTTGCCAAGAACCAATAGGGATTGTAGCTGGATACCAAAACTCAAAACCCTGTTGGAAAAATGAGAACGTATGTTGGCCCCATGCTTGCTATCTCATGCCAACATGATGATAGAGTCACTACAAACAATCCTAGTAAAACCATGGAGGAAGAAAATACAAAACAATCTCACTGCATTCACTGGCAAGAGTTACCTTACCCCATATAAGGAAGGTCACACCAATGCGTGATACATGCCACAACACTAGCAGTAAATGTAAAAAGGTGGTATGCAGGGGGAGGTGGCAGGAATTTAATCAAACTGATTTTCCTAACAGCGCAAGAGAACAAGTTAACACGAGGACTGCTCAAACAAGAGTGAAGTGTAGTTTGCCTTGTGGAACATCTGATCCATCCAAGTCGTAAAACAATTAACACAACGACCAACGGGCGGCTAAATTGTTCCAACGTCCGACCACGACGCAATCTAACGCCTCATGCCCCCGGGCAACCCCGCCAGACTGCCTTTAATGCATAAATCCCGTAAGCAGGTATTTTCTGCTTAATGAGCGGCTGGTGTCGAATTGCATGTAACAAACACTGCTAATAATAAAGCAAGGCAAAGGCATGGTAGACTGCCGCCGGCTATGTTAGCTGGATGATTGACAAATCAATACCGCCGCTAGTTGATCGTTACTGAAATACACCGTCGCTTTACACATGTTTTTGTGCAACAGTAAGCACCGAACATTGCTCAGCAATAACAGCTTTTTAAAGTTGGCCGCAAGTCAGTTGCAGACATTTTTTTTCAAAAGCCTTGTAAAGAGCACACCGAGTAAAGACTGTCAATGTATAGAGGGGTAAACACGAGCCAATTTGTCAACAGCTTTGGTGAAAAGTGGGACACGTCTCACTGTTTAAAACACAACCTCAAAGCGGTTTGTTTTAAAAATACTAAAAAGTGTCATTTATTGTTGATTCAAGTAATGTTTGTCTAAAAACAACTTGTTTTTACTTTCTAATTAAAATAGAAACTGACGGTTCTGGTCTGGCCAGTCAATTGAGTCACATCTTGCCTCAATTGAACGTTATTCAAATTTATCCACTTAAATAGTCCGTTGACAGTGCATTGACAGTGCATGCGTCCAATCATGCCCCAAATATTTGCGGGAAACGGAACACTTGTTTAAATTGTATAAAGTAAAGTTTCAGTTAAACAAAAACCTATCAACCCTTACAATGTCTTTACAAGTTACAAATATAACTAACCTTTACTATAAATGGGTCCACGTTAAAGTTGAATGTAAAGTTCAATTCGTTTTGTACTCAAACCGGTTATCTGTCCCATCTTGCCCCCAGTGTACCCTACACTCGATACTCAGTGCTGAACCGGCCTGTCGACAAAAATAATAATTGTAGTAACTCATCGTGTCTTCTTATTATACACACGCTTAGGTGCTACGGTTCTATCTGCAATCAACGTGTCAATTTCGACATGGGACAGAGACAGCGATGGTGACAGTGATATGAACTGTGCTGAAGAGTCGAAGGGAGGCTGGTGGTTTAATGGTTGTAGCGGGGGAAATACAATAGAGGAGTATAACCTTAATGCTGAATATATAGACGACGGTACCAACAGCGGTATAAAACGGATCGGATGTACTGGAGGGAACTGTCGTTATATAAAGCGAAGCAATGTAGCAATAAGACGTAATAACTGAATATGCTGGCATTCGATTTTGGGATGACTTACTTCGTCAGTGTTTTCACGAAGTAGCACGCTGCTATACCAGCAAAAGAAATAACAATCAGAGAAAACGGCCTCTGAAGTTGAACATTTTTTAGAAACCCACTTTCCTTCAAAACTTCAAAGTATTTCCATTTAAATTTCTCAATGTAGATACTTGATGACTTGAACTTAAAACATAATCTTATTTTGACTCATTTGCATAATTAATTAAGAAACTAGACACGACAGAAGTTCCGTGCTACTTCGTGAAACCAAAAAAGTGCGAAATATGTCTTTTTGCGTTTTCACGAAGTAGCACGCGCCTATACTACAACACAGCATTTTGTGTTACTTCATGAAACTAGGTCAGCGCGCGCGCGCTCACACAAGTTGCGTGCTACTTCGTGAAAACGTTTTTACCTCACTTTGACTTGAGTGTGTGCCGTGCATTACAATGGTAAACAGAAGTTGGGTGCTACTTCGTGAAAACAAAAAATGCCACAATTGTGCAAAAGTTGAAAGCACTCATTAGCTTAATTAAATAAGTAAAGCTGTCTGAGCTTTGAAACTTCATGGAATTGTAGGTCTTCATGCATTATCAACAGAAATGTAAAAAAATTAAAATGTAAAAAAAAAAATCCTTAAGCACGTAGCGTGCTACTTCGTGAAAACGCTGACGACTTGTTTGAATCTTGAAAGTGGGATCATGTTTCACAATTTCTCCGCAAATTACAGTGCGACCAAGTGCATTCTGCATCTCAAAACCCTTGTGGTTGGGAGTCTACCAGTGTTGGATGGTAGCTTCCAAATATCTTAGACGGGGGGGGGGGGGGGGGGGGCAGTTCCCAGAGTTGTGTATTTTTTTATGGGCTGCGAAATTTGTTCCTTGCATACAGTACAGACAATCTGGTATACCAGTGCACATAAACACACAGCTACCCAGATCTAACCATCTGATAAGTGAAACAATCTGTTCGGCTGTCTGCTCTCTGTAACAGGCTTGGCTTTTCCTGTCTTGCCGACTTGTTGTGGAAGGCCACCACTCACCCCACCCCCCCCCCCCCCCCCCGCCAGACAAACTGTCTCCACCTTGTTGGAGATATACACTTCTGCCCGAGTTGTAAACCACAGAGCAAGAGATAAGCTAATCAAAACATAATTAATTAAGTAGACAAATCATGGCATAAACAATCCAAGACAACTACTGGGCATGCAAATAAGTCACTAAGATGTCAAACAAATCATGGGGATATGAAATATGACAATGTTTACAGGAGGGGTTTACCACTCACCACTGGTAGACCTAAATGGATCTGAGGGTATGTGGGGACCTACCACCCATAAGGGTTTTAAGTTGCAACCGACTGTGAAAAATTATAAAAGCATTCTTGATTCAGAGGCACAAGAGGGTGCACAATTAATGTTTGTTTTTCTGGGGGGGGGGCACTTCTGGCCATGTTTACCTCTTTTCTGCGACTTTCTTTTGTGTAATTCACCTCTTGTTTTAAAGATAATCTTGTGTAAACGTAAACAACAAATACACTATAAGCGTGTAGATGGAAACTTAGTTTTCAAAACATTGAAAGTAGGCCCCATCACATTAAAGCGTATAAATTGTAGCCTTTTACTCTGGAAATTGCCAATCCCCAACAAACAATATTTCAAATAAAGGGTACCCGGGGCCAACATACATTAATTGCAGGGAAGGTTTTTTAAGGCAAGTTTGTCGCCATGATGGCCATTATTTCTGCTACGTAAATTATGAGTACATCTATGATTAAACAATTTGTTTTATTTGGTATTATTATTATTATTTTGTGTTTTCATCCTCTACCATTAATGTTAAGTTACAAACCTAAAGGGAAAAGGGTTGGGAAATTTCTAAATATTTTGTGGTTAAACAAAGAAAATGACTTAAGGTGATCCCCTGGTTGCCGTTTCTCAGGTTGTATCGTAAAGTTGGGTGTGATCCCTGGAAACTTAGTTTTCAAAACATTGAAAGTAGGCCCCATAGGTTACATGGCAGCTAAGAGTTGGAACGAAGATATTGACGAAATAGAGAGACCGTCAAGATAAGGCTATATTATGGCTCAGTTGGTAGAGCGCTGGCATGTTAATCAGAAGGTCGTTAGTTCAAGTTCAGCTCCAGTAACTGTTTATGTTCAAACCCGTGTCAATTAAACGTTAATCGCAACCTGTTTCGTCCTTTTTATTCCCAAAATAGCATCCTACAGACAGAGACTAGCCGCGTGTTGACGTCAGTAAAAAGTTGAAGAAAATCCTGATAACAGGCAATATCTTTAAATATTTGGTTGCTATTATATTATTTTGTAACAAAATATAATGTGGAATGATAATTTTAATGTGATCCAAGATTAACATTTTATCACGCTCTATTGCAGATCACAAAGTAAAGCAAAACCTAGAGATTTAAAGTTTGCCCAAGGTTTGATGTGTGTTCTGAATAATGTATTTCTCGTCTCTCTGTTCAAGCCGCTTCAAACAGAAACCGCATTAAGATTTTATTAAAAACTTGTAGTGTTGCATATTACAATAAATTAATTCACTCGTACGGCGTTTGTAGTAAGATTTGTATGATTTTATTCAGAGAAAATATTAAACGCCTTTAGTTGGGGCCCATTAGTGCTGTTTAATCTGTCCTGCGGTTTCAACGTGAAGTAAAACAAAAATAATTCAAACTAAATTACCTCACCTCAGTCTTTGTTTATATTTAAGGTCGTTGCTGTGTGCTGGGATAGTTCAATATTTACACGATAATCGTAAACACTTGTCTGTCCTCAGATGCTGTTTAAACTACTTCTTCTTGTAATTCAATTTATTACAATCGTCCAATATTTATTAATTAATGGCAAATTGTCAAATAAACGAGTTTTTGTTGGTACAGGACATTATTAAGTGAACAGTTCAAATATGAATATTCATAAAGAAGAATTGAAAGATACACCTAAATCAACGGCAACTTATACACGGGATCGCATTCGAATATAAGTCCGGGTGCATAGGCCCTCTTCAGTGTTACTAAAAGTAATCAAAGGCAAAGTATACCTTTAGTTTTTGGAAGCTTTCAATTGTTGTAATTATTGAATTATAAACGTTGATGTATACAATAAAACTACCTTTTTTTATTTCAAAAAGTATTAGCATTTTTGAGATATCGCCGAAAATCCGGAATGGTTATGTCCGCGCAGAATGAAAAATCTGTAATTGGAATACACGATTTGAGAAACGTATCTGACAGATACGTTTCTCAGATAACAAAAATGTCAGGGATAAAACCGAATTCTTTTCCATAACCACATTTCTTTGAAGTTAAATGATTCTCAGAATGCTAAGAGTGGTTACCAAACGCAAACATTTCCTTCACTAGCTGTATAGAGTGAAATAAAAATAACAATAATAATAATACTAATAATAATAGTAATAATATGTTTGCCGGTAATAATTGGTGAGTTTTAAAAAAATCCTACAGTAATTTGAAACACCAGTATTTTATGTGAAAAATTAAGTATTTTCAAATAATTAATTAGTTAAAGTTAGACGCACTTTTGCACGCGTAACGCTTAGGTTTTCCCTATATTTTTAGTCAAAAAGAGTACACCCCAAGCAAGCAGACTAACAAACAAACAAACACCCCTACACCCCAACAAACAAACAAACACCCCAACAACAAAAACTAAAAATTGGGTCTTTTTCACTGCCATGCATTTGTACTGCTTTAAGTGAGTTTTTGTCTGTTCAGTTAAAACCGTCATTTAATTTCATTTTGAGGCTTATAATCTTATATCGCATTATATTTAATTACAGTTTTTACCAATGCAAAATTGAGAATCATACAAGTACAATAGGCGCACGAGATTCCTGCGACAAATTACCATGAATTAGAAATGAGTGATTTTTTGAGTTGAACGACCATTCTGTTTAATCGCATGACTCAACGACAATTTAAATGACTGTTTGGATGAGCTTCTAATTTCGTGAAAAATTGAATAACGCGACGTTAAAATTCGCTGCTTATTTGCCGAAAAAGACCGGGATTTAGATAATATTAATGTGTATTGATTTGGAAATGATTAAACAGTTCTTATGATAAGATGCAAGAAATAGAAAGAACAACTTTTTTTGTATAAATATATGATGTAATAATTCTGATATATAACCATCTGAAAGAATTCAATCGTGACATTGTAAAATAGGTCACATTCACAATCCAAACGTACAATCATATCATCATCCACACCACACCAAATTGGCGGCTACAGCTACGGCTGCAGCTGTAGCTAAGGGTGTTGCTAAGCGTAACCCATGATTCCAAGCACGTTGACGTCGCTCTAGCCGAAGCCGTAGCCACAGCCGCAATTACGACATGACGGCCTAATAATTTATATACACAAAATACGACGGAGTTGTACAAAAAGAGCTCCCATGAATACCGAAAATTGCTCTTGAAAATATTTACAAATGTTAAATTTAAAAATGAAATAAGGATAATGTTTAATAGTAATTTCTTGTAATATGAATTTCGTCTTAGTGTTCACAATTAAATACAATTGCACAAAACCCAAAATATTTGTGTTGTAGAGTAAATTTATGTAACTCAATAATGTCAATCTCTCCGGCAATCAACAACTTCTAAACTGATCTTAATTTGTCTCACTTTATAATCTCCAAGTCCAAGTGTTACAATGGTAGCTGGAACAAGTAACGATAGTTTACCCCTCCCCCTTTTTCTCCTTTATTTGACTAAACTTGATACCAGCAAAACCTGTCATGAAGAATATGTATATATCATGATCCAGGAGCACTGGACTCAAGCTCTGGTGTTTCTGATCAGCAGAGTGTAGGAGCGAGTCCCAGTCGTGACACTTGTGTCCTTAAGCAAGACACTTAATCATGATTGCTCCGTCCTTCGGATGGGACGTAAAGCCATTGGTCCTTTGTGTTGTGTAATGCACGTAAAATAACCCAGTACACTTATCGTTAAAAGAAGAGGTTTGCACTGGTGTTCCTGGTTTGATTGGCTGCATATTGCTCCTTGTAAATCATTACATGGTGCTATGTAAAGTAATAGGTCTCATACTTCAAACGTAGCCCCACATTCCTTGCAGGAAAATACTTCAAATTGAAGCGCCTAGAGCGTCACTGACTAATAGATATGACCGTTATAAAAGAAGCCACTATTATTTTTTTTAATGTCAGACATGACCGTTATAAAAAAAAGCACTATTATGTTTTATAATGTCAGACATGACCGTTATAAAAGAAGCCACTATTATTTTGTATAATGTCAGACATGAAATAAACACATTCAAAACACCTTTTTGCACGTTCGGATGAAAACCAAACTTGTTTTTGTCTTCCAATCCAAAATTTAAGTTGCTTAAATCTCAACCCCCCCCCCCCTCCACCGTAGTCTCCAAAATGGTTGTATTATTTACCTCATTTCGTCTGTTGTGTCCGTCATAAAGTTAACAATTATACAGTTGACAAAATTTTCAAGCTGGCTTCAATGGCGGTTTAAAAGCTAATTAAATTTCCTTTAACCAACAGACAGTGATGTCCCGGATATTACCCTGAGAAACAATTATGTTTTTCCACAGCTTGGTGCTCACAGTACATGCGAGAGTGGATTGATCGTTAAATAAATGATCCGAAACGTATTATGATTAAAAATGGTTTCATACTGAGGTGCCTTTGTTTCATAATGACACCCTTCATATTAATATGATATGTATTTATTGTTACACTGCAGCAGGTTCCCATTTCACGTACACTGACAATGAAACATGCGCCAGTGGCTATTATTTAAATAATGATATGATTAACTCGCTTTGGTTTTAACTATGACTTTGGTAAATGCGCAGAGCATCATCTTATTTTACGGGAACGTAGGCCGACAACTGCCTTGTTCCATGAAATGGTGTATGATCTCGCCGCGCCATTTTCCCATTGCACGATCGCTCGAGAGGGGGACGATACGACATGCTGAACAAAGGACGAGGTTGGGGCCTGAGTTTGAATTTCAAACATATGCCGTTCATTAATTGGTTGATTTTCTATGGCCTTGATTGGCTGCCGTAAATTTGGAGTGTGGGCGGTGTGCCAATCGATGTCGTGGATGGATTGGGTACGCGAACGCGACTAGACCGCATTATAGCAGATAACTGGCAGGGAAGGAAACCGCTTTCGTTTTCGCTCCAAGCTGGTCAACGTTTTTGCCATAATGTTTCAGTTCTAGTTTTTAGGTCTTTTGTAACTCTGTGCGCCGTTTATTCAGGAGATGTTCTTTGGAGAATTGGCTTTCGGTAAGTCACCTTATTCTAAGTTTTCATAAAGTTTGAATATTTTTGGCTAAAACCTTCCGTCCTCGGGAAGTTTATATTTGCTGGAAGTTTATTTCAATTCACATGCATTGATAAAATATCGTTCAACACTGCCACCATGTGCGATGTCAAAACGGGGGAAAAGATGGCAGTTTCAAAATTGTATCTAATAGAACCTAAATTTAGGTAGGTCTAGAACCTCGATGCAAAAATGTTTCACTTCGTTATAAAATTTCAAAACGTTCCTAATTTTGAAAATGTGTGCATGGAAAATGCGCCATTAAAATATTGCCAGTGACTAAAAACAGATGTAGGTTTAAACCAAAATTGAAGCGTTTTCATTGTGGATATGTATCTTTTACTGACACCATTTTAAAATATCACCTCTCTTCAACATTTACACATTGAACGTTTACAACGCAATGTGTATTTGTGGGTTTTAATGTTTAAAGATCACATTTGATTTAATTTTATTGTTTTTATTTGTTTACCAAACCAACTGCCGACGAGCCCCCAATTACAGGAAAGGAGAATACACAAAGTATTCATTATTCAGACTATGTATGTACATTCATTTTGTTCTTCTTAATCTTCGAAAAGATTATAAAGGCAACGTTTACAAAGTAAATGAAATTCAATGGGGAACAAAACAAATAAGCAAGCACAAATAAATCTGGGGAAAAGTACAGGTAAGAAAAGTAAGTAAAATGATTCAAGACAAGATATCAATAAATAAATTCAATTACAGTTAAAATAACGATATTAAAAAACCGATGAATACAAATTAAAGTAAAAATAACCAAGGAATTATAGAAACATAACAAACCGATAAACAATAAAATACATTTCACTGGCAGAGTAAAATCTGACCAAGAAAGGGAAATGGTTCCAAACACATCACAAGACCCATGGAAAATGTTACAAGTGTAGGAAATCTTAGACAAAAAGCCACGCTTTGTCACATCAACCTTTGGCACATATAATATGTCTGTATTTCGTTGACTAGTATTACGACTAAGTACATGTAAGCTAAAAGGGTTGAACTCAATGTTGCTAAAATGATTGTGGAATTTTTTTTTGAAAAATATAGGTAGGCTAGTCATTTCGTTTATATCTAAGGGTGGTAGCCTGTCAATTTTACATGGGCCAAGCTAATCCAAGTTATAAATAGTGCCATTATTGAGCGTCCCGTGAACAAATTTGAGACAAGGAAACTGAACTGTTTCTAGTCTATATACCAGATCAATTGAAATAGAGTTAAATGCAATAGTACAACATTCAAGATAGGTCTAATGAGAGAACCAAAACAGGTACGTAAAACATGTTCATGTGAAAGTTGCGCCATACTAAACAATTCATGCGATTAGCTTTTCTGACAACTGCATGAGAGATGAAAGTGAGTCTATTGTCAATACAAATGCCAACATCTTTATGACCATCAACACGAGTAAGAATATTCGTGCTTTGTGAAACCGATACAAACAAAAAATATAAAAAAAACGCTTGGAATTTATGAAATGAAAGAAAGGAAACATTAACAACACATTGGAGCTAGCACAATACATGTGGATCAGTAAACTCTATGCGTTGCATGCAGTGGTGAAGCTCAATGAAGGTAGTCCCTCAATGGTCCAAATTCTAGTAAAATAAAAGGAGTTTAAAATAATGACTAATAATTCCAATCCCACACGGTCTGTTCAAAGTTCCTCCTTCATTTATCAACTAAAACAATTTCAGAATAAACAAATCAATTCACTTTCCTTCACATTGTTTGTTAAAATTTTGAATGGTAGTGGTTAAAGGTTTGCATTTAAAATGTTCCACATTTGCTTTCTTTTAATTACTGCTTTAAAGGAACAAATACAACAAGATAAATTATTTTGTTTTCACCTCATAGGCTTAAGTATAACTTTCAGAACACGAATAAGTATAAAACTATACATTTAAGTCGACTACTCGAAAAAGCATATGAGGAAAGAGGATTTTAATTAAAATGGGCTTCAAATAGATTGCACTTTTTAAAAATTATGAGATATGTTCAGCTTAGAAAATAAAACATGGCCTCTTTACCAATACAGAAGAACAAGAAAAAAGTGTTTTAAGTAAAAGGGAAGTGAAATGTCTTATATTATTATTTCGGTTCCTCGAGAAGTATTTTTGTAACCTATACATTGTGTATCATTTCCACGCAAAATTATTTCGTTCTTTTCTTAATTTGCACAATCAGTTTGTCCTGACTTGATTTTGAAATAAAATGCCGTTAATTCTTATAGAGACACACCGGCTTCGATGGGCTATTTAGGTTACAAAATAAACTAAACATAACTACAAAGATATTCCCGGAAAGGAGAAGAACGGGTCCTAAAATAAACCATCAAATTTTGCCTTTTTAGAGCATTTTTTTTTGTCAAAATGATGCACGTGGGTTATCCGAACCATTAGATTGGATCAGATAACCCAATCACGATCTTCTGAGTTAGTTTTTACCTCTAGCCGTATAAATGTTACTTACTGCACCGAATTAAATTCCTGTTGCTTGTAACTATTTATCACGGGTTGTTGACCAAAAAACAACAACTATTTGGGGGTTTAAGTAGACAAAAATGTTGCATCGTAAACTTGGGTGTGATCGCCGGCTACAGTCCCGCTCTCGGGTAATTTTTTGTTGTTGTTCAACAAAAATGTACCCAGTCAGTTTCCCTTGTTGTTTACTCTTTGATACAAACATTATTTATTTATATTTTGATACAAGTTATAAACATTTATTAACAATCTAGCGTAACATTTTATTTCAGTAAGTCCGAGCAACGAAAAGCGTGTTTTACAGTGCACAGCGTGGGGGCTAGTGAGTCGTAAACCAGGGACAAAATCCAGCGCAGCCGACGGAGTGGCACGGGGGTTTCCGTCTCGCTAGCCCCCACGCTGTGTACTGTAAAACACGCTTCCGTTAGCAAACATGGGGAGCTCATAAACATGCAGGGTAGGGTTTCAACTGTCAGTGTACGTTCATTCCTCTCGATTTGTACGGACTTTCTTGGTAATTAAACAAATTGTTGTTGTCAGTACCTAGCAACACCACTTGTGTTATTTCGACGGTGCAATTGTGTTCAGTTTAAACAATATCATTGTGACAACGAATTGAACAACAAGAAAAACAACAACAACCAAAACAAGAACAACAAAACTTTATTTCATGCCCCTGAAATCTAATTTTGTCACACAAAATTTGTTTTTGAACGGACTGCGTTTGTTATCGATGAAGATCATCCCTGGAAATACGCCTTCTTCCCTTGAAACACATGTTCGTTCCCCCGAAAAACGATTTCGTTCAGCAAAGTCTGAAACCCAAAAAGTCTTCTTCCCCACCCAAACTCAGAGAGCCCCCTGCTTGATGCATCGCTAGTGGTAGTGGAATGATATCATTCTTGCCCGTGTTTTAATTTATGAAACAATTCAGACTCATGCAACTGTTTTTAAAGCCAAATGACACGTACATCTGTCCTTCAGAAAAACAAAATTAACTGCTTAAATTAATATTGCTATGTAATAGCAACAAACATGAAATCTAAATAGGTCAAGTGAATTAAAAAACAATTCTAGAAAGAAACAAAATAAAGCGAGCAATTATTCAAAACAACAGTGTGCAATTTAATAAGAAAACATTACATTCAGCAAGTACAATATCGGTTGTAATTATAAACTGAATAAAGCAAATCAGCAGACAAGTAATTTGGTGAGTGCCAAACGAAAAGACCCAAAACAAATCAATCAGACAAATCGTACTTGACAAAGATTATCCCATCAAATATTGTCATGGAATGTAGTTTATCTTTATCAGTAAATGCGGGGAATGAAATCCAAAAACACAGTTGTCACGAATTGTATGCAGTACTAAGTTTATCAGCCCCATAGCCGTCTTTTGAAATGAAATAAATTATCATAAAACAAGTATGTTTTATTTCAAAACCTACCAAAATAACATTAAGGGAAAAGTTTCGCCTTCTCAGGTGGTGATATCTGTGTTGATAGAAGAATGTCCTCTAAAGAGCAAAAAGTGTCAAGTTGTGTAACTGTAACCGAGGATTTTAAACGGCTGCCGCACGAAACAAGTTATACAAATATGAATGTGACCTTATCAAGCCAGCAAAGCCAACTCTCGGTCTAACTCCGCATTTTGACAATACGAAGCCTCGACTTCAAGACAAAGCCGAAGCCGGGCGTTTTGTATTAAGCTTAGAAATGGTTCCGGAGACTGAACCCAAAGCCGAAGCCGAAGCCGGACGATACGAAAAGGGCCGTAATAACATTTACATACACAGAGCACCAGTCTACTTACAACACTGCCACGCAATATCTCGTAAATTCGACACTTGTAACGTCTGGTAAAGTGCATACGTAAACCCTTGGCCGCTTTTGTGGTTTTCTATCGTTTCTCGTTAATTAAGTGACATTTTTGTACTTCAAAAAAATATACACCATCTATAAACAACTGTTTAATTTTACACCATTAAAAAATGTTTACAGTAAATCGGTGTGCTTTTTTAAGGTGATCCCCTGGCTGCCGTTTCCCAGGTTGTACCGTAAAGTTTGGTGTTATCCCTGGGTATACGGCAGTTACAGGTTGAATGGCTTCTGACTGGGACCCCAGAACGAAGATATTGACCACGCGGAGAGACTGACAATATATAGCTTTTATGGCTCAGTTGTTAGAGCGCCGCGGCGCTCTCGGCACGTCCGAAGGGCGTTGGTTCAAATGCCGCTATAGTCAATTTTCTTACCCCAACCTAAAATTAATAAAACAAAATTTCCTTGTTTCCCTTGTGGTTTAGACAAACCTTAGCTCCACACAGCCAGCACTATAACGCTGTTGAATATCGTTGGGGTGACATTAGCTCAATGCGATGATGTCATTATCTTTTATCTTGATGATACTAACACAAACATTTGCCTTAGCAACAAATCAGCGAGAGCTTTTGATGACAGGAAAACATTCTTTCATTGTGCGTTAACACAGACAAATTAATAATCTCTATTAATATAGTATGAAATAGACTGCATGTTGACACCATAACAAACGAATACAGAAATAAATAAGTCAAGTATAATTAAAAAGGCGGGCTGAAAAACTGTAGACAAAAAAACAGCCTCAAAAACATAACAAACACCCAAACACTACAACAACAATAACAACAACAGAACATGACGGGCACCTTACTTCATCATTTTCACAGGAGTGTTACATTTCTAGAACTATTTGACACATTTATGGTGTAGACATTTAATTGAGGCCACTTTCTGGACCCAAAGTGCTAGAATGCGCATACTCAGGTTCAATCCTATCCAATTGCACGGACTCGGAATTGCATTTACGGACTAGAACTTGGATGACATCGATTTTAACGTAGACTGGAACTTTGTACTAAGTACGTGGGGACAGTCTCCATTTTAGACTTGGTTTCATGAAGTCAGATTTCGAAGTGTGAAAGACAACCTCAATGAACTCGGGTTGAGGCTGAGAATATGCCAGTACTCTTACTGGGAATTGGACTCATGGTAAATAACCGGGGAAATCTCACTCAGACTCGAATATAAAGGACTCGAAAAAATAACAACTTGTACGGACTTTGACTTTGACTTTGACTTTGACTCATACATGGATTTCACAAAGTGAATAGGAATCAGACTCGAAATACACGGGGTACATTACCTCGATCGTGCCCACCATTGGTCGTTTCCTTTGCTTTGAATACTTTGAAAAATAAACTTGAGTATGAGGTTGTTATTACGCAGGAACTAGGTAAACTGTTCACATTCCTGAGCAATGTGCTGTAGGGAACAGTGAGGCAATATTTATATCAATCGACGCGATAGTTAGATTGGTGTTACAATTAGTTCTCAAACTTCTTTGAAGTAATGTTTAAAGATGACAGCAGATCACCTCCGAAGAAAACGTTTTTTCTGCTATTTCAAAAACGAGATCAAAATTGTGATTGTAGGTCAAAGTTCATTTAGTTATATTGGGTATTTTCAATTAATAATAAATCAATACAAGCGTACTATAATTTATTTCACTTTATAGAGTTCCCCCTCATCTGTTACCATAGTGTATCAAAACAAAATTTGTTAATAGAAGTACAGAGAAACTTGGTCTAAAGTCTTATTTTTTGCATCAGTCTAAACCTAGTTTAGAAAAATGGGTCAAACAAGAACAATAACGAATCTAAAGAATATAAAATGAATAAATAAACAAATTTAGTTTTGAATGTAGAACCTTTAAGCAAGTTTCAAAATGTAATCAGGATAATAAAATATGTTATGTAAACTAAGAGCTTTAGACAAAAGCAGTTCTTTCAATGATAACGATCCAAAAAACTCCAATAAATCCGTAAATATAAATCATTCAAAAAGCCTGCAATTTCTCTGATGCAACAAAACTCAAACAAGATGACACTCATGAGAATGGGCAATGACTCCAGCAACAGAAGATACAGCTAGGCAAACGATTAACTCCAGGGGCGAAGAAATTGACCACGCGGAGAGACTATGAGCAACCACAGGGCGAACTTACTCAGACAGATGTCCAGAAAAGACGAAGCAGCGAAGGGTACACCATATGACACCCTCCACAAATTGGAAAAAGATCACAAAATACCCAACTGTAGATTTAGTTCGAAAATGTCCTTACTGGAATTAAAATCAGCTCTGCAACTTGGTAAAAATGTATTCTTTCAAAATTGTCCTCCAACGAGTCGTATCAATAAACAGAAGTCGTATCCTCGACTTATAGTCTTGAGTATTGTCCTTTCGAAAATCTCTCCCAGCTCGTATATATAGGATTTGAATATTGTTTGGAAAGAACTAAAACTAATCTTAAATTTCCAAAGCCTTCTCAAACACAATTCTAGAAAAATAATTCACCCATTCATAATGCGTATACGCCGCCCACTTGGGTCAACGGACTTATACTAAGCGCGAAAGGCACTTGAGTAGAGATTAGTATGAGACAAGTTTCTCTTCTTGTCACAAGACCACCATTTTCAAGTCAGAACTGACATACTTTTTTCTCAGTTAAAGTTATAAATTGGCTTGTTTCAATAAGTCTTATGAGACACATTGCAGGACTACGTTTTTGTGTCCTGTTTTAAGAGTGTGGAGATATATTCATGTGTTGCAGGTGCTGGCCTCTTCAAACATGCATAATGGACATTTTTATGTTAAAACAAATTACAACTTTACAACAATTTAAATAATACACTCACTATTTCAGCATGACCACAGTCATTAAATGTTGATGAAGCCCTGTCAATGTATTAATTCATTCCACTTTGATACCAAGTAGTATATCTAAACATGTCAAACCGGTGTCCATTGCGGCCTACATAATTGTGGCCCTTTTTATGTTGGTTGGGCCTATTATAGAGTGGCTTAAGAGGAATCGGCACAGTTGATGTAATAGAGTGTTTCTGGAGTTTCATTTATTCCTTAAAATACAAGAAGACGGACGAAAATATAAACTGTTGTTTCTCCGTCTTCGTCCAGAGTTTGAATCACGTAAACAATTAACAACAAATTACAAATGAAGTATATTAATAAAACATAAACCTGATTTAAATAGTTATTAACTTATTTTGAATGGAAAATCTACAAAACCAATGAAACTAAGATGGCACTAGGGTTCCCGCCAAAAGTTCAAAGTGGTCGCCATCTTGAAAATATAATGCAAATGCACGATAACTCGATGTTAAAACATCGTACATGCTGTTTGCTACGAAATCCACCACAGTTGAATAAAGTTTATGATTGGGAAATAACAATGTTATCAGGAATGGTGATGTATTTAACTTGCTGAGAGAAAGTCTCTTCTCATAAGATCAATTAAATAACATTAAATTAATAAATATAACATACACTAAGTAATAGAAAATGATTTGCGTCTATGAATAAATGAGATGGTAGGGTATAATTTATAAAATGACAAATCGGTTACCTGAAATACAAGAAGACGGACGAAAATAATATAAACTGTTGTTTCTCCGTCTTCGTCCAGAGATTGAATGACCAATGGGGCGAGTCCGCCACCAACGGTAAGAAGATGGGGTCAGGACTTAGCATAATGAATATTCATATAGTTACGCAATGAATTAAAGAATATCAATTTAGAGAGGGGGTATATTTTCATACCAGTCACATAATATACACAACCGTAACTTGATATACGGCATGCGAGGCCGAAAATACTTTTAATTACTACCACATTCATGGGGCCACTCTTCGTCACATCCGTTAACTGAAAGAGCATCCTTATACATTACGACAATTCAATAAAAAGCACCTGCCTTTTCATGTTATTTCTTCTCAATGTTTTCCTTTGTGATAGCAACCGTGGACCTATCGGCCCTTTTGTTATTGGTCCCGGATTGGTTGTGTATAACTATCCACACTCACCACCACAACAACAAACAACAACAACAACAACAACAACAACAACAACAACAACAACAGCAACAACAACAACAACAACAACAACAACAACAACAACAACAACAACAACAACAACAACAACAACAACAACAACAACAACAACAACAACAACAACAACAACAACAACAACAACAACAACAACAACAACAACAACAACAACAACAACAACAACAACAACAACAACAACAACAACAACAACAGCAACAGCAACAGCAACAGCAACAGCAACAGCAACAGCAACAGCAACAGCAACAGCAACAGCAACAGCAACAGCAACAGCAACAGCAACAGCAACAGCAACAGCAACAGCAACAGCAACAGCAACAGCAACAGCAACAGCAACAACAGCAACAACAACAACAACAACAACAACAACAACAACAACAACAACAACAACAACAACAACAACAACAACAACAACAACAACAACAACAACAACATCAACAACAACAACAACAACAACAACAACAACAACAACAACGACGACGACGACGACGACAACGATGGCGACGGTGATGGTGACAGTGACCCACATACAGCCACAACCACAACTACAACAACCACAATCACGTGGGCTCTGTTCAGAGCCAACACTCCTCCAGAAGGACATTTTATACATAGTTGTACTAATTTATATAGGTTGTTGTTTTCTTAACAACAACAACGATACACTAAAAACAAATGTCCTGTAGGACGGCAAAGTTTACCTTTTTGTCACTGTTTTAATAAATTGACATTGACACATATTCATGTGTCACTATAGCGGTCAGTGTCTTACCTAGCTTTTAGTGTGACCCAGAAATATGTTTTCTTAATTTTACCTTGCATTTCATTCGAATGAAAACACGGCTCATTATATTTTGTTAAAAAAGTAAAATATATTATTATTTTGTGCTTTTCTCCTGTACCAGCTTTTTCAAGAACAATCGCAATCAGTGGACGTCTGTTTTGAGAAGAACAATCTACACACAACATCTCCTGAAATGGAAGCAGTTGCTAAGAGCTGAATAATAAAGGCACGACTGGATTTTGCAATTTTCTGGAGATCGATAAACAAAGTAAACTATCAAAAACGATTTGTTTTCGAAGTAAAACTACCAAACTTCCTTCTTCTGTACATGGGGGTAAATGGTTTCATCGGATTCAAGTCTTTGTACACAGATATTGATTAGAAAAGAGTCGACATCATTTCTAACGTATTAACCATCCCTGCTAGAAACTAAAACTTTATCCATCATTTGAAACGCTGTGTCATTTCCACTGTTAAGCCGGTATCGACAGGTTGTGGAAATGCGCACCAATATGAAAACTCTGATATCGTTCACCATTGCAATGGTCGCATGGGTGTCCTACGAGGCATCTGCGACTGAGACTAGTTGCACCCGTGGAAGCATTTTCCTGCCACATTAGCACCACGCACTGATCGGTCACTCGTTCCTGAACCAATCAGTGACAAATCGGAATCAGTGTATGATGCTTTGCTCGAGGCAAAGTCGTTGTTTGTCATTCAATAACAATGACTCAATGGTGTATGTCAGCTCAATGACGCCATCAAAGAGGGTTTTCCTGATAGTTATAAGCAAGATGGCGGCTTTTCCTACTTCAGTAGCGCAACAAATAAAGCCAAACCACTCCCTGAAGAATCGATGGTGACAACGAAGACAGAAAAAGAAACATCACAAGCCAAAACAACAACGACTAAACGAATAAGTTCTCCATTTTTGGCTTAAGGTTATGCTAACTAATGTCATAAATGTTGCAGTTTACTCTCATGTTTAAAATTAGATAAGTTTCGTATGTTTCCTTAAGAGTACCTCATGAAATATCTGTTACAAATCGTCGCTCGTACCACTAAGTGACCTATCTTATTTAGAGTGAAAAATATGTGCTCAGAGAAAATCACGATTGAAGTTGCACTATTCTTCAAGCTGCTGTTTCGGAGTCTGCTTACTTTATTTTGTTATATTTTGTCTTACGACGGAAATAATGCTGAATATTTTATTCATACAGAACTATCAATCTGTTTTCATACCTCAAACTATTTTAAAGTTTAGAATGGTCAATTGTTGTTTGCTGTATTTCATTGACTTTGAAAGCTATGATGTCCATAGTCTGGCATCTGACAGATCAATACTGGGCTAACCATTGAAAAGGTACCGCAACAATTACATGACATTTGCTTCCGGGTCGTTACCCTAGATCAAAGCTTGCCTTTGGATTTTTTTCTTAAAAAAATCATCTTCAGGGCTGATCTACATGAACCTGAATTAAACATTGAAACTCATGAGATTAATGAATTTTAACATCAAGACTTCTCAAACTTGAAGACGTCATAATATTGTGTGGAAGTATTTAAGTTACCTTTTAAACATGTTTCTAATTACGTCTACAGATCAGCACAGTTTCAATGGAATTGTCAACCCAAGCACCCGACATAACTTCAGTGAATGCAGGTAGGAACATAACTTTTAATTAAAACGTTTTGCCTCAACTTAACCTGACAACAATGAACTGAAAACAGCGACAGTTTTTGTTGTTTCAAGATGCAGACAAAAAAGCCGTAGTACTTCAAATCTGCTCGAGGGAACGGGAGGACGGGGGGGGGGTACTCCAGTTTTGCGCCCCCAACGTTGATAATAATCTCTTTCGACTTTTGCGTCGAGGCCAGTTCGAAGTAGACTGGTCCTCTGTCTTTATCCGCAAAAAAGACAGTTGCTGGTCTATATGCCTAACAACTTCATTGATACAACGATTTCATTGGATAAACGTGCTCTGATGTAAGCTTTCCACGTCTGTGTTGTGATTGGTTGAGGTTACGAGGTGATTTTGTTTGTCAGCTTGCACTTTCGATCGTCTGCATGCATGCAGCGTGTGCATAATGTTGTGTACATCATGAAGTTTTGTTTTTTCACTGTGTCGTGTAAACGTGTATACGTGTAATGACTGTGAGTCTCCGTGTGAAGTGAATGCTTGGTCAATGGTACATCTTGTTAAATCCGGTCGGGCGTTATTCACGCACCTCGAAGTGTGACGTCAGATGTTCGGGCTATGTCCGAAGCTCCATGTTCAAATCAAAAACTACTACGTGAACGTAATAGCTACTTGGGTGTTATGGGGCCGACTGGACACTGTTTTATAAGTGTTCGTAAAATATGTGCACGATTGTTTTTCTCTTTGTGTGTTCTGCTCGTAATTGTTCAATATTTCTCTAGGTGTTCTACAGCTACAAACAAGCATTTGTCACGTTTTGTTTCATTAAAACGTACCTACTTTTTGGAATCTAAATGCTTTGAATACAGGATAAACTGTTTTTGTTGATGGACAATACTTATACTGATATTGTTTTTGTTTCGGCTAAAGGTACGCCTACACACTTCCCAAACGAAATCGAAAATCTATATAGGCTGGTTGCTTGCCACAGGGTGCATGTGATGCGTCTAGTGCAGTAGCACTGGTAGTTGGCATAGCACATACCGTTTACTACCTTTAGCTGCTGCCACTGGATAGCCCTGTATTGAGGCGAAAAGGGGAACCGAGTGTGTAAGTTTCCTCTCGCCAGTACAAAGCCAGACAACACACGGAAACTGGGCGTCTTGCGACCCTGGGCTTAATGGCAGGGGATATCGGAGCAGCAGTAGGACCCAGCCATTGATCCAGAGACATGAAACACAGGCCCACCGGTGAGTGGACACGTCCTGGTGCCAGGTCAACCAATGCCCAAGCTATGGGTCAAATAGTGAAGCCATCGCAGCAAGTGGTAGATTTCCTGTTCGGGTATCTGTGACATTTTTGCAGCAGTGGCCAGCAGGATCTGTACAAAGTAATCAGTCTTTGACCGACACTGCTGGGCAGTCATTGCACTGAACAAGCCGCCTGGATCTTCCCTGCAGCAGGACTAATCATTCAGTGACGCAGAGAGTAGGGAAAGTACATGCCCATTGCTCTCCGCGTTTGAAAACCCTAAGCAGGCCTAGCCGGCACACCTCCCCCCCCCCCCAAGCCGCAAAGTGTCAAGGTCCCTTGTGGTGCCAGCAGGTTTGATTAGCCGGATGCTGGTAGCAAAGACTTGCATTTGCGCTGTTCAGGAGTGATGGTCCTAGGGCACTGAGGGTGACATTTACCCAAGGTCTTTCCTGAACGACCAGGCGGCCCTTTTCAGGAAAGCCTCACGTGCCTCACTCCGAGGACGCCTCTAAGAAAGATGAAGTAAACAAGGCTCGCCGGCAATCAACCTGCCTGGCTGCCCACAGTCAGCGATCTCCAGTTTAGTTGGAGTAAACATAACCATTACAGATCGCACGTTGAAATGTGCGAGGCCTGCCTGCTTGACAACAAGCTTAAATCCAAGGAGTACAGCTTTGCTGAGTAGATAGCTCGAGACCTAATGGGTCAACACCGCTGCTTTGTCTGAGATGACAGGCGATCGAAAGGAAAAACAAATAGTCCATTCTTTTTCTGGTCTGGAACGGCGCTACTAAGCACCAGGCTCCAATGTACATCCGGTACCGGCTTTGCAATCTCAAATTGTCCGCTCTCGCAGCTCTCCGAGCTACCAAAGCATTTATCCGACCGGCTGATGACCCTCCGTTTTGCAGTCCCACCAATAACTCATGTATCCCTCATCAATGTGTATGCTCACACCCAGGCAAGTGCTCAAAAAGCTGTCGATGCATTCTACACAGCTCAAGGAAACTCTAAACACCATCCCGCGCACGGACACACTCATCGTATCTGGGATACTTCGATGCAAGGGTTTGAAGCATCTGGATCACTTGGCCGACAGTTCAACAGGATTGGAAGGCTCCTCTTGCAATTGTGCAATGAGTTTGAGCTCGCTGTAACAAACAGTTTTGTCAACATGTCTGACAATCACTTCTTCTCCTGGAAAAACCCTGGATCAGGCCACATGCATCTCCTGGACTACATACTGATCAGCCAGAAGCAGCTAAATGATGTCTTCATCACCAGGGCCATTAGAGGTGATGACTGTGCAACTGATCGTTACATGATCCGTTGTTACTTCAAGCTCACAATACATTATGACAAGATAAAAACTGCTACAAAGTCACCTTGGAAACTGGCTGTTGGCAAGCTGAATGGTCCTTTTGCCCGAACAGAACTCTCTACTGCCTTTCTTTGCGGATACACACCCGACGGCTCGAACCACTTCAAGTCCTGTCTGGTCAACCAAGCTAAGGAGGTCATCGCACACCCGAAACGCAAGAGCCACGACTAGTTTGGCGACTGCGACAAAGCCATGGAGTGCGCACCAAGCAGGACTTGCAAAGCCTGGCAGTCATAGTGCAAAAGTTGAGCTCACCGGGACCAAAGCTGCACTGCAAAAGCAGTTGAGAGAGATTGAAGACAAGTGGTGGAATGACATAGTCAATGAGATCCAAGAGCTCGCCGAGTCTGGAAACACCAGGGCATATGTCCAGACTCTGAAAACTGTTAATGGACCGCAGGGTACTCAGTCGACCTTGATCTTACAAGAAGTCCACTTGGCTGTGAAGAACGTTGCCTTCCACAAGGGTCCGAGTTTTAATGGCATTCATGCTGAACTCTTTAAGAAGGGTGACAACGATTTATTTGGCCCTGTTTGACGTGCTGTCTACCATCTGGCGCACTTGATCCATCTAATGGGACCGCACAGGACAGTCAAACAGTATAACAATTGATACGCAAAGACCAGTGGGCAGTGGGCAGTAAATTGTACCAAGTTCCAATCAAGACCAACCCCGCTAGACTGTCCGGCGGCAGTCGATAATTTGAAGTTGGAGGTAATGGCCTAAAATGGATTACTCCGACTTGTGAAAACGGCGGTACATTCATAGACGATCCCTGCCATTGTTCCTGTGATCAAAACTGGACCAGCACAACCTGTACTGGTAAGTATAGCGCGCAAAACTAAGACAACAAATGCAGAAATCTGGATTTTAGATATTCTACTAGAGAGCAGTAATCAAACTGACTGGACTGGCTTTACTTTCAATGGACATCCCAACAACTTCCCAGAGCGACACCGGCCGGAGATGTGAACGGAATCTCAGGGCAATGTTTTTTTTTTTTTTTTTTTTTTTTTTATCCGAATCGCTGCTCATTTAAATATTATTTGTTCTCATCACGCGACGATTGGTGTGTACTTTTTCGTCGTGGTTGAATGTTATTGTTTTTTGTCGGTGCTGCAATGGATGTGTCACTGTATTTGTACTTGATACGGTATTTAGAGCCGAGAGTAGGTGGTTAACAATTTACGTTTAAAAGACAATGTGCAATATGTTCTTAGAGTGTGCATTGGCTGGCTGTGAGATGAAGGTATCCTGAATAAAGCAACCTGCATGGCGTAGGCCTGAATTAGCTGAAGTGTATTATCCGGAATAAATTCAAATTAAGTTCGATCATTTATTCAGAGTTGAATTGAATTGTCTGAACATAATTTCCAATAATCATTACGGAAATTTGTTTCATTAAAATGTCTACAACCGTGAATAAAGTTTGGATAATTCCTTGTTTGATAATGACAAAATAAACAATAAATACATTTTGAACAACTTCTGGCAAACCATTTCCTTGTTCTGCATCCCTCGATAATTTTGTGTGTACTTTTTCGTCGTGGTTGAATATTTGACAGTGATGTTTTAGATGTGACATTTGTAGCTGCGCTTGATACAGTATTTGGGTTATGTAGAGTTTTGCGTTTCTTATTAAACAAAATGCCAATAAAGTATACAGTTTGTCAAAACATTGTCGATTGCTCTAGGGAGAGGTTTGAACTTAATTCCCACACCCCGAAAAATAATAAAATTACAACAATCCTACGCCATTCAAAACTGCTCTTCGGAAAAGTGAGCCTACACGTTTTAATGTCATGGAAATCTAATTTTGGTCAACTTATTATATTTCCTGTGCCATCATAATGGGCACCCCCTGCTACCTGTAGTACAAACTTGAAACCTTACATTGAAGGTACACTGGAGGAAATGTCCAAATTCAAAATATACAATGTCATATAAACCAATTTGACGAAGGCCGTGGTGTATGTGTAATGAAGAGATCAGAATATAGGGTTGAGACAATTATGGGGGCCTCACTATGAGCTTGTTGAAAGGGATTTATAGGGTGGTATCACAGCTATGGTCTACCGGGCCGTACGCAATCTAAACGTGGACAACCTTATAAATAAAGAGATTTTTGAGTTTATAAATCATCAAAATCACCAGATCAAAAACGCTCAGTCTTTATCCCTTACCGACGCTAAACTAATGTAGATTTTCTAATTGAGAAGTAAACAAACTGACTAGACGGGCTCTAGTTCCAATGGACATCACGTTTGTTTCCCTCAACCCCACTTCACAACTCCTCAAAGCAATACCTCCAAGGCCCACAACACTTGCCCAACTTAATAACAAAATCCAGTAACAATGTATGTTTATCGCTCACCGACACTTTAGTGATATCTCATGTATGCATTGTGTCAAATTATATCATCTATTTTGTAGAATTATATAAATAATAAATATTATGCAAAGACAAAACACTTGCATGACACTAAACAAATTAATTAATGTCCGGTGGTTTTATTTACTGACATGGACTTACTGATGCTCAGTCTCTAGATATTCTTTATTGAACCAGGTTTGAACAAAATGTTGTTAACAACTTACCTTTGAGGGACAATATTTTTTTCTATTTTCAGAGTGCGTATTGACCACTGGTAGCTGTGCGAATGGCGGCAAGCTCAATGACACAAACTGCACGTGTACTTGCACGGAGCAATGGGCGGGAAACACCTGTGCTGGTGAGTATGACTTTCATATTTTTAATCCCCAAATTAAAATAGCATTTGATTCGTCCATATCGATCATTAGATACAATTATTAATCTGTGAAGGAATGAATCGTATAAGTTTGGTCAGCAAGTTACTTGTGAGTTGAGGACGGATCATTTACTGACAGAAACCAGTTGTTCTCGTTCTGGAATTCAAGACGTTGATTTGTGTGAATGAATCTCGCTGATCTTCAACTGCGCTGCATTGGATTTGCGTTGCGATTCAAAGTGTAGATTCAAGAACTCAAAATGCATGGAAAATAGGAACTTCAACAGCTGCAGTGAATCTTTACGTCAAGGAATACAACAAAGTTAAAAGTTCACAATTTTGGTTATTATGGTCTCGATTGTGACTAAATTGATTCCGATAGCAATGAATAAGAAATATTGTGAAAAGGCAGAAAGCTAAAAGTCAGTCATCAATATTTTAAGTTCGGTGATTTTCTTCAGAGACACGACTTGCACTGTAGCATTCCAGTCTCTAGACGGCATTCAAAGCCAATAATTGTTTTTGGCGTTTTACGTTTAAAAGACAATGTGCATTATTTTCTTAGAGTGTGCATTGACTGGTTGTGAGAATGACGGTACGCTCAATGAAACAACCTGCACTTGTAGATGCCTGAAACAGTGGATGGGAAATACCTGTGCTGGTGAGTAGAATGTCCTTCCTCTTCTTCATCTTTTCCCAGATTTATTCCTAATTTCGAATGACTTCTCATTTAATTGTCATTTGTTCTTTATGTCACGCGCAGATTTGTGTGTACATTTTCGTCGTGGTTGAGTGTTGCTGATTTTTGTCAGTGCTGCAATGAATGTGTCATTGTAACTGCGTTTGATACGGTATTTAGGTTCTGTAGAGATATGTTTTTCTAATTAAACAAACAAAAACAATAAAGTCAACATCCTGTCAACAATCTGTCTGACTCGAAATTGACTTTGGTGGACACGATTGCTCTGTGGAGAGGTTTGAACTGCATTCCCACAAACAAACAAAAGAAACCAAAAAGACAACAATCCTACGACATTTAAAACTGCTCTTCAGAAAAAATGAGACTACACATTTTAATGTCAGGGAAATCTAACTTGTGTCAACTTCATCAGTTTCGTATGCCACTACAATGGATACACTCTGCTACCTGTCATACAAACTTGGAATCTTACATTGAAGATACACTGGTGGAATTGTCCAAAATCAAATAGACAATGTAGCATACAATATCATTAAAAAGCAGAACGCATTGCTCTCACAAGTCTCAAGAAAAAATAAAACATTGTCATAAAACAATTTGACAATGGCCGCGGTGTTTGTGTAATGAACAGATCAGACTGTAGGGTTAAGGCAATTATGAGGGCCACACTATGAGGTTGTTGACATGGATTTAACGGCTGATGTCACAGCTATGGTCTACCGGGACGTACGCAATCTATACGCGGACAACGTTATGAATAAATATATTGTTAAGCTCCTAAATTCTAAAAATCACCAAATCAAAGTCGTTATTATCTTCTACCGAAAATCCACAGCCCCCCCCCCCCCCCGGGGTGGAACACGGTCTGTAGGAAGGTCGATTATCAGTGGCTGTGGGGATCCAACTCAACAAATCTCAAAATACATATATTGTTTTCGTCAAGCAACAAAGCACGTATACAAGAGACTCCTCACAGGATCTCAAAAGACTGAATGATTTGACGATGGGATAGGAGAAACTCATTATTGCACTAGACATTGGTTCAATGTACGCAAACTGCCCACAGAAAGACTCAGTTTGTGATGCTTTGCAACAAATGAGCTCAGGACTGTACACCACAAAACTTAAAAGAAAACACACGCAATGTCTTCTAAAACGTATCATGGGCGCAAACGTCTTCGAATACAACAAGTTCCATAGACCAACAATTGGCGTGGCAATTGACAGTGTGTGCAGTCCTGAAATATGTGACGTCACCTTATCTATGAAAATTAAATTATACTACCAAACAACCCAGCGATAGTGGCTCATATGAGATACACAGACGATGTTTTAATAATCTAAAATGGCGACGAAAACAAAGCCTTGGACTTTGTAAAGATGATATAAAACATGCGTCCAACTTTGAAAATTCACTTTAGAGATCTGAGACACCCAAATTACCTTTCTTGACCTCGTGATCTACAATGGCGAACATTTTCAGAAAGAAGGAAAGCTTGATACTCGAGAAGCAACAACAAACGGACACGGTCCAATGACTTGTTCGGGATTCTGCCAACCCTGTATCAGTATTTGGCGGCATCCTTGAGGGGTGAAACAATGAGATACAAACGCATATTATATGCACACGCACACAATATTTTGTAAATAAGAATAAATCAGAACGTGGATACAACACGGAAGAATTGACCCGCTTCACAAAATATAACGATGACCGCAGGAATTCAATGTTGAGTGCACCAACTAACATAAAAAACAAACAAACAAACAAACAAACAACAAATAAATAAAATAATAATAATAATAATAATACATCACTATAATCTCAAAAGTGAACTGTTGAAACAGTGGCACTTAATAAATCAAAATTATTTCCCAAAATAAAATCCTCTCTGTACCACCTATGTTGGCATTTAAACGAAACAAAGAACATACTATATAACACAATTCGGGCTCAATTGCAAGTTTTTACCCAAGAAAACCTATACTCAAAGAAATGGATGAACAGATCTTACAAATACCCATTGAATTACTACAGGAACAACAGTCGGGAACACAAACTTAAAACAGAAACATGGCAGGAATCAAGACGAGATTACTTACAGAAGTAACCAAAACGCTAATCTGTCTTGTCCTCTTGCCTACTAAAGGTAAACTGGGATCGCAGCTCGTTGGTAAATTTCAGAAAAAAGCTTTACTATCACCCAAACGGAACGCTGGTATTTCAAATACAAATATTTATATCTGAGATTGTGGCAATGTTGTCAGTTTTGTCAGTTTTTATGATTTCAGTATATAGTAGTCTCATTGTTCTTACTTAAAACAATAGTGTAAAGTCTTGGAATGCTATTTCTTATCTAACACATTTAACTGTGATTACAGGTAGTACTGGACACTCTGGTCAAGCATGCCGAAATATAGGGCAACCTCTTCTTACTCAATTGTTTAGTGCAGCCCTCTTCTTAAAACAACCAAACACATTCCTGTCTTGTATAATTATTCGAATGTATTTTTAGTGATGTTTAAAACTATTCCTAGTCTAGGGTTTTGCAATAATGCCCTGTGAAAGTCAGGGAGTAGGCAGAGAGAGTCTCCACCCTCAGAGAGCAAATAAACGTACCGACTACCATCAACCGTGTGTTGCTTCGTGTTCTTCTGTTTGTAGCGTATAATCAAACTGGTTATAATTCACAAGCTTAATGATGGCTGATGATGTGTAGCTTGTTAAACGCACAGGAAATGTGTCTCATGCCCTTTCATTAATGGAAACAACAGAATTAGCTCAACATAACTACACCTGCAAAAAGTTCTTTTTAGAAAGTCCTTTCTTGTAACTATCCATCCCAAAAACCTCCCCGTCGCCATTTGTATAAATCCCCTTTTTGTGAAAATGCATGCGAACGTCAAAGAAAAATGATGTTTTAACCATCGCCGTTGATTTGTCAAAAGACAGAGACCATTGTCTCCACCAAAATAACATATAAACAGCCAAATGATGGTTTACATATCGCTCATTCGCTAAAGATTAATTGGGCAGACTACGCACGCAAGCTCCTTCCTTTCCACAATCTCCTACCTGTCCGTCCTGCCCCCCCCCCCCCGACATGGACCTGGTTTTCTTGTGGTTTTGCCCTTTTCCGTCCCCCGCACCCCCCCCCCTCCTCCCCCCCTCCTCCCTTGTATAAAGAACTGCACGTCATGGCGCCTCAAACGTTTTTTTTTTTAAGCTTGTTTTTCAACACAGGATTTTCGCTTGACACTTGGAGAGCTTTCATAAATGACAAAACCTAAAGCTTGTATAACATCTTGAGTGTATCCCGGTCCCACTTTATCTTTGCTGGTCCATTTAAACTTTCGACATTTCTGCAAATATCGAATACTATCAAAATGTTTTCTTGCGGTCGCACTTGGTCTGATCTCATCATTTGCCCCATGGCCACATGTATGGTTTCACTCTTCCCTATACATGCATGTTTTAATGCAGTGCTCCCCTATTACAACTGAACCAAGACTCTTAATAATCATTAAAAACATGACAATCGATCACTGTAGGATGTAGACAAGACTTGGTTTTGTGGTTCTTTGAATTGCACGTGGCATAAGGTCATGCTTTTAACGCTCTTGCACCCAGGGGTGGTATGGTTGCGGTACAATTCGATACAAACTTACAGTTTGACATAATAGGCCGTTTTCGAAACCGTGGCTAAGCTTGGGCTCCGGCTTCCAGCTCCGCTTGTCTGTGTGCAGCCCCATAAGGAGAGCACATGGTTTTTACTAACGGAAGCCAAACCAGAGCCCAAGCCCATGCCGTGGTTTCCTAAACTGCCATAGTATCACCAAGCATGCTGCCCACACTCACTGAGTTGGGATATACCTGAATGCATTACATATGATATCGGCAGGGAATTAACAATAAATATATTTAATAATAATAATAATATCGTTACTTTTAATTACAATTTGTGGGTCGTAACTAACGAGCTATTAAGACTGTGTTATTCGACGGACTAGTTCCCATGATGTTTAAAATGTGTGTTATGTTCTCGTTTCATTCTAGAGACCAGACACTACGACTGCCAAGACTACTACGAGGCTGGTGAAAAGGAGAACCGTGTTTACACTATTTACCCATCCAAGTATCCAGGAGGCCTTGATGTATACTGCGGCATGCAAGACCAGCTTGGATGGATTGTAAGTTCATCTTCTATCAACGATTCTCCAATGAGTAGATTTAGCAGCACATTTATATTCCACTCGCTGAGGGTTGTCATGTTCTATAGTTCAAAGTATGTAGACTTTACAAAGCATCTGAAATCAAGTCATCATCAACCACGTCAAAATAAAATATTGTTATGAAAATAAATGTATCAAATTCCATACTGTTATAGTTACTTAGAATACTTAGAATATTATTTACAAACAAATATTCAAATCCACACCTTATTAAATCATAAAAATTTTCCAATTTAAACTCGCATTATGTAAGTTCTCATAGTATGGTAAAACACCCAATGAGCTTGATTATCGATTTTGCTGGACTAAACTTGATTTAAAACAAAAAGGCAACCTATACATTTTGATAGTACTTTCCATAAACATGTCTCAATTTAAAGAGATTTGTAAAGATGGATATTTAAATGAAAATAGAGTGTAACAAGCAATTTAAATTCGCACCCAATAAAAGTTTATCAATCACAAAATACCGTTAAACACTCGATGTTCAGCGAATTTTTGCATACCCAAGCCAGTGTCGAAAGAACACTTTCCTATCCATTGTAACACGCAGGGCTCAAATGAAAACCAGTCTTTTAACTGATTTGGCTAAGCCTGATGTATTTTTCTTATTTTCTTATTTTAGTTTCAGTTTTTGTTTATTCGTTTGAACTGCCCTGCTATATTTTATGTATTGTCTTGGTATGTTTTGTGGTATTAAAGTTCCATTTAAAGTCAAAGGTCAACTAGTGTATGAATAGTTAAAGTACAACATAATTAAACATCAGTGTCTTTTCACAGTAGGCAGAGTATGAGCACCATTACAATGACTGTAAGTACTCCACTTGGTTGAATTTATGACGAGCTGTACAATTTGTTTTCAATCTTTAGGTTATCCAGAAGCGCAGAAATAATGATTTGGATTTCAACCGTGGGTGGGATGAGTACAGAGATGGCTTTGGTGACTTAGCTGGGAGAAACTTCTGGCCGGGAAACGAGAAGGTCCGTCAGTTGACTGAGGATGAAGCCGATACCTGGGAGATTCGAGTGTCTTGGAGTCGGCAAGATACAGGGAGCCTTAGTTGGAAGATAATTGATCATTTCCGTCTTTCGGGCACAAACTACACCCTCCGTGCTACTGGATCGATTCAGCTAGATGGTAACTAGGATCCGACTGATCACGGGATGTTTGATATTACTACATACGACAAGTAAACACTTCGTTTGTACTGAGTAGCCTAAGCAGCCTTTTATTCACCTTTAATAGTCAAATGAAACTGCTTTCCGGTCGTTATTAACCCACGAATAGATAAACATTTTGTCACGAATGCAACCATCACTTTATTTTCAAAACTGAAAACAACTCGCAGCAAATCGATTTCCGATAGTAATCCAATCAGCGAAATCAAAATATTGTAAAAAAAAGCGCACTGATCTCTGGTATTATCAATTAATCTGAGAGATCTCGAACAATGGCAGATTTGATCTCCGATAGTAATCCAATCCGCAAAATCAACATATTTATAAAATAGCACTGATCTCTGGCTTTTTCTGCGAGATTTCGAACATTTGGCAAAGTTGAGTTCCGATAGTAATCCAATTCGCGAAATTATCATTAAAAGCTAAAGGGAACGGTTATATACAAACAGCTTAATTTGTATGCTCATTAAATCAATCATATTAGCATAATGCTAGCGGGTCAATGACAGAATTAATTGCAAAGTTAAATATGACTTCAGGTAGAGTTGATAGAGTCACTACAAACAGTTCTAGTAAAACAAAACAATCTCACTGCATTCACTGGCAAGGGTTACCTTACCCCCATATAAGGAAAGTCACACCAATGCGTGATACATGCCACAAAACTAGCGGTAAATGTGAAAAGCTGGTATGCAGGGGGAGGTTTTGGGCATTTAATCAAACTGATTTTCCTAGTAGCGCAAGAGAACAAGTTAACACGAGGACATGAAGTGTAGTTTGCCTTGTGGAACATCTGATCCGTCCAAGTCGTAAAACAATTAACACGACAACGACCAATGGGCAGATAAATTGATCCAACGTCCGACCACGACGCAATCTAACGCTCCATGCCCCTAGGCAACCCCGCCAGACTGCCTTAATGCACAAATCCTGTAAGCAGGCAATTTCTGCTTAATGAGCGGCCGGTGGCGAAATGCAAGTAACAAACACTGCTAACAACAAAGCAAGGCAAATGCACGATAGATTGCCGCCGGTTATGTTAGCAGGATGAGTGACAAAACAATGCCGCCACTTGTTGATTGGTAATGAAATACACTTTCACTTACGCAAGTTTTTTTTTTTTTAACTACAGTTAGCACTAAAATTGCTCAGCAATAACAACTTTTTAAAGTTGGCCACAAGTCAGTTGCAGATATTTTTTTTCAAAATCCTTATAAAGAGCACAACAAGTAAATGACTGTCAATGTAGGGAACACCGGGGGGGGGGGGGGACACAGCCAATTTGTCAACAGCTTTTTATGATTTATGAACGTTTGGTGAAAAGTGGGACACGTCTCACTGTTTAAAACATAACCTCAAACAGATTTGTTTTTTGTTTTAACTTTCTAGTTAAACTAAAAACTGACAGTCTTGGTATGGCCAGGCAATTTAGTTCCATCTTGTCTCATCTTGCCCCAATTGAACTTTATTCATGTTTAATATGTATTTTAAATAGTTCCGACCAATGTACCCTACTCGATACTCAGCGCAGAACCGGCCTGTCGACACAAATAATATTGTAGCAACTCATTTTGTTTGTCTTCTTATTATACAAACGCTTAGGTGCTACGGTTCTATCTGCAATCAACGTGTCATTTTCGACTTGGGACAGAGACAACGATGGTGACAGTGATATGAACTGTGCTGAAGAGTCGAAGGGAGGCTGGTGGTTTAATGGTTGTAGCGGGGGAGGTACAACAGAGGAGTATAACATTAATGCTGGATATATAGACGACGGTACCAATAAAGGTATAACACGGTTTGGATGTACTGAAGGGGGCTGTCAATATATAAAGCGAAGCGCTATGAAAATAAGACGTATTCACTCCAATTAACTGAATCTGCTAGCATTCAACTTTTTTTACTTTTGAAAGTGGGATCATGTTTTACAATTTCTCAGCAAACCACAGGAAGGGCAATTGCATTTTGCCTGTTAAGTTTTAACCGACTGTGAAAAAGTCTAAAAGCAGCCTTGATTCAGAGGCCCGAACTTCCTGTACGCAGCGCCGTAGCTAGGATGAAATTTTACCGGCAAGGGGGGGGGGGCACACAAAATGGTACACAATATAAATTGTTTTCTGGGGGGCACTTCTGGCCACGTTTGCCTTTTTCTTAAACAAACCCCTTTTTCTGCGACTTTTTTTTTTTGTAATTTACTTTTTCTATAAGATGATCCGGCGTTAACGTAAAAACAAATATAGTGTATGCGTGTAAATGGAAACTTAGTTTTCAAAACATTGAAAACATCACATTAAAGCGTATAAATTGAAGCCTTTCACATTGCCAGTCTCCCAGGACCCACAGACATTAATTGTAGTGAAGGTATTGTTTATTCTCAATCATTAAATGTTAAGTTACAAACCTCAAGGGAAACGGGCTTGGAAATTTCTAAATGTTTCGTTGTTGAACAAAGAAAATGACTTAAGGTCATCCCCTGGTTGCCGTTTCTCAGGTTGTATCGTAAAGTTGGGTTTGATCCCAAAGATAATCACAAAAAAGGTAGACTGCCAAAAAAGCTATATTATGGCAGAGCACTGGCACGTTAATCAGAAGGTCGTGGGTTGAAATTCAGCTCTAGTAAATTGTTTTTATATGTTCAACCCCGAATCAAGTAAACGTTAATCACAACCTGTTAGGTCATTTTAGTTCCCAAAATGGCAGACTACGGACAGAGAGTAGCCGCGTGATGACGCCATTGCAAATTTCAAGAAAACCCAGTGTGATAACAGGCAATATCTTTAAATATTTGGTTGCTATTATATCATTTTGTAACAATACATAATGTGGAATATTTTGCGGTGATTCGAATTATACATTTTATCATGCTCTTTTGCACATCACAAAGTAAAGAAAAACTCAGAGATTTAAAGTAGGCCCAAGGTTTGATGTGTGTTCTGAATAATTTCTTTCTCGTTTCTCTTTTCAAGTAGCTTCAAACAGAAACCGCATTAAGATTGTAAAACAAATTTGTAGTGTTGCACGATGAAATTATTTAATTAACCCGTACGGTGTTTGACCAAACTGTAAGGGTAGTAAGATTTGCATTATTTCATTCAGGGAAAGTAAACGCTTTTAGTTGGGGCTCATTAGTGCTATATAAACTGGCCTGCAGTTTTAACAAAGTTCAAACACAAACAATTCAAATTAATTTACCTCACCAAAAATAGTATTAGCTGTTGCAAACTGCTTACTAACCAAAAGGACCTATGATATCAATGCAAAACAATAGTTAGTGGCCTGACGTTTCGACCCTAGAGTTTTTCTCGAAGGCTAAAAGAAAGAGAAAGACTCTGGTAGGGTCGAAATGTCAATTTACCACACCTCAGTCTTGTTTATAATGAAGGTCGTTGCTGTATGCCGGGACGTAGTTCAATATTTAAACTACATTTGTTAACACTTGTCTGTTCTTAGATGCTGTTTATTTTTTCTTGTAGTTCAATATTGAGTGATAACTATTAATTAATGGCAAAATAACAAACTAACAAGTAACAATGTTAATATTCACGAATAATAACCTAAATATATTCATAATTCATTGGTACATGGGATCGCAATCGAATATAAGACCGAGCTTGTACAATGGCTAACTGCCGATGGGTACATAGGCCCTATTTAGTGTTACTGGAAGTAATCAAAGGCAAAGTGTACCTTCGGAATTTGGAATGGTTCGATTGTTGTCATCCGATCTTTATGAACGTTGATGTATACAACAAAACCACCCTTTTTAAATTTCATTTCAAGAAATGGTAGCGTTTTTGAGATATCTCCAAAAATCCGGAGCGGTTATGTCCACGCAGGATGAACAATTGTAATTATAATGCACAATCTGAGAAACCTATCTGACAGTAACGTTTCTCAGATTAAGATTGTCGGTGATAAAACTAACTCTCATAATAACATTTCTGCGAAGTTCAATGATTCTCAGAATGCTAAGAGTGGTTACCAAACGTAAACCTTCGTTGAGTGAAATAAAAATGACAACAGTAATATTAATATCTTGCCGGAATAAAATGGTGATTTTTACAAAGTTCTTTCAGTAATTGGAAAAACGAGAAATTTATGTGAAAAATTAAGAATTTGTAAAATAATAAATTAATTAAAGTTAAAGACACTTTTGCATGCGTAGCGCTATAGGGTTTTCCGATCTTTTGGCGCAAAAAGGAGACAACCGCCCCACCCCCACCCCCCCCCCCCCACACACACACTAAACAAACAGACAAACAATCAAACAGACAAACAACACAACCAAAAAATGGCCTATTTCACTTCGAAACATTACCTTGAAATTAAAATGCTGTTTGAGTTTATTTTTGAGTTGAATGACATTTGTTTTATCGCATGACTGTTTTAGAAACTTTTAATTTAATTCGTGAAAAATTGAATAACACGTGTTTAAATTCGCTGATTAGGCCTCTTTGCCGAAAAAGACTGGGATTTAGATACTATTAATGTATAATGATTAGAATATGACGAAACAGTTCTTATAATAAGACGCAAGAAATAGAAAGAAAAACGTTTTTGTATTTAAGCTAATATGTACTATTTTGACATAAACATCTGAAAATAGTTCAATCGTGACATTATAAATTAGGTCACATCCACATTCTACACGTAAGTCCACATCCACATCCACACCACGTCATTTACTAGGCACTCTGCTGACAGGGCGTGTCCGGAATGGCGACAACAGCTACGGCTGCAGCTGTAGCTAAATGTGTTGCTAAGTGATTCAGCCGTAGCCGTAGCCACAGCCGCAGTTTCGACACGACGCCTAATAATACAAAAATATGACGGAGCATTTGTTAATACACAATTGAATGTTTGTTTTCAGTTGAAAAAGGCCTGAAAAACCTATAAAAAGACGGCAACAAATGTGCATGACCCTGACTGGGGAACGAATGGATCCAGGACGAGTTGCATTGTCACTCTGTTTGTACAAAGAGAGCTCCCATGAATACCGAAAATTGCTCTTCAAATTATTTACAAATGTTAAATCTAATATGTGCTCAGGATAATGTTAAGTAATACTAATACCTTGTGATGTGAATTTCGTGTTAGTGTTCACTATTAATTAAAATTGCACAAAACCCAAGGTCTTTGTGTTGTGTAGTAAATTTGTAACGACAATTAACCCATTCCCCTTATTTTCCCACTTTCTTTGATAAAACTTGATACCAGCACAACCAGTGGTGAGACAAATATATATTTCATGATTTAAGAGAACAGGACTCAAGCCCTGGTGTCTTTGATCAGCAGAGTGTAGGTTGGAGCCCCAGTCGTGACACTTGTGTCCTTAAGCAAGACACTTAACCATTATTGCTCCGTCCTTCGGATGGGACGTAATGCCATTGGTCCCTTGTGTTGTGTAATGCACATACAATAACCCAGTACACTTGTCGTAAAGAGAAGGGGTTCTCCAAGGTGTTCCTGGTTTGATTGGCTGCATATTGCGCCACAGCACCTTGTAAATCATCACGTGGTGCGTTATAAAGGAATAGGTCTCATACTTCAAACGTGTCCAACATGCCTTGCAGGAAAATACTTAAAATTGAAGCGCCTGGAGCGTCACTGAGTGACGGATATGACTGTTATGTAAGAAGCCATCATTATTGTTTATAATCTCAGACATGATTTAAACAGGTATGAGATAAAATCACTAGCAAGTCATATTGCAGTTTCTCAGTCACCGTTCGTTTTCTCGTGTGAGATGATTCGAACGACTTTGAATTATTCTAAATTTTGAGAATATGCCTTAGAGGCGCATGAGATTGAAAGGGGGCTTTGCGCCTGCTCAGGACTACCTACATAATGAAAACCAACCTAGTGCCCATGGTTTACTTTATTTCCAACCTTGTTAACAATAGTAAACCCTGGGAGGAAAACTCCTTACTTAGACTCTGATTGGACAACGACTTTACAACTTTAGCATATTATGTTCTGTAGAAAGTTCTGAAAGTTGTTTTTGTTAACTAAAACTTGTAAAAGAAGTCCTAACGTTAATGTCGTTAAATCTGATACTTGTATTTTGTGCTCCAAAAGGGACAATCGTGGAACGCACATATGGGAGTCTTTGGAAGAAAAAAAAATCCCACAAATGTTGTCACAACGTCACTTACCTGTTCCACATGTATACGACTTAACCAACACAATCCAACATTGACCCGCTCTCCAGGAATTCCCATAGGAATTGTACAGCAATTATTCATCCTTGCTAAGTTGTGTACACAAAGGGTGTTAGTCAAAGAAACGGTTGATTGAGCAGAAAGATACATGTGGGCTCATGTCAAAATACAATTTTGCTTGATTTGATTTTGTTTAGTAAAAAGGGTCTATATCTAATGCTTTGGCTGATTTAAAAGTGATTGGGTGATTTAAAAGTGGTTTGGTTCTTCACAGAAATGTATTACACGCTAAAATCAAACTGTTACTCAACAAGTAAGGCATGGCGAACTGGTGTGATATTTGTTTGATGGTGTCACGCAGAGTTAATCAGTGACGTACTCTGCCGAAGTTTTGGGACGAATGTGAATAAAATGGATACGTTCTTGGAGCAAGTCCCAGGCCTTTGACTCATAAGTGCGTCACCTACATTATTTGTAGGCGCCTTATTGTGTATTAGGAAATAATATGTTACCTTTTGCTTCGATTTGAATTCGATAACGATGAATTGTGTCTGCAGGCCAAAATATAAAAAAACTTGGCCATTTTTACCATTGGGGAGGGTACAAAATTACAGGGGACATACACTATAATTATATTCACTAACGTTTGGAAGATCCTGGTTTATGACACTGGGAAATTAAATTCTGAATGTAAATAAAACAATTCAGTTGGCAAGGCATCCATCAGAAAACATTGACAGTGTGACGCCAACTTTTGGGTGTGGAGTTAATTAATTGGCTTGGAAACTATGATTGAAGCAGTAACAAATATCAATTTGGAGCCATTAAATAATTTGACAAGTTTTGTCCTTAATTGTGCTTCTGTAGGACTAGAAGTCTATTTATTAGTTATTACAAAAAATTGGCAACATTTGCAGTGAGTTCAACAAAAGATAATTGAAATTTTGGCAGGGCTTCAGCTTTCTCGGCGTCAAGGAGTTGTGTAAACGTGACCTTTTAAATGTTTTCGTTTTAAATTTACCCCAGAGTACCTCACATACAATGTATGTGAATTGGGAACACTTGAGTCACATTTTTTAAAATAGTCTCCTCTCATCAGTAAATTACAATCATTGCATTTGCCATTTTAATAAATTTTACCATCCTTTTGTATTATTTTATTTCATTCAATTTCAGCACACAAGTTCAAATCAGCATTTACTGAGCATGGAATAATTCAACAGCTTGTCATCAGCAGTGACAAGTAGAGATCCATTTTCCATTGCAAACGCAATGTGGAGGAGAAAGCCCATACAGAGTGCAGTGAAATACTTGAGTCTGGCAGAGGTAAAAGCAAACTGCTGCAGCCTTCACTGTTGTTCCATACTCAGGAAATGTAACTACACGGATCATTCCAACTTCAATTGGAGAGATGCCCTTCAGGAGATGGATAAACAGTAGGTGGTACCAGTTCTCCCTATATGATATGTACATATTTTTGTTCCTCAAAAAAAAAAATCCAGCCCGACCCCCCCCCCCCCCCCCCCCACACACACACACACACACATACTTGTTTTGACAGGCAACCGTGGACCTAGGTGTTGAATTATACAACTGTGGACTTCTTTGTTTTAGGAAATATGTAGATTTTCTTTCTAATTTTGGAAAGAACTGTTGTCATCAGCTCTAATGGTCACTATAATTTGAAGAAAAAAAAAATCCTTGAGGTAGATTTAGATAGATTTATCATTTGACTTGGGACCTGCAACCGTGGACCTGTACACGTTGCTATGGAACTTTAGTGGAACATGATCTTTTACATAACAACTGTGGACATCATACATGGTCTATACACCTCCAAATGAGGACTTTGATCATAACATGTTACCATGGACCCATGTGGTTGTATAGTATAGTATACAACTGTGGACTTGAGTTTATAACTCTGAAACTCTGACATTCTAATATAACCCATTGTGTTATAGTGGGTGCTGATTCTATACATACCAACCGTGGACATCATACATGGTTTATACACCTCCAAATGTGGACTATGATCATAACATGTAACCCATGGACCCATGTGGTTGTATAGTCTAGACTGTGGACTTGAGTTTATAACTCTAAAACTCTGACATTCCAATATATCCCATTGTAATTGCATAACAGTGGGTGCTTTACATACATAAGTGTGGAGAAACATGAAACACTAAAGAATTTCCGGAAACTAAATGAAACATAAATTTCTGAAATGCGTACCTACCACGTGGGTATGCATGGATGTTGGATCGCGAACAGTTCAAACTGGTAGTTTGTGTGCATACATGTAGCAGATATCACTGATGCTAGGCATTGTTATTTAAGACTTGTTTTGATGTCCTTATTTGGTTATTTAATTAAAGAGAAGTTATTGTTTTTGTATTGACCAATTGATTGTGTTTGCCGTCATTGATTACCTGCAGTTACTTTACTACAAATGAAACTAATGTTACTAAATGAGTTCACAATACGGTTGTACAGTAAGTATTGAAAAATGTATTTTATTGTTTAACAAGTAATGTTTGATATAATCAAAATACAATTAAAATTAGGATGGAACACAATTGGCATCATCAGAAAATCATTATACTGCTGTGGCTTGTGTTAAATTACTGTAACAAGATAGAGAATAAGTTCAAAATGGAAACTGCATTTATATTTCCAAGTACCTCGTAGAGCCACAGGTTGAAACAGTACATTTTACTGAGTACCCCTCAGTATGTTAGTGTTTGTAAAAGTACGGAGAAACAACCAATAGGGAGGAACAAACCAATTAACCAGGGCCCAATTTCATGGGGCTCCTTACCCAAAGTAAAAAATTGGCGCTTACATTACCAGAAGATTATGTGCTTATGTATTTCATTGCTTAGCGAGGAATTTTATGTTGTGTAGGTGCATACCTTGCATATTTTAGATTTCTTGCTTACTTGCTTGCATGGGCATTTAGCACTAACCCAGTAAGCGGAGAGAATTTTGCAGGTCAACGCAGAGTGTCATGGTAAGCAGCGCCATGGACTTGGGCCCAGATGGAATATCAATGTACAGATAGCTAAGTGAAATTATTTAACTTAAGAAACAAATACCAATATCAAGTTGGTTCTGCTTGAGCAGCTCTATGAAATTAGGTCCTGATTTTAATTTCAGAAACTCTCCTGACCATAAGCATGAACATATTATGGTAAGTGACATAACAACGTGATGATGATAACGTACCGTAAACATTTTGTAAAAAATGTTCTATTTGTTAAATGGGTTTTATTTTTACAGGTAAATTTTATAACATTATGAAATTGGACCCAGGATTTCAAGATCTTTTAGTCTAAATAAATGTTAAGGACTAAATTGTTTAAGGCAAGAATTGGTTAAGGCAAGAATTGGTTAAGGCAAGAATTGGTATTGAATGTCAGAAAAATGTCACCCTAGTCAAACAAAATTACAACTTTATTATATGTAAAAACTCTAACATTTCAAATTTGTTTTGGCACTTACAAATAACTCTAGGCCTAACTCCAGGTAAAAGTCCTGGATCATTTAAAAAATAACTATTACACAAGGCAAGTAAAACCTCACAATTTACACTTAATACAAAAGATTATGTTCTCAAAATGATGTGATTGTGTTTTTTAGAATAACATTGTGATATTCATATCCACCTGTTGTATAAAAACATCAAAATATGGAGCTCTTACTGCATTTATATTTCCAAGTAGCTCGTAGAGCCACAGGTTGAAACAGTACATTTTACTGAGTACCCCTCAGTATGTTAGTGTTTGTAAAAGTACGGAGAAACAATCAATAGGTAGGAACAACCAATTAACCAGGGCATAATTTCATGGGGCTCCTTACCCAAAGTAAAAAATTGGCGCTTACATTACCAGAAGATTATGTGCTTATGTATTTCATTGCTTAGCGAGGAATTTTATGTTGTGCAGGTGCATACCTTGCATATTTTAGATTTCTTGCTTACTTGCTTGCATGGACATTTAGCACTAACCCAGTAAGCGGAGAGAATTTTGCAGGTCAACGCAGAGTGTCATGGTAAGCAGCGCCATGGAATTGGGCCCAGATGGAATATCAATGTACAGATAGCTAAGTGAAATTCTTTAACTTAAGAAACAAATACCAATATCAAGTTGGTTCTGCTTGAGCAGCTCTATGAAATTAGGTCCTGATTTTAATTTCAGAAACTCTCCTAACCATAAGCATGAACATATTATGGTAAATGACATAACAACGTGATATTTGTTAAATGGGTTTTATTTTTTACAGGTAAAGTTTTTAATGTTATGCAATTGGACCCAGGGTTTCAAGATATTTTAGTCTATAGATAAATGTTAAAGAATAAATTGTTTAAGGCAAGAATTGGTATTGAATGTCAGAAAAATGTCACCCTAGTAAAACAAAATTACAACTTTATTATATGTAAAAACTCTAACATTTCAAATTTGTTTTGGCACTTACAAATAACCGTAAACATTTTGTAAAAAATGTTCTATTTGTTAAATGGGTTTTATTTTTACAGGTAAATTTTATAACATAATGAAATTGGACCCAGGATTTCAAGATCTTTTAGTCTAAATAAATGTTAAAGACTAAATTGTTTCAGGCAAGAATTGGTTAAGGCAAGAATTGGTATTGAATGTCAGAAAAATGTCACCCTAGTCAAACAAAATTACAACTTTATTATATGTAAAAACTCTAACATTTCAAATTTGTTTTGGCACTTACAAATAACTCTAGGCCTAACCCCAGGTAAAAATCCTGGATCATTTAAAAAATAACAATTACACAAGGCAAGTAAAACCTCACAATTTACACTTAATACAAAATATTATGTTCTCAAAATGATGATGTGATTGTGGTTTTTAGAATAACATTGTGATATTCATATCCACCTGTTGTATAAAAACATCAAAATATGGAGCTCTTGTTTTGGTCTGATACCCAATAACCGTTTCCCAAACTTACCAAAGACATGGTTTGTAGTATTCATATTTGAGAATGTATTTTAGTTTTGTTGCATTGTCACTTTTTGACTCACCTTGTGTATTAAAATAGTTTTGTTAATATAAAGATAGTAAGTGGAGATTTTTTCTATTGAATCAATCAGTTCTGAATCTTCAGCGAACAAAATATAACTCAATGCATCCTCATCCACAGTGAACAATAAACAACTCCTTAGCAATGCATTTCAATAATCTAGGGAACAATAAACAACTCAACATGTTAAACTCGTTTAGCAAAACATACAGCTACGGTCATAAAAATGATGGGGAGCAATTTCATGAACTAAAGGAAGAGATGTTTTTACTGCAGTGCAAGATTTTAATTTCACAAACTCTGCTTACCAAAAAAATGGTGTGCTAAATTGCAGTTGGCAATTAGTGACATAATGTGAACCAACTGTGAGGGTGCGTCGCAACTTGTGAAAAATGTAGGTTTACAACTATATGAAAGTGGACAACCTGGCCATCATCCCTGTTTTCAATATAATTTATGATGGAATGGACAGCAGTCGGGTAATACTAATAGACTGTGCAAGTCTCATGCATTTTAAAAACAAGTCAAACAAAGACTATATTTCTTTTAAAATTCTATTTATACAAAATTCTTGAAAAATATTTATAAAAGTTTTTATATACAATTTCAGTTTTTATATAACGCGCATAACTTGTTAAAATTAGCGTTGAATGAAATCAAAACAAGGGGGAAGGATACCAGAAGTTGTACAGAAACACCTTTTGCACAACCATTAAATAGATTTAATGATATCACGAACGACACGTCAGTTGGGCAAAATTCTTAATTGTTCACAAGTAACCGGAAACTGAGCTCAAGTCTTATTCTTGATTTTCTTTGTTGATTTGTTAAATTTATTTTACTTTCATTTATTTAACCGCTAAATGTTACTTTCCAATTAGCACAGCGTAACTTACATACTAAAGTATCATGAGAAACAGAATCGCGCATACATTAACTAAATATGGTTAGGACCAACTTAGTCCCGGAAGTTTGAATACATGCGAGACTTGCACAGTCTATTTGACAACTATGACATCAAAGTACAGCTGGGTCATTCCGTGTCAAATCAACCAATGGGGGTACAGGTCAGAGGTCACCTCTCAGATTTGGCTGAAATTCATTTCTAATATTCATTTATGTGTATTATGAACATATGCACACACAAAAATTCCAACTTTCCCTTGCGACATTGAATACTTTGCATTTTGTAATGTGCTTAATGCGCCTTTAAACGAAGATACAAAGCTGTAAATTTGTACTCCTAGAATGACTGTCACCTAAATAACTCAAATCTGGCCTCAACCAAAGGGTATCTCATCCCTCTGTTTTCTCTACAGGTTGCTAAAAACACTAAATTAATCTGCGGAAAAATAATTATTTCCTTTTTCAGACCCCCCTTATACTCATTATTGATAATTTGAAAAGCTTGATATTGCTTTGTATGTTATATCTAGGTACATGTGGTTACCCCAAATAAGGATAGAGCCCTTACTCATTTAATAAAATGTAAGCAATGCTCAAAAGTTGGCTCCTGACAGAAAATATTGAAAAAACACGGAACTTCTTCTGTCTAGAACCAATTTTGGAGCCTTGCCAAAATTGTATTAAACGAGTAAAGGATCTATCCTTATTTGGGGGTACTCATGCCTATTTAATACACATTATGCAATATCAAGCTTTTCTGATGATCAATTATGAGTATGGGGGGGGTCTGGGGACGAGATACCCTTGTTTTGAGGCCAGATTTGTTTGACAGTCACTCTACGAACAAATTGACAGCTTTGTATCTTCTTACACATAACAAAACACAAAATATTCAATGATGCGAATCATGCTCCCTTGAAAGGGGGTGCCACGCCCACTTTGAAGGGCCTTAAATCAGAAAAGCGACTTGGAGCTGGACATTTCTTTTTGCGCATGTTCATTATACACATAGATGAATACTAAAAATGAATTTCAACCAAAAATGAGAGGTGACCCCTACCAATTTTCAGAATATTAGTTGATTTGACACGGAATGACCCATCTTTTATTTATGTAGTAACTGGTATTTTGACAAGGTAGCTGGATCATGGAGGAATGTAAAGAATTACTATGTATAGCAACATTTACATAAATCAAATTTGTAAAAACCCATCCCATGTCCATAACAAGAAGGCTATTCCTATGGCTGCAGTGAAATATTTAAAATTTTTGCTAATGAGATAATGCTCATTTTTGGTGGTTTTTAAAAATGTAATATGCACATACATGAACAACTCAGCAGGTTCTTTGTGAAAGCCTTTCTAAAATATTACTGTTTGAGAAAGCTCATGGGATCATCCTTCCTAATTTGATTTCGGATGAAATCCTTCACATTCCTCCATGACCTCTCTTGGAAAACTGCTGGTTCTCTCTTAAACAGTTCCATGATGGCAGCTTTACCTGGCAAGGTACGTTTGCGTAGGCACAGTCCTAGATGAGCTCCCACCGCTCTCTTCTCCTGTTTGGTCCAAATTTTCTTGACCTGGACAGTCTTCTTTGTAGCACTATGTTTATCTGCACCTTTTATCTACATGTATGAAATAAACAAGATGAAACTTTACTTCAATTCACACTGAATAAAATTGAAACTCCTCAAAAACCAACAAATACTTTGTTTTACCTTTTGAAAGACAATGGCCTGAAAGCTGAAAGTAGGCAATTTCAGGTCCTTGGAAATCAATTCGGGCCGGGCCAGATCACTATTAGATGGTCTCTCACAACCCAAACCCCCCATTAAACACCAACTTTGGTAGTGCACTTCAGATATTTTTGTTGTTTTTGTTATTTCTCTTATTCTCTAATATTATAATTATTACATAGTATTTCTTTGTGCTTTTAACCCCTCCTCGTAAAGGTACCCTTCTGTGGTTGGCCAAATGGTCATGACAAACGTGTGGTGGATTGACTTGATCCAGCTTGCACTGCACAGACACATTTCAAAGGCGGCTTAGAAATTAGTTTTGACTAGTAAAGATGCATTGCCCAATCTTCGCGATGAGAAGATGAAAACATTTAATTAAACCAACAAATTTTGATTGATTTTTAGCCATTTGTTTTCAATTTTTATGGCCAAAAACCATTAAATGTAACATGTTATTTGCATACAGACCCCTACTGGCTGAACACAACCTTTGCTGCTCAATATCTGTGATGACTGTTATTGAGGGAATAACAAATATCTGTGATGACTTTTATTAAGGGAATAAAAGAGTGGTGACTCGGTCGTGAACCTTCATTTAAAACCGGATGGTCCTTGCCGTGCGATAAAGGACCAAGCCGAAGGCGAGGTCCTTTTTTCGCATGACCACGACCCTGCAAGGTTTTAAACGATTATTCCTATTCATAAATGCCCTTTTTGAAAAAAGCATAATGTCGGAAAATCTGTAAACTTTACTGTAAAATTCCAATTCCTGTCACGTCCTTGGGCTCCGTTTTAAGAAGGGTTAGATTGTGAGCAACGCTCAACGGTTGTGCATACACGCACATACATCTACTAATAGATTTCACATTGAGTACCAGTATTATTGATTGCATTACACGCAAATTAGCGCCATGCGTAAGCTTGCATGCCACGTGTATGTTAAAACACTTCTCACCTTGAATATATCACACCTTCAAACATGGCCATGTGATCTCCACTCAACCATTCAGAATGGATAAACTGTCCCAGGTATTTATGAATGCTCTTTTTAACATCAAGTGCACAAACACATATCGATAACTATGCAAGATTTCCAAACTTTAACGGTCACATGAGATTATGTCGGGGCCTTAGCAATTAAAAGGCTGACCAAACCTTCTTTTCATTTGTGTTTTTAAATAATTGGCAATAATCCCTGTCAGACTTGTTTTACTCAAGGTATCAAACAAACCTTAGAAACATTTCTGTAACTTAAAACAAAAAACAATTAACATTTAAATTGTTTGCAGTCAAAGCGTCGTAACATTAGGCAATGCATCTTTAACAACATGCTATATTTTGCCAATCATGGATTTTGGCTTATCTTACACCCTAAGCAACACCATTTACACTGATCAATAAGTTGTGGTCTTACCGTTTTCTACAGTACTACTTTGCTCATCATCTTCAGAGTAAGAGTCTTCACCATTGCTGAACTCTAAAATAGTGGGGGAGAAAAGTAGACAGTACAGCACATGTGAATCTCCTTTGATGAAACTAAGAGAAACAGCAAATACAGAATCTAGTGACAAGGGGTGGAGGGGAGGTTTACTTCTCAAAAGGATGTTTTTCCTAGTGCCCACATTATCTCATTGGGTAGGACAAGTGGACTCCTACATGGATACCCTGCTGCTCTCTTCAATCTACATTCTGAATTAAGAGGATTGGGGAAAAAACAACACAGAAAAACTCAAAAACAGGACATTTTTCATGAGAGCTAAAGCTTTTTCTTCTTGGCAACAAGTCCTACATACGGCTAGCCTTGTCCAAGGCTCTTTAGGCAAGCACCCCGCTTTGAATTCACCGGGTAGCATAACAATACTGGCACGGTACTGCAGTACTTGACATACAGTATACCGTGGGGTCGAAGCATGGTTTTTCAACCTCGTACTAAAAAACGAAGCCGAAACAGAGGCTTGTTCATACTGTAAACGGCAGTTTATGTTTTTCTTTATCATTGCGCAGGGATTCCAGCGCTAATTACAAATGCTGGAATCAGATATTGAATATTCATTTCCTGTACTGGGCGGATAATCGTCCAATCATAAACTCTCGTTATGACATAATGATGTGTGTAGTATTCACCTTGCCACTGTACATTAACCAATGAGCATACACCTTCGGGAAATATTAAGCATAAAGCAACTCCGCCCACAATCTGACCTTTTTACAGTGGGAACAAGGCTCTGTTTCGGCTTCGTTTTTTTGGTACGAGGTTGAAAAACCATGCTCAACCCCACGGTAGTACTGTATATCAAGTACTGCAGTACCGTGCCAGTATTGTTATGCTACCTGGTGAATTCAAAGCGGGGTGCTTGCGTAAAGAGCCTTGGACAAGGCTAGCATACAGCAGGTAGTGTGTTTTGGTGAAATCCAGTTTTAAAGCACAAACTATAGGGTTAAAACAGCCAGTTTGCTGATATTTTTATCCTTCTGTAATAATCCAATAATCATACCTTCATTGGGATCCAACTCCATATCCTCGAAACTCTTACCAGCCAGACCCTTCAGATCGCCTCTTTCCATTTTCAACAGCACTTTGGACACCTTGGCTAGCTGCAATGTAGAGTCAGGAAGCCGGTAATACTGTCGATGCGTACGAATATCATGTCCTAAAAAGTTGGCAAGAACATCCAACTCATTCTCTTTCAGGTTCATGATTTGAGACACTGTTGCTATCTGTTTTCTTAACCTTGTGGCTCTCAGATATTCAGGATGCTTAGCTCCACACTGGGTCGAAATTTCACGCAGAGTATCGCATGCTCTGAAGTGACCTTCCCCTGACAGAGCGAAAACGAAGATGTTGCTTTCTGTAATACCTGCTTCAGATCGCTTTGATGTCAATAATTCCATGGCGTTTTTCATTTCTGATGTCAGAAGAACAGGAACTGTTCTTGATCTCTTTCCGATTATCTCCACCCTCCACAGCACCCTGCAAAGTGCCTGTTCCCACTCTGTTAATGCTTCATCTAATATGCTCTCTTCTCCATTCGAACATTTCTTGAGATCAGACAGTGTCATCTTCGAAACCTCACCTGGCCGTTTTCGGTTGAACACTACAACTTGCGTGAGCAGTGCTTCTGCAAGCTCTTTCCATGCCCTTTCGACTTCATGGCCTTTTGCCCTCCGCAACTCATGCTGCCTGATTTGAATTTGTTGCTTCAGATGTTTGGACAGTTTCACGACATCTTCCGTTAGGGGGAGGAGTTTTGGGTTATTTCGTCTGCCCTCATGAAGACTGCGAAGAGCATGATGACTCACTTTATTTTCCCAGTGCAAGTTGTATAATGATAAAAGCGATGTGCACTTCTTTTCCAAGACCTCATCACCTGACATTAGTGACTCGCCTCTTAGGATTTCAGTACATGCCTTGAGACTGTACCCTATCTTCAAAGCAAGACTTGGTGTCTTATATAAATGTGTATCTTCATTGAAGCCTGCTGCAAGTCTAGTTGCACGTGTCAAATGATCAAATTTGGAAGGGCAAATAAGATCAGCCAGCATAGCGTTCTTCTCCCCTGTCATTAATCTATACTCAAGGACCATCCTGCCAATCTCCCTCGTCCTCTGTCTGATATAAGTCTCCTGATCTCTCGCATGTCCGTGTTTCATGGTAAGGTTTTCTGCAAACTTTGTGATCAGGCTGTCTGATCTGACAAGGCGGGAAGTGTTGTCACAAGTCATCTTAGTGAGAATTTCATGTGTCCGTGAAGAAACACCAGGAATAGTTGGTAGCATCAGCCGACTTGCCTTACAATGGAGAGTTCTTTTCTTCTTTTTACATAGTTCTCCATCTGCATCTACTTCCTCTGAAGGCTTCTCGCTGCACTTGTGTTTCCAAAGATCGCTTTTGCAGTAGTAGCCATAACAGTCTCTGCATGGTAGATAGTCATGTGGGTTAACTTCGTATGATGGACGATAAATAACTAGTAGCACACCTTTACCCTTTTGCAATACTTTACAATTATGCAAAAAGTTCCCATAGTTACGCATACGGGTCATTTGTCTCTCCTTTTCCTTCTTTTCTTCAATTGCAGCCCATTCCTTGACTTGCATCTCATCGTGGTGCTGGGATTTAAGGTGACGTGGTAGTTTCATTTGGGGTAATGAACAAAATAGGCAATATTGGGGTTTATCCCACTTGCGTTTTCCTGTATTTGACGTCGTGAACACTGTTATATCTGAGGATGAGCTGGAAACATGGGATGAGCTGGAAACGTGGGATAAGCTACCTGCAGTTGAACTATCTACCACGTTGGCAGCCTCTGAAAAAGCATTGCGAGGAGATACATGTAACCCTACCAGGAAAACAGGGCTTTCCGCCCGTGCTTCGTCGGACTCCAGAACAAAGTCTGAATCGTTGTCCTCCTGTGAATATTCGATAGAAATGTTGGAGTCACTTTCTTCATCTGATTCAAGACACCCAGAACTTGGCTCTCCTGATCCTTCTTTCTCCAACATGTCCTGAATATAACACATGAAAAAGAATACATTGAGTAATTAATGTTGTTTTCTGCTTTTATAAAGCATGTCAAGTTATCTTATTCTTATCCCACATGTGCATGTGAAAAGGGAAATAGTACAGTAATTATATTTGTCTGCATTCCATAAGGGTACAGAGAATTTATACAATTTATATCAGTGCATATCTAAAAAAAAACAAATACCATCCTTTGGGGAGTGCTTTTTTTTATGGGAAGACAAAATTACACTTAAAATGGAAGTGCATTTACTTAATGTTTATCCATACTTTGTCTAGAACTTTAATTATGGTTTTAATATTTGATTAATTCAATTTTTTCAATTGACTTATTCTTTATACAATTCTTCTACAGTGCCAGTTGCCTAATCAATCATTCTTCAATTGGGCACACACAGGAAATTTATTTTGCTGTATTCAATGGATAGTTTGTATGGGGTTAATATAAATTGGTTTAATGTTGTAATTACCGTTATATCTGGTGTTGAGGAGCTGGAAACATGGGGTGCACTGCAACTTGTGTTCATTGTAGTTTCTCCATCTTTACAATCGCTTTTCTCCAATGACTCTCCTCCTTTCACTATGGACTGAATAAAACAATGGTAATACACTAGGTTATATTGGAGGTCAAGGTATGAGACAGTTCAAACTTAAGTCCACACTTTTATACAGTCAGATGGGTCCATGGTTACATGTTATGATCAAAGTCCACATTTGGAGGTGTATAGACCATGTATGATGTCCACGGTTGGTATATAGAATCAGCACCCACTCTTATACAATGGGTTATATTAGAATGTCAGAGTTTCAGAGTTATAAACTCAAGTCCACACTTGTATACTATACTATACAACCACATGGGTCCATGGTTACATGTAATGATCAAAGTCCTCATTTGGAGGTGTATAAACCATGTATGATGTCCACGGTTGGTATGTATAGAGTCAGCACCCACTGTTATACAATGGGTTATATTAGAATGTCAGAGTTTCAGAGTTAAAACTCAAGTCCACACTTGTATACTATACTAAACAACCACATGGGTCCATGGTTACATGTAATGATCAAAGTCCACATTTGGAGGTGTATAGAACATGCATGATGTCCACGGTTGTATATATAGAATCAGCACCCACTATAACACAATGGGTTATATTAGAATGTCAGAGTTTAAGAGTTATAAACTCAAGTCCACACTTGTATACTATACTATACAACCACATGGGTCCATGGTTACATGTAATGATCAAAGTCCTCATTTGGAGGTGTATAGAACATGCATGATGTCCACGGTTGTATATATAGAATCAGCACCCACTATAACACAATGGGTTATATTAGAATGTCAGAGTTTAAGAGTTATAAACTCAAGTCCACACTTGTATACTATACTATACAACCACATGGGTCCATGGTTACATGTAATGATCAAAGTCCTCATTTGGAGGTGTATAGACCATGCATGATGTCCACGGTTGTATATATAGAATCAGCACCCACTATAACACAATGGGTTATATTAGAATGTCAGAGTTTAAGAGTTATAAACTCAAGTCCACACTTGTATACTATACTATACAACCACATGGGTCCATGGTTTCACGTTACAATTAAACTAATTGGAAACGAGGGCATCCAAAAAAAAAACCTAGGCCTTTTGCCTTGTAGCATGTAGCATATGGGACACAGAGATGCTTATTTTTCTGTATTCTATGGCTAGCATGTATCAGGTAAGTATAACATGGTTTAATGTTGTAATTACCGTTATATCTGGTGTTGAGGAGCCGGAAACATGGGGTGCACTGCAACTTGTGGTCTTTGTAGTTTCTCCATCTTTACAATCGCTTTTCTCCAATGACTCTCCTCCTTTCACTATGGACTGAATAAAACAATGGTAATACACTAGGTTATATTGGAGGTCAAGATATGAGACAGTTCAAACTTAAGTCCACACTCGTATACTATACTATAAAACCACATGGGTCCATGGTTACATGTTATGATCAAAGTCCTCATTTGGAGGTGTATAGACCATGTATGATATCCACGGTTGTTATATGTAGAATCAGCACCCACTTTTATACAATGGGTTATATAAGAATGTCAGAGTTTGAGAGTTACAAACTCAAGTCCACACTTGTATACTATACTATACAACCACATGGGTCCATGGTAACATGTAATGATCAAAGTCCTCATTTGGAGGTGTATAGACCATGTATGATGTCCACGGTTGTATATATAGAGTCAGCACCCACTGTTATACAATGGGTTATATTAGAATGTCAGAGTTTGAGAGTTATAAACTCAAGTCCACACTTGTATACTATACTATACAACCACATGGGTCCATGGTTACATGTAATGATCAAAGTCCTCATTTGGAGGTGTATAGACCATGCATGATGTCCACGGTTGTATATATAGAATCAGCACCCACTATAACACAATGGGTTATATTAGAATGTCAGAGTTTAAGAGTTATAAACTCAAGTCCACACTTGTATACTATACTATACAACCACATGGGTCCATGGTTTCACGTTACAATTAAACTAATTGGAAACGAGGGCATCCAAAAAAAAAACCTAGGCCTTTTGCCTTGTAGCATGTAGCATATGGGACACAGAGATGCTTATTTTTCTGTATTCTATGGCTAGCATGTATCAGGTAAGTATATCATGGTTTAATGTTGTAATTACCGTTATATCTGGTGTTGAGGAGCCGGAAACATGGGGTGCACTGCAACTTGTGGTCTTTGTAGTTTCTCCATCTTTACAATCGCTTTTCTCCAATGACTCTCCTCCTTTCACTATGGACTGAATAAAACAATGGTAATACACTAGGTTATATTGGAGGTCAAGGTATGAGACAGTTCAAACTTAAGTCCACACTTTTATACAGTCAGATGGGTCCATGGTTACATGTTATGATCAAAGTCCACATTTGGAGGTGTATAGACCATGTATGATGTCCACGGTTGGTATATAGAATCAGCACCCACTCTTATACAATGGGTTATATTAGAATGTCAGAGTTTCAGAGTTATAAACTCAAGTCCACACTTGTATACTATACTATACAACCACATGGGTCCATGGTTACATGTAATGATCAAAGTCCTCATTTGGAGGTGTATAAACCATGTATGATGTCCACGGTTGGTATGTATAGAGTCAGCACCCACTGTTATACAATGGGTTATATTAGAATGTCAGAGTTTCAGAGTTAAAACTCAAGTCCACACTTGTATACTATACTAAACAACCACATGGGTCCATGGTTACATGTAATGATCAAAGTCCACATTTGGAGGTGTATAGAACATGCATGATGTCCACGGTTGTATATATAGAATCAGCACCCACTATAACACAATGGGTTATATTAGAATGTCAGAGTTTAAGAGTTATAAACTCAAGTCCACACTTGTATACTATACTATACAACCACATGGGTCCATGGTTACATGTAATGATCAAAGTCCTCATTTGGAGGTGTATAGAACATGCATGATGTCCACGGTTGTATATATAGAATCAGCACCCACTATAACACAATGGGTTATATTAGAATGTCAGAGTTTAAGAGTTATAAACTCAAGTCCACACTTGTATACTATACTATACAACCACATGGGTCCATGGTTACATGTAATGATCAAAGTCCTCATTTGGAGGTGTATAGACCATGCATGATGTCCACGGTTGTATATATAGAATCAGCACCCACTATAACACAATGGGTTATATTAGAATGTCAGAGTTTAAGAGTTATAAACTCAAGTCCACACTTGTATACTATACTATACAACCACATGGGTCCATGGTTTCACGTTACAATTAAACTAATTGGAAACGAGGGCATCCAAAAAAAAAACCTAGGCCTTTTGCCTTGTAGCATGTAGCATATGGGACACAGAGATGCTTATTTTTCTGTATTCTATGGCTAGCATGTATCAGGTAAGTATAACATGGTTTAATGTTGTAATTACCGTTATATCTGGTGTTGAGGAGCCGGAAACATGGGGTGCACTGCAACTTGTGGTCTTTGTAGTTTCTCCATCTTTACAATCGCTTTTCTCCAATGACTCTCCTCCTTTCACTATGGACTGAATAAAACAATGGTAATACACTAGGTTATATTGGAGGTCAAGATATGAGACAGTTCAAACTTAAGTCCACACTCGTATACTATACTATAAAACCACATGGGTCCATGGTTACATGTTATGATCAAAGTCCTCATTTGGAGGTGTATAGACCATGTATGATATCCACGGTTGTTATATGTAGAATCAGCACCCACTTTTATACAATGGGTTATATAAGAATGTCAGAGTTTGAGAGTTACAAACTCAAGTCCACACTTGTATACTATACTATACAACCACATGGGTCCATGGTAACATGTAATGATCAAAGTCCTCATTTGGAGGTGTATAGACCATGTATGATGTCCACGGTTGTATATATAGAGTCAGCACCCACTGTTATACAATGGGTTATATTAGAATGTCAGAGTTTGAGAGTTATAAACTCAAGTCCACACTTGTATACTATACTATACAACCACATGGGTCCATGGTTACATGTAATGATCAAAGTCCTCATTTGGAGGTGTATAGACCATGCATGATGTCCACGGTTGTATATATAGAATCAGCACCCACTATAACACAATGGGTTATATTAGAATGTCAGAGTTTAAGAGTTATAAACTCAAGTCCACACTTGTATACTATACTATACAACCACATGGGTCCATGGTTTCACGTTACAATTAAACTAATTGGAAACGAGGGCATCCAAAAAAAAAACCTAGGCCTTTTGCCTTGTAGCATGTAGCATATGGGACACAGAGATGCTTATTTTTCTGTATTCTATGGCTAGCATGTATCAGGTAAGTATAACATGGTTTAATGTTGTAATTACCGTTATATCTGGTGTTGAGGAGCCGGAAACATGGGGTGCACTGCAACTTGTGGTCTTTGTAGTTTCTCCATCTTTACAATCGCTTTTCTCCAATGACTCTCCTCCTTTCACTATGGACTGAATAAAACAATGGTAATACACTAGGTTATATTGGAGGTCAAGGTATGAGACAGTTCAAACTTAAGTCCACACTTTTATACAGTCAGATGGGTCCATGGTTACATGTTATGATCAAAGTCCACATTTGGAGGTGTATAGACCATGTATGATGTCCACGGTTGGTATATAGAATCAGCACCCACTCTTATACAATGGGTTATATATGAATGTCAGAGTTTAAGAGTTATAAACTCAAGTCCACACTTGTATACTATACTATAAAATCACATGGGTCCATGGTTACATGTTATGATCAAAGTCCTCATTTGAAGGTGTATAGACAATGTATGAAGTCCACGGTTGTTATATGTAGAATCAGCACCAACTGTAATACAATGGGTTATATTCAGAGTTTAAGAGTTATAAACTCAAGTCCACACTTGTATACTATACTATAAAACCACGTGGGTCCATGGTTACATGTTAAAGTTAAAATCGTTGGAAACAAGGGCATCCAAAATAGAACTAGGCCTTTTGCCTTGTAGCATGTAGCATATGGGACACAGAGATGCTTATTTTTCTGTATTCTATGGCTAGCATGTATCAGGTAAATATATCATGGTTTAATGTTGTAATTACCGTTATCTCTGGTGTTGAGGAGCTGGAAACATGGGGTGCACTGCAACTTGTGGTCTTTGTAGTTTCTCTATCTTTACAATCACTTTTCTCCATTGACTCTCCTCCTTTCACTATGGACTGAATAAAACAATGGTAATACACTAGGTAATGTAGGAAGTCAATATATGAACAAGTCCACACTTATTCTATACTATACAACCACATGGGTCCATGGTTACATGATCAAAGCCCTTATTTGGAGGTGTCTAGACCATGTATGATGTCCCTGGTTGGTTATAAAGGATCAGCAACCACTGTAATTCATTGAGTTAGTTTGGAATGTTTGGAGGTGAACAGACGATATCAACCCTTCGCATGATGCACAGCTTTCTTACAAGCGCCATCCTGTCCCTCATTTTTGAAGTCAAAATATACTAAAAGGAATCCACACCCAAAATGGTGGAAATGGCAGACATGTATTTAGCAAAGTTGCAATTATTATGAACTATTGAATCAGGGCCTAATGTGATATAAAGAGTGATTCAGCTTCCAAGAAAAAGTAAACTAGATCTGATAGAACATGTGACTTGCAGATTATTCTAGATTATATCTACACTAACATAGTTTCTACACAAATTGCAAGTGATGCTAGTGAATGTACCTTGCGCCAAGGGAAGTCCTCTGGTCCATAGTTGTACCTCAGTTCTTGGTTTGCCTCAATATTCTTCAAGGCGAAGATACACAGATGAGGTCTACTATCTACCATAACTTTCTTGATTTTACAGTTAGGCTTCTTCCATTCATCATTGATGAACTTTGCCGGACAAGAAATTTCTTGTGCATCCAAGCTGACATGGTACAAAAAATACAATGCTAATGAATGATCATGCAGTCAAAGACAAGCTAGTTTCTGAGTAGTTGGAACAATCGTCTTAAAATGATTTGATGTTAAGAAAGGGTTGTTGACTTAACCAACAATATTATAAACCAAACATTGGTTCTAGGACAGAGTGTCAATAAACTGTCAAGGCAATGAATTAAATTACATTAATCATATTAGATCAACAGGTTTTCTGGTTTTGTTTTCAAAACGAAAAAAAACCCAAAGTAGATGTGGAAACATGAACTAAAAAGTACATTTGTATTTGAAAAAACAACAACATTTAACCCAGATCTGGACTAAAGATACATCTTTATTAAACATCTGGGCACATTTGCCGTTATGAAAAACATGCCACTTCTACAATTTCAGACCCTTATTGCAAGTCTATCAGTGTGTAGTTCAGTGTATATTTTCCTGGGAAAATTATACCATTTCTTTGATTTAGGCAGCTTTGAAAACTTTCCTACTTTTGGACGATATTTTGGACCTTGTGCCATTTGAACTATATGGTCAAGGTGGTCAAAAGGCAAAATGTGAAACATATACATGTACATCAAGTTTGAGCCCCAGGGGTCTTTTAGTTTATGACTTGTGATTTTGCTAGAGCAAATGTCTTATAGAGAAGAATATCCAGCACAAAGTAAATATCTCTGCTACTTTTACATTTTGGAAGTAAAAAATATTTCACTTTAACTGCATGCTCACCTGTAGGCTACACCATCATGTTTATAATTAAACATATAGGAAGAGTCTGTCTCCTCATTTTCAGCAGCCACTGTAAGATATCCTCTATACTCAAGGAGGAAGCTTCCTTGTTCAAAATGTTCTTTAGTGAAAAGGCCAAACCCTGAAAATAAAAAAAATATTAAAAAATAATGTATGTCTTAAGGTACTATTGGGCAAAATTAAAGGTATGATAAAGCTTTGGTAATGATCAAAATGTAATTGTTAATAAGTTTAAATCTGAAATCTAACAATTTGCAAATGTTATATTGGTAAACAATCCTCTGTGAAATATTTCAGTCTGAAATGCTGTCATCTTCAAGAAAAAACGTAGGCCTATCAGAAAACAACAACAAATGCAACAGCGCTTTTGATTGCAACAATAAAAATCAACTCAATATTATGAGAGTGCATCACAAAATAACTGGTAAAATGGAAACTGTTAGTGTTATTTAGTTACTGTTCAATTTTGATAATAGTTCACAGGTTATTTTTATGATGTGTATTTTGAAAATGACATTATTTTGAATGAATTCATTCTTCAAATGTATCATGGAAATTCACTGTCAACTGGAAAAGAAATGCATGGCTCTTGAAGGAAAACCAATGTCTACTCAAAGATTCCCCCCGACCCTCTTTTACAAGGAAGAAACCAAGTAAACAATAACACAAAGCGGGTGCACCTTGACCTTGGATGGGGAACACCAGTAAGTCATATTTCTGGGAATGCCTCCCCATTCACAAATCCACATAAAGACTTATTTTAAATACACTATAAAATCATGCATGAAGTAAAATTCTCAAAATAAATAACTTACCTATGTTATCATCAATATATCGCCTTTCAAAACCAGATTTGTCTAATCCTGATAAACAGAATTGTTCTGCTTCAGAAAGTGGGGATAAGCGTTTTTTCCTCGACATTTTCTGGAAAAAAGAGAAGAAGAAAAAAGACATGATTAGCCATCATTGGTCTTTGGAAGAGTACACTATATTTAAGTCATCTAAATTTTCCAAAATAGGCTACATGTTGTAAACAAAAAATTGTGTTCAACATTTTGAGATGATAGGCATTACATTATTTGTAGGCCCTACATCATTTTACACACTCGTAGGATTGCACGGATCCTACTATGTACATGTACACGTAGCGTGACATGGTAGAAAATTGTTTGTATCTGACCGCTACTTGCCATGTCACTCATTTTAGGCTTTCATTACAAATTTATCTCACCAGCCTTTATACACATGATAAGATTATGTCTTGCCTATAGGTTATCATGGTTATGAACTTGTCATGAAGTTGAACTTGGGTTTTTTTAAACACAGAGAAAAAATTTAAATGGCTGTCGGATTGGACAGTTGGAACCCTGTTTTGGATCGATGCAAATTAAATTGTTTGTTTCCCTGCCTAACCTAGAAACTGTAAATATACTATAGCAATGAGAAGAAATTGTTTATCTTCACTTCAAGAAAATTTCCAGAATGTCACTGACATGACACTGGTGATAGTGCAATGGAGACTGACAACACAGTACACTTGGGTATGGGTACTGCGGGTAAAATTCTGCAGGGTGCCACCACCATCAGAAGTAATTTGTTTTAACAATCATGATATTTACTCGAGATTGTAATCTTTATTGTTAATGACAATGTTATTCTTTAAAAAAACTTACCCACTGCCACTGGCACTGTTGCCGTTGGCACCAACACTTTGTAACAACAGTAGTAAGGAGATGTGGAAATTAGTGTTATGCCTGCTAATATGAAAGTCAGAAGTGTCAACCAGATGAACGAAACATAAAGAGCAATAATTAATTTTCGTGTGTAATTTTGGAGGACTACAATGCGCTCCCCATTAGACGAATAAGCAGGACCGGCCATCCTCACATTGACACTGACACTTTAGGCATGTATTGTTGTTAGGCCTACACGTGACATACGGACGTCCGGTTCACTGATTAAAGTGTCTAGTTCCTAATCCTAGTGATTGTTTCGTCTGATCGTCATGCATGACATAATTATCTATCGTGGCGAAAACAGGGTGTCTCCTCGAGAAACAACCTTTTTGAGTTAATTTACACTAACAATTGAGAGTAAAACATAATATAACTTACCTTAAACCGTGCTTAAACGTGGTAGTTCACGGGGAAAAGCAGCCACAGGCGTTGGTATCTTCCCGGTTTACCGTGGACGAAAATGGCGCATTCTCACTCGCATGTTCTTGCTTCGACACATGTGCGAGGCCTCGTGTACACGACAACCTTGTTTCCATAGCTTGATAAACCCACAATGATGGTCGCACATACGCCCGCGCTGTGACTGTAACGAGGTTGTACCAGTGACAGCATTTGCCCTGTTGGTGGCGCTTTGAAATAATTAGCCAATCGTTGTGTATCTTTTGTCACCCCGAATGATAAAGGTGTGTAAAGATGCACACACAGTTTTGGCCTTAACCATAAAAACGTGGACCACTGTTAGAATAAAATAAAAAAATAAATAGCGCCCTCATCTGATCAAATTACTTCAAAAATACTATTTTTCACAACCGTGGACGTCCGCGATTGCTGGGGGTCCGCGATCTGAAGGTGTGCATTCACACGAAAGTCCACGATTGCCGGTCAAAACAAACACACACACACAAACCTAGATTCGCCACTGGCATGTTATGTGACTAAGGAATCGATAAAGAACAGACCCATCCGCCAACTTTAACTATCAAACATTTTAGCTGTTCCTTTTTAATGCTGACTCATTTCATTTTTTTTAAATAAGCTATTTTTCTTATGGATATATTCCTTTCTAGTTGGTATAATGGAAGCTGCTATTGTATTGTAAAAACTGTTCAGAAAACTGCCCAACTCACTCACAGGCACTCAGCATGTATAATGCTTTCCATTAAAGAAAAGATCACAAAAGCGGAACATAATTTATGTTTTTTGTACATTTCAGGAGTCCATTTCTGCTTGATGTGCTTGTCACATGATGCAGCAATGACTTACATTTCTTTGAGGATGGCAAAGTACCAGTCATATGCACAGTAGATAGGATGCTTTTGTATCAGAGGAGTTGTCGTATTGGACGACTACAGCAGCTGTTCACTATACTCTTAGGTAGATCAGCAGCCAAGAAGGAGGTCAGCTTGTTGGGTTGTTTTTTGTTTGTTTTTCAGAAATAAATGCCGAATAAACATAAATTGTATTTTGAAAGTCCCACTTGGCATGGAGTAGGCCCATTCTGTTGGTCACAACTGCATGTAGCTGTCTAATTATGTGCAGTAGATGAAACCTGGAGAATATGAGGAAATACGTGTTTAATTGTGATTACTGTTACAATAGATCACTTTCACACAATACCAGGAGTATTTCGGCCAATTCTTTTGGGGGTTTAAACAAATGTTTTGTTGTTTCATATTGACACCATTGATCCTGGTCTAGAGTGAACATATTTATTCATGTACTGGTTGCAAGGTTTTCCATGACACTCCAGTGAAAATCTTCAAGATAAAAAATATTATAACTGAAGCATGTATTGCTTTTTCAATACTGAACATAAATAAATATGCCTTTGTGCCACAAAAGTCTGTGTCACTTTTCGGGGCACCCCCTTTGAAATGTTAGTGCTTGTGTAAATAGTGTGAGGATATGTGAAAACTCTATATTATACAGTCCCTTAAAAAATCCACACTCAAAACAGCTCTGTGAATTTTGCATTTTATGAGAGCGTAAGCCCAAATCACTGTCCACATTCTGATCAAGGCTTTATATTCACTGTATCCAAAATTTGTATAAACAGAGTTTATAATTAATGAGTCAACTATATCTGTTTTTAAGACCAAAATTTAGGGCAGTGCCATGTGGAAAATCTCTTCATGAGTTGTGAGGTTCTGAAAAGAACAGGGGGAGCAACTCTACAAATTCATACAGAGATTTGTCACATGGTGCTGCTACCGTAAATCGTATTGCTATCTTCACCAATCACCATGCAAACCTTCAAATCTTGTATATATACCAATATGCCAAACCTTCACACACAAAGATATGCTGCTCAACAAAATAGGTGGACATTTCAATGAGGATGTGATAGAACTGGTCAAGACAGAAAGCAAATTCCAGATTATTGGAGATAACTTTGACCTACGGATTCTGCGACATGACATGACAAAGGATGCAAAGAACATTGACTTGCATTACTTTGCCAGCTCCATTGTGTTTGATAGAATATCATCTGAACATCTGCCTAATGACAAACCAATCCAACCACTCTAGCATTGTCCCATCTCATCGTTGTTGCCTAACGAGGATGAAATCAACACCCTGAAGAAGAGCTACAACATTCTGGTTGCAAGGGACATAGTCCAGTGCTGCCCTGCATTGGCTTTCATGAAGTCAGTGGTACCAGACCACATCCAGCACAAATACAGTGACATCATTAAGAAGAAAAGTGCTATGTTTACTCAAGAAATTCGCCCATGCACCGACAACAACTATGGGAAGTAGTCCAGATCCTAAACAGATATGAAGAATGGGTCCATAATATATTTGGAAAATAAACTATGGTAAGTGTGATCAAATTATATGCTTGTTTTAATTGAAAAAACCTGTGGTCTAATACAAGTTGAATGACCACTGGCCCATGTATCTTTTACAAAAACAATAACAAATATCTCTCTTCTTTAAAAACTCTTACACTTGCACACATAAATACATGAACCAAAAAGCTTGAAACAAGACAAGCCCGTACAGAAGTATCAAATCTTTGTTGTACATTCATTCTTACTGATTCAGGGACTAAAAATGACAAAGGATAGTTGCTTTGGTTCAAACATGTTCAAACATAACTTAATTAGATGTGTGTGCAATTACTTCCACTCGTAGCTTTAAAAAGCATAGTCTAGACCAACCTGTGGTAAATTTGAAAGTTGCACAAGTGTTTGGGTCGTGAGGAGGGGAAGGGGCGATGGATAGGGAGATTTCCACACTGCTAGACAGCGGTTTGATGATCTGTACCCCTTTGTCTGTGAAATTTGGCATGCTAAAAGGCTTTATTGAATGTAAGAAATGGAATTATACATGCATTTCCCTAACGGAAATTTGCATTTTCTTTAGGAAGCGGAAAATTTGGCTTCCTGACCTTGTCTTAGAAGTTTTAGGGTGGAAACAGAAAACGTACAGTGCTTAATGATGATGATCTTCAAATCAACTTGAATCCTCAATCCTGGGTGGTCAGTTCAGAACAACAGTGTGATTTAATCCCAAATTATCACTGCCCATATGACACTGTTTCACGCATGTGTAGTATTATTTAGTTATGGTAACCACAGAAAGACTTTTGTTCAGTGTGCATAATTGTCATTCTTGTTATGCATTAGGTTTGCTTGAACTGAAGGTTAATGTGTAACTACTTGTAACTATAGAAGACAGAAAATATTGTGTCTTCCATATGCCACAAGCCTAAATGAGTTCATTAAAAGAAACTAACATATTTCCCCACCAACAGTAATTTTACATTGGTAAAGTGACTTTTTATTGATCTTTTCAAATACATTTGCATTCAAACATGTTGCTATATTGTTTAATCACACATATTTTCTTAAAAGATTTTAGTTGTTTATTTTGTTTACACAAATATTTTCAGATGGCTTTTGATGTGCTGTTCAGCAACAAGTCAGCTCATGATGTGGGTACTCTAAAGTACTTCCGGGAGAGGATTGGAAGACGCAATGTTACAAATCTTGACAAAAATTATGAAGCTTGTGAACAGCTGTTTCTGACTGGCAAGGGATACCTTCTGAATGATACCTTCTGAATGATACAGCTGTACATTGCCATAAATCCAAGGGATGCTGATGCTGTCGAAGTTGGTCTATCTTCCCTGTCAGCGTGCATTGCTGACTTGCAAAAGTGGATGCTACACAACATGCTGAAACTCAACTGTGATAAGACCCAATTTATGGTTGTCACCAATCCGTCTACACGGCATCTCTTGTCAAATGTATCAATCCAAATTGAGAATGCTGTCATCACACCGTCCAACACTGTTCGGAATCTAGGCGTGGAATTCGACTCCACAATGAAGATGGTCCATCATGTCTTTGCCCTGTGTCGTTCTCTCCACTTCCATCTTTGTAACCTGGGACGCATCAGACGGTACACCGACAATGCTACATGTGAGCAGGCAGTCCGGGCTGTCGTCACCTCAAGGCTTTACTATGCTAATGCCTTGCTTCAAGGTATTTTATCCTCAGATGTCCAGCGACTGCAACGGGTTCAAAACCGTGCCGCCTCTCCTCAATCAACTTCACTGGCTCCCGGTCCACCACCGAATTGTCTTTAAGATACTCACCATAGTCTACAAAATGTCTCCATAACGATGCCCCTTCATATATCACCAGTCTCATTGATGTTTATCACCCGGGACGACCTGGCCTTCGGTCCGGTTCTGACAACACACTGTTTGTAGTTCCAAGAGTGCATTCTTCGGTAGGGGAACGAGGATTCTATGCACACGCCCCACGTCTTTGGAACAGTCTTCCGAGGGAAATCCGTTTAGCCAAAACACTACAAGGGTTCAAGAACTGTCTCAAGACTTTTCTATTCAATCGTTAAATGCTTTCACTAATTTTGAGTCTTTGTTTCTGTAACTTTTTTCTGCTGTTAAGTGCTGCGATACCTTTCGTGTAAGGGCGCTCTATAAATGCTTGTTATTATTATTATTATTATTAAAGACAAGCTCACACAAAACTGTATTTTGAGAAAGTAATGCCTGAATTTCTGGATCAGTACACACTAGTCAGTCATGACTCTGAACAAACGATAGCTGTCAAAGATAGATTGGTTCAGTGTAGAAGAGTTACCCTTGAACATAACTACATAGCAAAGCAGCCTGTAGTTAATGCTGAAGAGATGGTTGCGAATGTCAAAGAAAACATACAAGTCACTGCACACACATCCCAGATCACTAACCCTCCAAAACCTCCACCCACTCCGAATCTGCAACCATCTACACTAAAAGTGTCAAAACCTGGTGATGAAACACCTTCACCATCAAAAACGGTAAATCGTTTAGACCAAGTAAGATCTTATGGGATTTGTTTGCTTGACCTGTATGTGTTTCTCCGACAAATGATTGACACAACTAAAGAAGGAGATGGAAGTCGACTCCTGATAAACATGAAAAGGCTACTTCTGTACTATGCAATGGGTCAGAAAACAAATACGCTCTAGAAATGATAGTTGCTATTGCTCATGTGGAAGCACTTCTAACTCCCCAAATGGCCCAAAGAGTTGTATGGGGGCGTTTCTGTAGCAATTCTAGAGGAGCAGCTGACAACAACATGGAGATTTACAACCGAGAAGGCAAAAACAAATCCAGTGCATGGAACCAACTAAAACTGTGAAGGCAATCCAACGTATCTCAAAAGCACAAGCAGGTCTGCAAAAAAAAAAAAAATCAGAGAACTTTGATGTTAATACCCGTATGTACAAGTTGTCAGTGAAACACACTCATAGGTCAGCTGCAAAGGATGAAAACCAGGTGTTGAAAGATTTGAGTAAACTACAACCATTTAGCTTCAGGGCAGGAAGATTACACAGTGCTTTGCCAAAGGTGCCCTTCTGTGTGATCGATAATGTCAACCACAACAAATTACACTCATGGATTCGCAAACATGTCAAATGTATTCAAGAAGGTTTATTGTAAGGCAAATAATGAAACACGTGTGCCAGTTAAGAGGGGGAGGGGGCTAGATTTTCACATTGATTACTGACCTCAATTACTTTTATTTTGACCTTACAATGGTGCCAGATTCATGAAGTTAAAATGGCCCATATTTTTGACAGCATGAGGGCGCCGTAACTTTCTCTTTGGGTGAACAGACTCTTTACCGACATTACTTTTGGTGAGCAAAATGCGTGAGAAAATAACAATATCTGGTGGTTGGTTTATCTTGCGAGATGTACATGTATGCTATTTAACTAAGAGTTTCCAACCTGAATTGCTCAGTTAGAGCACTGCTTGACAGTGTACAAATCCTAAAAGTAGTGTTAACATTATACTCCCAAAGAAAACTGGACAGTGCCCTCATGCCGTCAAAAATATTGCCTATTCAAACATAGAAATGTATTTAGAAACTTAAAAGTAATTGAAACAATCGAACAAGGATGATTTTAAAATATATATAGAAAAACAAGTTCTAGGTAGAGCAATAATAATTTGATTTTTTTATGGTAAATTTGTATTCTTGATTTGTGTTTTTTGAAAGAGAACTAAAAACAACCCACAATTGTGCCAGTTCTAAAAAAATGTCTCAAGTTATGTTCTAAAAATAGCACACGGGTGCCATTTCAAACATACTATTTTCTCAAGTAAGGGCAATGATGATACTTTGATGATATGGTTTTGCTCACCTTGTCCCTTTATTTAAAAGAGAAAAAAAGAAAATCGCTGAGAACAAGCACATGTATTTACGTGGTAACTTTGAAGAGCAAATAAAAAATGAAAAAATTTGTTTTGTACATTGGACATTGTATTTGGTTTTCAGCATATGACTAGAAACACATTCTTGATTGGCATTATGTACATGTAGTACACACATGCGTTCCTTACATACACTGTAAATGCAATGAAGAGATGATACAATAAAGTAAAATGTTTGCAAGTGTCAATCATGATGGATGTTGATTTACTTTTGTTTTACTGTATAGAAAAAGTAGATTGTGCAATTTGAAGAAAAAAAAATCATGTAGATCCTAATGTGAGTCACCATCATTATGTAGGAGGTTGAGGCAAATGTCCATATAACATTCAAGGCACAGACACTTTAGCTTGCAGATATCACAGCACAGATGAGGGGTGCTTCTATGTGTGGCACTTGGCTAGTACCCAAAGTGTTGTAGAATAGTTACTCTCCTGCATTCATCCCCTCGGCATAAATCCTGCATTTTTTTGCTGCATGCCCGCCTTCTTCCTAGCTATATCTGAACCGTTAGAGTACATAGTGCATGTGGCTGGACAACCATGTGGTCCTGCACGTCATGTATCTTGAAAGTAGGCTTCCATTGTATGTGGCACTCCAATGTGAACAACATTGCGAATATTTGGGGCTTTACACCCATCCCAACTGCGCATGTGGCAAACACAACTATGCATGTGTTTTGATGTGATGACAGTTGCTTAAGCAAAAGTTGTTTCATTTATTCTGTTTGGGGCGCATGATACTGGGCGAAAACTCTGTTATCTGGACCAGTACATGTTTCTGGATAGTGTTGATGAACACCAAGTACATTTTCAAATAGCCTGTATGCGTAGCCACACTATTTCATTTTCATGATAAATAAGGCTTTTTCCATAGCCTGTGGGAAGAATGACGAAGACATCATGTCCATTAAACAGTTCCCATAATGCCTGACACTGTGCAGGTTTGAGATTGACACCCAGTTGTAACTGATTTACTGCATATTGCACAGGGTTCTATGATTACATAAGCTTGATTTTTGTTGTTTTTAATTAATTTTTAATTCATTAGGTTTTAATTAGATAAAGAAAAATAATAAATAAGTTTGGGTTGAAAACAAAATAGTAAAAAAACAATAATTTTCAAATTTCATGTTTGTGTTACATTTTTCTCACTCTCAAACAGTATTTTATCAATACAACTTATAATCGAATTGTATTAGCCTGACTGTGTAATCCTACCTCTGTGGTCAAATCCAGTCATCACTGTAATAAACAATCGAATTGTATTAGCCTGACTTTCTCCACAGTCCCTCCCACAGAACGGTGCCAGTTTGTCTGGGGGGGGGGGGTGGGGGTGAGTTGAGTGGCCTTGCTCAAGCAGCGGGCAAGACATGACATGACAAGCCAAGCCTGTAACAGTGAACAGACAGCTGAACAGATTGTTCCACTTATCAGTGGGTTAGATATGGGTCATCTGTGTTTGTGTGCGTTGGTATATCACATTTTGTTTACAGTTGTATGCCAGGAACAAGTTTCACAGCCCATAAAACAAAAACACAACTCTGGGAACTGACCCCCCCCCCCCCCCCCCCCCATCTTAGATATGTGGAATAATCCTGTCTCGGATATCATGGACGATCAAGTCGCTCAGGGCTTTGCAAGTAAATCATACAAATAAAAAAAACCCATAAAAACAAAACCACTAAAATCTGAAAAGGCAACACGTTTAATGGTTGTAATGCCTAACGAAAATGTAATTACTAATAAAATAGTAATATAGTGGTAAAGAATGGTGTACAAAATTCTAACGTAGACATGTTAAGTTGTACTTATTCAGTATTCACCATGTTCACAGCAGTCGACAGTGACTAATATACAAAGAACTGAGTGCACTCTACCTCCTTGCTGCTAACTACATGTAAGTCGGTATCTCAATGTTTATACTTGATTACTTGTTACCTTTGTTCTAACAAATCAAATGTTTACCTTTGTCAAAACGCCGGCCGTCAACCAATATGTACAAACAGGCTATTAAATCTGGTACCAGACCACAAGACTATGACGAAGATGTGGATTTCGAAAAGCAGCCAGACTAATCTAATTTGCATACGTATCCAAACATTTTGGATTTGAAAATGATCCAATACCAGGGTGAGAGAGCGGTCAACCTGGTACTGCTCGTCACACCCTGAGAACGAGGTTGAATGAAAACTTATCCCGTAAGTCTGCTACCACCTAATGTTCTAAAGTCTCCCTTTGGAAGGATATGAGTGTGCAATTTTGTATTTAAGAATCATATATGATACTATTAAATGTATGGTAAATGCAGACATTTGCCCATCGTACTCGGCGCATAGCAAGTATTTCCCGCACTATTGGTGAATTTCCTCAATCACATGCTGTCATCTGATTGGTCGGCGCATCTTCAAAATGCAACGCCCAAAGCTAACCACAGCGCCAAGCAGATATTGTAATTTTAACGACCACGAGCCTCCAGTATGCCAGATCGCTGGCTGGGAAGGAACCGTCTTCTGTCCTCGTAGTTACCGATATACTGTGTGTGTTCTACGCGTTGTTGTTTTTCTATGAGCTGTGTATATTCATTGAACATTCATTGGAGGATTTGGCGTAACTTACTGGTGTCTAGGACGCCAATAGAAACAATAAGATGCACGGCACGCAGTGGGTTAGCTTCATTACCGCTGTAGGTATCGGTAAGTCAAACGTTCTCCTTCTGCTCGTCAATTGAAAACAAAAACACAAACAAAAACACAAACAATGTAATGTCATTTAGATGTGATGGGCAAAAACAAAACAAGGAACAATTGACGACCATTTGGACAAAGGATATAATTATGTGGGAAGGTTAGATCCATGAGCGACTGATAAGTTTATGGCAAATTTCACTTTCAATGCGGAAGATAATACACAACAATAATAATATTAATAACAATCTGTGACGTATTTTAACTGTTTTTTTCAAACACTTGGTTTTGGGCTCGCGAATTGAAAACTAATTGTTCCAACATGCCACCGTATACCATATTAGTTGTATGCAAGTATGCGACTTTTTATATAAAAGGTTTTGGAAGTTTCGCAAAACATACTGACAGTGGTGTGGAAAATGTGCGGTGGTTGTCATTGAGAGTTGTGCACTCGTTTTGTATTAGTCATCAAGGTAGACAAATCATAGTTTTGGGAAGACTAAGCTATTCATCACTCTATAACTGGGGGCAGACAAGAAAAGTAATTGGAAGATTTAATACAACCATGAAACTTTGCAGACTTTCAAGATACATCATGAGAAATATATTTGGCTGTAGGGATACCTTTGACCAATTACAGGTTGAATAAAAAGCAATTCCAACACAATTTCCAACATGCTGCAAAATTGCAGAACAGTAAAACAGACAGAGAACCAAATTAAAGTAAACATGAATATAAATATATATATATATATATATATATAGTTCGGGTTTGAACAAAGAAAAATTGACTGGAGCGGGACTTGAACCAACGACCTCCGGATTAACGTACCGGCGCTCTACCAACTGAGCTATCCAGCCCTATGTTGGCGGTCTCCCTATTAGTCAATATCTTTGTTCGGGGTGCCAGTCAGAAGCCATATAACCGTTAACTGCCGTGTAGCCAGGGATCACACCCACGTTTACGATTCAACCTGGAAAGCGGCAGCCACGGGATCACCTTAAGGGGATGCGACTTTTTAATATTAAATAGCTAGTCATGAGCCACAAGGGAAACTGACTGGGAAATTTTATTTAAATAGTTCGGGTTTGAACAAAGAAAAATTGACTGCAGCGGGACTTGAACCAACGACCTCCGGATTAACGTACCGGCGCTCTACCAACTGAGCTGCCGCTTCCCAGGTTGAATCGTAAAAGTGGGTGTGATCCCTGGCTACACGGCAGTTAACGGTTGTATGGCTTCTGACTGGCACCCCGCACAAAGATATTGACTAATAGGGAGACCGCCAACATAGGGCTGGATAGCTCAGTTGGTAGAGCGCCGGTACGTTAATCCGGAGGTCGTTGGTTCAAGTCCCGCTCCAGTCAATTTTTCTTTGTTCAAACCCAAACTATTTAAATGAAACTTGCCATCAACTTGCCATCAACAAGGCCCTCAGTATACCACGCCATACTATTTTGGCCAACAAGGGGTCCAGAAAAGTCCCGACCAATAGAGTTGCCCTGGTCACCACCTACCACCCTAAACTACCCAAACTCTCCTCAATCCTCAATGGTAGAATGGATATTCTCCATTCATCTAAGAGGATGCGCTCAGCAATCCCTGATAACCCCATGGTTGCTTTCCGCCGCCCTAAAAACCTGGGAGACATTCTAGTCAGTGCCAAACTCCCCCCAGGTACAGGCCAAACACCACCACTAACAGAGATACAGGGTTGTCACAAGTGAACCCCCTCTAAATGTAGAACCTGTCTCTACATCAAACCTGCACTTAAAGTGAAGAGTCACAGCACTGGCTCTTCTTACAATATCAAGACCGACTCCCTATGTAGCACACCCAATGTGGTCTATGTTATATCTTGTAAAAGATGTGGACTACAGTATGTGGGAGAGACTAAGACCAAACTCAGTCTTCGCTTTGCGAACCATGTCTCTTCCATAAATACCAAGAAACTGTACCCCGTCTCCATCCACTTCAACAGCCTTAATCACAGCGTCAAAGATGTTGAACTCATCGTGATTGAGGCTTGCAATGGTGACGACACAATCATTAGCAAATGCAACTCCTCACTAACAGCTTCAGTTAAATACTTTGGAAAAGTAAAGTTTTATTTAAAAACAAATAATTTTAAAAATTTCAACATGTTCTCCATACTGAGAGTTTGTTAAAATTAACGTTAAATTCATTATATCTTCCCGCAAGAAAGACAGCTCGGTTTTGATGCAACTAAGTTTAATTAAATCTCACATTAGCTTGAAGTTGAGTTTGGTCAAAGTTTAGTTTAGTTAGAGTATACTGATTTACAGGCAACATTTTAAAAGATGCGATAAAAGTCAGGTGTGAAAATTTCGGCTGAATATAGTGTCTGCGTGCTGAGAAAACGGCAGCCAACGGCATCTTTGGCCGCAGCATTTGCGACCGAAAACAAAACCTCACAAAACCGAGAAAATATTTACGCATGAATCATTTTTAAGATTCAAAATTTGAAAAATTAGGTCGATTTCAAATCGAAGGGAATCCTTCCTCAAAATAGTTTATACTCTCAACAGTTGCTGTGCTTCTCACAGTAAGTTTTTCTGGTAATACTTTGTTGGATTACTTGGTTTCAAACACGTTCCTCCCTATTGCAGCATCCAAAGAGGAAAATGAATAAATCCATAATCTCATGCGAGGGTGGATGATTTTTTCGACGTCATGACGAGAAACTCAAGACTTTATGACCAAATGATACGATGCTTTTATTCCATTATAACTATTTCTGTTTACGTTTTTGTCTGCATCTTTTTACTTTTGTTTCAAGTCTCAAGTTTACGGTTCCATAAACTTTATAACCTTTGTTGCCTTATAGAGGTATTTAATAATTTTAAGAATCACTTCTGCACTTTTCTTCAATTCACCAGATCCTGGCTAACATGAAATTTTTTATTTTTTTTTATAATAAACCATTATTATTCTTTATAAATATGTTTGTCTATGTATATATGTTTACAGTTGTACGTGTGTGTACATACATTATAGTCATACAAAAATGAACGATGAAAGAAGGGAAGCTTCTCAACATTGACTGCCTAGCTAATGAGCTTAGGATCGGTCAAGGCTGTAAAGGAGGAACGGGTAACGTGTTTGCAATCGCAAAAGGAATGTATTGTAAATTGTAATGGCAGGAGTAGCTTGAGAGGCATAAACAAGAACAAACACAAACATATCCATTTATAGCAAAAAGAGGAGCAAAGGATTAAGGCAGAGTATCCAGAAAAAAGCGGGAAAATTTAGCCAATCAGAATTGTAAATTAACTGGCTATGAACCAATAAGAGGGAAGAAGTGAGGACAAAGGATGGTCAGTGTGGAAGGCTGGATCACTGGACCATAAAGGTGGTACCGCATTGTAGGCATTACGATGCGGGAAGCATGAAAGGGTAAGATTAGAGGGCAAGCCACATAAGAAAATGGGAGGCAATAGGAGGCAAGATCAAAGTAATTATAGAATAAAAGAATCAGTGTAAGAGGTTAAAACTAAGCAAGAGGAACCTGCAGAGAGAGCAGGTTATTAATTCCTCTGCAGAGGGAATAGGTTATTGACAGGTTGATTTTTAACAACTTTTTGAGAGAGAGAAAAGTGTAGGGAACATGTAAATGACAATAACTGTATATATTTTGTAACAATGAAGTAAGTAAGAGAAAAAGCGTAAAAATAGATTAGTGGAGAGAACTTGTTATTTACAGTTATTGTATTTATTTTATATCGAAGAAAAAAACAAGCAAAGGTGGAAGGAGTGTGATGGGAATTTATTTAACACCAGTGTTTACGTTGAGTCCAAAGGGTTGGACTGTCTTGAGTTGGTGAATCCAGTGTGATTCTCTGAGTTTGCGGTGTGTGTCGTCACCATTGCATATATATATATATATATATATATAGACTAATAGGGAGACCGCCAACATAGGGCTGGATAGCTCAGTTGGTAGAGCGCCGGTACGTTAATCCGGAGGTCGTTGGTTTAAGTCCCGCTCCAGTCAATTTTTCTTTGTTCAAACCCAAACTATATATATATATATATATGTAATAAATTCAGAATATGAGTTAAACAAACTCTGGCATATCTCTCTTCTGGACAGACTGTTTCGTACCATAAGGCACTCATCAGCAGAATGACGAAAATAGAATACAAGTAGCATCTTACCTTATTTCGAATTATGAAGCGCGCGCAAGCGTGACGCGTGCTACGTCATTGAAGTTAGTACGCGTTTACGTCACTGAAGTAAGAACACATCTGTCTCGATGCCGGCACTTTGAGACGATTTCGCTTTTCTTATTCAGTGTACCTAGGTCTGGCCTACAAATGATTATGTACTTCTCTGCTTTACACAAATTACATCTCTTGTTTACGTTAGAGTATGGCAGTGCTTTGTGAACAATGTCCCATTTAATTTCATAGTCTTTCCCCTCGTCCTTTAAGTCCCATATATGTTTACTTAGCTCTGTTTGTGCCCTCATGCTCTCGGATCTGAATGACCTCTTGTGGTTCGCCAGTCTCGCCTTGAAGGTTGTGGACGTCAGCCCGACGTATGCCTCCTTCCTGCCTTCGCTCGTGACGGTGGCCCGGTACACAATGTTCTTGCTGAGGCACTCCCCGTTCAGCGGGCATTCGGCATTCCGGCGGCAACTGCATGTTCTACCACCGACGTCGTCCTCTTGTTTTACCTTCCGTTTGTTGATTGACTGGATCGTTGCCTTCATGTTCGGCATGCAGCTGTACGATACCTTTACTGTGTTCCGGTTGAGCACTTTGTGAAGTTTATGTTCCTTGGGGAAGCATTTGTCTATTATCTGAAGGAATTTCTTTCCAATGCTGGTACATACGTTCTTGTTGTATGGCGGGTTGTACCATGTCACCTCCCTTTTTCTAGCCCTTTTCCTTGTGTTATTGCCCGGTGTGTATGTTAACTGATACTTGTGCCCGCTTTTTTGTAGAGCCTCTTGGTAGGCCGGGGCAGCTTGCTCGAATGCCTCCTTGGTCGACGAGATGTTAGAGAGTCTCTTGTTGATTCCCTCTGGTATTTGTTTGATGACGGTAGGTGGATGGTTTGACTGGACATGTACATAGAGAGGTATATTACCTGGTTTCATATATGGCATGTACCCTCCCGTTCGCAGGTCTAATGTGACGTCAAGGAAGTTTACTATTGCCTTGTTGGCTTCGATCGTTACCTTTAAATCATTTTCCCGGAATACTCGGCATATTTCTTTCTTGATTTTTTCTATTTTCTGGGGGGTCTCTTTGAATACTGCCAAACCGTCGTCCCTGTATAGCCCCACTCTATTTCCGTATTTTGGTTTCAGGATCGACAGCATATACGCTACGACCAGCTCGCATGACTCCGCGCCGTCGAAACTGCCCATCGTGACATCGAATTTGCTGTCTGCATTACGCTTTTTCCACGGTACCTGGTTGTTGAATACCACTGTCTGTTTCGCGTGGATGATGATATCTTTCTCCTTGCTGCTAATTTTCTCGTAGTTTCCCGCGAACCCTAGTGCTTTCAGGAGGAGCTTTTCCGTTATCGATGGGTAGAACTCCACAATGTCGAAATTTATGAAGCTCGATTCTTGCTTGCTTGGGATTTTCTTATACCAGTCCAGTACGGCGTCCGTGCTTTTCCACAGATTGAATCCCGTCGCGCTTATGACTTTACCGACGATTCTGTCGAGGATCACTTTACTTATATGTCCTATCTCTGATTTGGTTGGGCTGATCAGTCGACATGATGGTTTATTATCAAAGTTGTCCTTGTGGTCCTTCAAAGTAATGAAGACTTCCCTCTCGGCCAATTTATCTATGCGGTCTCCCAGTTCAAGACTTTCAGCAATTCTTTTCGCTTCGCGATTGATTTCCACTACTTCCTTTTGCTCGGTGTTCTTGTATGTTTTGGTGACATTCGCCCTGACAAGATTAACATAGTCATCTTTTTCCATCTTATAATAATTTGTAGTCTTATCAGCCTTGACGGTAAGCTTATCATCATTTCTAATCATATTTATGTCTTCGTTCAATTTGCGTTGGAACTGGCTAGTGGTCTTCTCAAATTGATTGAGAAGTGAAATTGAAATTGATTGATGTGACTAAATACTCAATGGAATAACAAGGATGCCATTTACACTGAAGCGCCATATTATGTATTGGATATGAAAACAAACATAAACAAACAATAAAATACATGTTTACAAGTTGAGCATATATATATATATATATATATATATATCAAACAACAATCCACAAACACACTAGAGCGATAGTAAAACAAATAAATAAATAACTGACTCTGATATCAATTCAAATTATTTATTTGTGTCTGCACAAAAACACGAAGTTCGGTTTGGGATCACATAATTAATAGTTTTGTTGACATGAACACAAATTCTGTAGTTTGTATGTAATTGTTTAATTTCTGCAAGTACAAACTTGTGACTAAATACTCAATGGAATAACAAGGATGCCATTTACACTGAAGCGCCATATTATGTATTGGATATGAAAACAAACATAAACAAACAATAAAATACATGTTTACAAGTTGAGCAATTGACCTTGTTTAGTTGCACTTCTTATTGGCAACATCATTTTCATATTAAATTGGATTCTCATGAAATATTTGATTTAACACTATGTGGGGCCTACAGGGACTGTCATGATTAGTGTCGTTCAAACATCACCGATATACCGAACGTTCTCAGGAGCGACTTCATAAAATGGTTATCTGACATTTTTGGTTTTTCCATTTTGGTACTTTTACGTTTTTTAAAAGACATTTAAAAAACAAAAAACAACAATCAAAAAAAAAAAAAAAGAGAAAAAAAAAGAAAAACAGAAACGTCACATTATAACGATGCAAGTCTAAGCCCCTCATGAGTTTGGACAATTACATAAAATAGCCACTACCTCTAAAGACAAGTTAAACACGTTAAAGGTCACACATTCCTGTTGTTGTATCCCTGTGGAGACATCTTTTGTTCTTTCCTTTTGTTCCTGTAGTTAAGAACCTCCCATAGACTTTGTACACAGAATTCCTTGTGGAGCAACCCAGTCTTTAGAATTTCCCTATGGAGACCCTTTGTTTCCCCTTTTCTGTTTAACCCTGGTGAATATGAAGGCAACGACGCTTGCCATGTCGATTGCAAAACAAAGCCCAACACAATTGTACTCGGCATGATTTGGGATCTTGACAACTTTTCATGGATGAGCCCGATAGGTCAGAGATTGACATCTGAGCTTGGTGGCTGCATTTTATGTTATTTTTATTAATAATTATTTACAAAACATCTAACTCAGAACAGGCTGTAGAGTCCATCTTTAACGCACATCACACATAATTTAAGAAACGTGATTTAGTTCCGACCTTGGCTGGTTCTGCCAAATTGTGCTGCTTTCGTAATATTATCGATTGTCGCCACTCAAACTCTCCCTTCATTTTCCCTTCATTTGAGTATTTCGATTTCATATTTATAATAAGCTAAATTTTAGTCTTGAAATAAACGTGTTGTGAACTATTGGCGATTGATATAAGGACATTAAAGAATAGGTATCTTAACTTTCATGTAGGTATTCACTATGATCCTAATGACTTTTTCAAATTCATTAGTAAATGCAACTCCTCACTAACAGCTTCAGTTAAATACTTTGGAAAAGTAAAGTTTTATTTAAAAACAAATAATTTCAAAAATTTCAACATGTTCTCCATACTGAGAGTTTGTTAAAATTAACGTTAAATTCATTATATCTTCCCGCAAGAAAGACAGCTCGGTTTTGATGCAACTAAGTTTAATTAAATCTCACATTAGCTTGAAGTTGAGTTTGGTCAAAGTTTTGTTTAGTTAGAGTATACTGATTTACAGGCAACATTTTAAAAGATGCGATAAAAGTCAGGTGTGAAAATTTCGGCTGAATATAGTGTCTGCGTGCTGAGAAAACGGCAGCCAACGGCATCTTTGGCCGCAGCATTTGCGACCGAAAACAAAACCTCGCAAAACCGAGAAAATATTTACGCATGAATCATTTTTAAGATTCAAAATTTGAAAAATTAGGTCGATTTCAAATCGAAGGGAATCCTTCCTCAAAATAGTTTATACTCTCAACAGTTGCTGTGCTTCTCACAGTAAGTTTTTCTGGTAATACTTTGTTGGATTACTTGGTTTCAAACACGTTCCTCCCTATTGCAGCATCCAAAGAGGAAAATGAATAAATCCATAATCTCATGCGAGGGTGGATGATTTTTTCGACGTCATGACGAGAAACTCAAGACTTTATGACCAAATGATACGATGCTTTTATTCCATTATAACTATTTCTGTTTACGTTTTTGTCTGCATCTTTTTACTTTTGTTTCAAGTCTCAAGTTTACGGTTCCATAAACTTTATAACCTTTGTTGCCTTATAGAGGTATTTAATAATTTTAAGAATCACTTCTGCACTTTTCTTCAATTCATCAGATCCTGGCTAACATGAAATTGTTTTTTTTTTTTTTTTTATAATAAACCATTATTATTCTTTATAAATATGTTTGTCTATGTATATATGTTTACAGTTGTACGTGTGTGTACATACATTATAGTCATACAAAAATGAACGATGAAAGAAGGGAAGCTTCTCAACATTGACTGCCTAGCTAATGAGCTTAGGATCGGTCAAGGCTGTAAAGGAGGAACGGGTAACGTGTTTGCAATCGCAAAAGGAATGTATTGTAAATTGTATTGGCAGGAGTAGCTTGAGAGGCATAAACAAGAACAAACACAAACATATCCATTTATAGCAAAAAGAGGAGCAAAGGATTAAGGCAGAGTATCCAGAAAAAAGCGGGAAAATTTAGCCAATCAGAATTGTAAATTAACTGGCTATGAACCAATAAGAGGGAAGAAGTGAGGACAAAGGATGGTCAGTGTGGAAGGCTGGATCACTGGACCATAAAGGTGGTACCGCATTGTAGGCATTACGATGCGGGAAGCATGAAAGGGTAAGATTAGAGGGCAAGCCACATAAGAAAATGGGAGGCAATAGGAGGCAAGATCAAAGTAATTATAGAATAAAAGAATCAGTGTAAGAGGTTAAAACTAAGCAAGAGGAACCTGCAGAGAGAGCAGGTTATTAATTCCTCTGCAGAGGGAATAGGTTATTGACAGGTTGATTTTTAACAACTTTTTGAGAGAGAGAAAAGTGTAGGGAACATGTAAATGACAATAACTGTATATATTTTGTAACAATGAAGTAAGTAAGAGAAAAAGCGTAAAAATAGATTAGTGGAGAGAACTTGTTATTTACAGTTATTGTATTTATTTTATATCGAAGAAAAAAACAAGCAAAGGTGGAAGGAGTGTGATGGGAATTTATTTAACACCAGTGTTTACGTTGAGTCCAAAGGGTTGGACTGTCTTGAGTTGGTGAATCCAGTGTGATTCTCTGAGTTTGCGGTGTGTGTCGTCACCATTGCATATATATATATATATATATATATAGACTAATAGGGAGACCGCCAACATAGGGCTGGATAGCTCAGTTGGTAGAGCGCCGGTACGTTAATCCGGAGGTCGTTGGTTTAAGTCCCGCTCCAGTCAATTTTTCTTTGTTCAAACCCAAACTATATATATATATATATATGTAATAAATTCAGAATATGAGTTAAACAAACTCTGGCATATCTCTCTTCTGGACAGACTGTTTCGTACCATAAGGCACTCATCAGCAGAATGACGAAAATAGAATACAAGTAGCATCTTACCTTATTTCGAATTATAAAGCGCGCGCAAGCGTGACGCGTGCTACGTCATTGAAGTTAGTACGCGTTTACGTCACTGAAGTAAGAACACATCTGTCTCGATGCCGGCACTTTGAGACGATTTCGCTTTTCTTATTCAGTGTACCTAGGTCTGGCCTACAAATGATTATGTACTTCTCTGCTATACACAAATTACATCTCTTGTTTACGTTAGAGTATGGCAGTGCTTTGTGAACAATGTCCCATTTAATTTCATAGTCTTTCCCCTCGTCCTTTAAGTCCCATATATGTTTACTTAGCTCTGTTTGTGCCCTCATGCTCTCGGATCTGAATGACCTCTTGTGGTTCGCCAGTCTCGCCTTGAAGGTTGTGGACGTCAGCCCGACGTATGCCTCCTTCCTGCCTTCGCTCGTGACGGTGGCCCGGTACACAATGTTCTTGCTGAGGCACTCCCCGTTCAGCGGGCATTCGGCATTCCGGCGGCAACTGCATGTTCTACCACCGACGTCGTCCTCTTGTTTTACCTTCCGTTTGTTGATTGACTGGATCGTTGCCTTCATGTTCGGCATGCAGCTGTACGATACCTTTACTGTGTTCCGGTTGAGCACTTTGTGAAGTTTATGTTCCTTGGGGAAGCATTTGTCTATTATCTGAAGGAATTTCTTTCCAATGCTGGTACATACGTTCTTGTTGTATGGCGGGTTGTACCATGTCACCTCCCTTTTTCTAGCCCTTTTCCTTGTGTTATTGCCCGGTGTGTATGTTAACTGATACTTGTGCCCGCTTTTTTGTAGAGCCTCTTGGTAGGCCGGGGCAGCTTGCTCGAATGCCTCCTTGGTCGACGAGATGTTAGAGAGTCTCTTGTTGATTCCCTCTGGTATTTGTTTGATGACGGTAGGTGGATGGTTTGACTGGACATGTACATAGAGAGGTATATTACCTGGTTTCATATATGGCATGTACCCTCCCGTTCGCAGGTCTAATGTGACGTCAAGGAAGTTTACTATTGCCTTGTTGGCTTCGATCGTTACCTTTAAATCATTTTCCCGGAATACTCGGCATATTTCTTTCTTGATTTTTTCTATTTTCTGGGGGGTCTCTTTGAATACTGCCAAACCGTCGTCCCTGTATAGCCCCACTCTATTTCCGTATTTTGGTTTCAGGATCGACAGCATATACGCTACGACCAGCTCGCATGACTCCGCGCCGTCGAAACTGCCCATCGTGACATCGAATTTGCTGTCTGCATTACGCTTTTTCCACGGTACCTGGTTGTTGAATACCACTGTCTGTTTCGCGTGGATGATGATATCTTTCTCCTTGCTGCTAATTTTCTCGTAGTTTCCCGCGAACCCTAGTGCTTTCAGGAGGAGCTTTTCCGTTATCGATGGGTAGAACTCCACAATGTCGAAATTTATGAAGCTCGATTCTTGCTTGCTTGGGATTTTCTTATACCAGTCCAGTACGGCGTCCGTGCTTTTCCACAGATTGAATCCCGTCGCGCTTATGACTTTACCGACGATTCTGTCGAGGATCACTTTACTTATATGTCCTATCTCTGATTTGGTTGGGCTGATCAGTCGACATGATGGTTTATTATCAAAGTTGTCCTTGTGGTCCTTCAAAGTAATGAAGACTTCCCTCTCGGCCAATTTATCTATGCGGTCTCCCAGTTCAAGACTTTCAGCAATTCTTTTCGCTTCGCGATTGATTTCCACTACTTCCTTTTGCTCGGTTTTCTTGTATGTTTTGGTGACATTCGCCCTGACAAGATTAACATAGTCATCTTTTTCCATCTTATAATAATTTGTAGTCTTATCAGCCTTGACGGTAAGCTTATCATCATTTCTAATCATATTTATGTCTTCGTTCAATTTGCGTTGGAACTGGCTAGTGGTCTTCTCAAATTGATTGAGAAGTGAAATTGAAATTGATTGATGTGACTAAATACTCAATGGAATAACAAGGATGCCATTTACACTGAAGCGCCATATTATGTATTGGATATGAAAACAAACATAAACAAACAATAAAATACATGTTTACAAGTTGAGCATATATATATATATATATATATCAAACAACAATCCACAAACACACTAGAGCGATAGTAAAACAAATAAATAAATAACTGACTCTGATATCAATTCAAATTATTTATTTGTGTCTGCACAAAAACACGAAGTTCGGTTTGGGATCACATAATTAATAGTTTTGTTGACATGAACACAAATTCTGTAGTTTGTATGTAATTGTTTAATTTCTGCAAGTACAAACTTGTGACTAAATACTCAATGGAATAACAAGGATGCCATTTACACTGAAGCGCCATATTATGTATTGGATATGAAAACAAACATAAACAAACAATAAAATACATGTTTACAAGTTGAGCAATTGACCTTGTTTAGTTGCACTTCTTATTGGCAACATCATTTTCATATTAAATTGGATTCTCATGAAATATTTGATTTAACACTATGTGGGGCCTACAGGGACTGTCATGATTAGTGTCGTTCAAACATCACCGATATACCGAACGTTCTCAGGAGCGACTTCATAAAATGGTTATCTGACATTTTTGTTTTTCCATTTTGGTAATTTTACGTTTTTTAAAAGACATTTAAAAAACAAAAAACAACAATCAAAAAAAAAAAAAAGAAAAAAAAAAAAAAAACAGAAACGTCACATTATAACGATGCAAGTCTAAGCCCCTCATGAGTTTGGACAATTACATAAAATAGCCACTACCTCTAAAGACAAGTTAAACACGTTAAAGGTCACACATTCCTGTTGTTGTATCCCTGTGGAGACATCTTTTGTTCTTTCCTTTTGTTCCTGTAGTTAAGAACCTCCCATAGACTTTGTACACAGAATTCCTTGTGGAGCAACCCAGTCTTTAGAATTTCCCTATGGAGACCCTTTGTTTCCCCTTTTCTGTTTAACCCTGGTGAATATGAAGGCAACGACGCTTGCCATGTCGATTGCAAAACAAAGCCCAACACAATTGTACTCGGCATGATTTGGGATCTTGACAACTTTTCATGGATGAGCCTGATAGGTCAGAGATTGACATCTGAGCTTGGTGGCTGCATTTTATGTTATTTTTATTAATAATTATTTACAAAACATCTAACTCAGAACAGGCTGTAGAGTCCATCTTTAACGCACATCACACATAATTTAAGAAACGTGATTTAGTTCCGACCTTGGCAGGTTCTGCCAAATTGTGCTGCTTTCGTAATATTATCGATTGTCGCCACTCAAACTCTCCCTTTATTTTCCCTTCATTTGAGTATTTCGATTTCATATTTATAATAAGCTAAATTTTAGTCTTGAAATAAACGTGTTGTGAACTATTGGCGATTGATATAAGGACATTAAAGAATAGGTATCTTAACTTTCATGTAGGTATTCACTATGATCCTAATGACTTTTTCAAATTCATTAGTAAATGCAACTCCTCACTAACAGCTTCAGTTAAATACTTTGGAAAAGTAAAGTTTTATTTAAAAACAAATAATTTCAAAAATTTCAACATGTTCACCATACTGAGAGTTTGTTAAAATTAACGTTAAATTCATTATATCTTCCCGCAAGAAAGACAGCTCGGTTTTGATGCAACTAAGTTTAATTAAATCTCACATTAGCTTGAAGTTGAGTTTGGTCAAAGTTTTGTTTAGTTAGAGTATACTGATTTACAGGCAACATTTTAAAAGATGCGATAAAAGTCAGGTGTGAAAATTTCGGCTGAATATAGTGTCTGCGTGCTGAGAAAACGGCAGCCAACGGCATCTTTGGCCGCAGCATTTGCGACCGAAAACAAAACCTCACAAAACCGAGAAAATATTTACGCATGAATCATTTTTAAGATTCAAAATTTGAAAAATTAGGTCGATTTCAAATCGAAGGGAATCCTTCCTCAAAATAGTTTATACTCTCAACAGTTGCTGTGCTTCTCACAGTAAGTTTTTCTGGTAATACTTTGTTGGATTACTTGGTTTCAAACACGTTCCTCCCTATTGCAGCATCCAAAGAGGAAAATGAATAAATCCATAATCTCATGCGAGGGTGGATGATTTTTTCGACGTCATGACGAGAAACTCAAGACTTTATGACCAAATGATACGATGCTTTTATTCCATTATAACTATTTCTGTTTACGTTTTTGTCTGCATCTTTTTACTTTTGTTTCAAGTCTCAAGTTTACGGTTCCATAAACTTTATAACCTTTGTTGCCTTATAGAGGTATTTAATAATTTTAAGAATCACTTCTGCACTTTTCTTCAATTCATCAGATCCTGGCTAACATGAAATTGTTTTTTTTGGTTTTTTTTTATAATAAACCATTATTATTCTTATAAATATGTTTGTCTATGTATATATGTTTACAGTTGTACGTGTGTGTACATACATTATAGTCATACAAAAATAAACGATGAAAGAAGGGAAGCTTCTCAACATTGACTGCCTAGCTAATGAGCTTAGGATCGGTCAAGGCTGTAAAGGAGGAACGGGTAACGTGTTTGCAATCGCAAAAGGAATGTATTGTAAATTGTAATGGGCAGGAGTAGCTTGAGAGCAATGCTGTTTGTTGGCATGTGTACACAACTTTTTTTCAAGGAGTGACTTCCAGCATTTTTAGGCTTGTTCTTGTTTGCATTTGTGTTATTCCCGTTAAAAGTATAACATAATGTGACATGGAGGTAAAAACAAATAAGTTGTGTGCGTGTAAATAGAAAACCAGTTTTGAAAGTGTTACCGTAATCAAGTGTACAGACCAACGTGTTCGAAATGTGACGTAACGAGGTGTTTTATACTTAGAGTGTTGTTATGTTGATTACATTTCTCACTAGAAGGGTACCAGTACTGTGATGTTTTGGAGATTTGTGTTTCTCACCACACCGTAAGGACTCTTGCTATTGCAAACAAAGTTCCTGACAAAATGTAATTTGACATAGGAGCCCCTCTCATTAGAATAGTCTTTAAATACGTGGGTACAATGTGTGTAATTCCCTCTGATGCTGCGCGCTCCCTTCATGCCGTGCCTTTGGTCAGCTAGTCTATCGACATCAAGTGGTTCTCTTTTTTGTTGTATTATTCTTTCTTTTTTAGGGCATATATTTATTACTGTCTTTTTTTTATCCCGAAAGACTCTCATTTTATATATCTCTTGATTTACACCAGAAAGAAGAAAAAGAGAGAAAATGACCAAGATCACAAAGCAAGTCACCGATAAAAGAAGCTCCCCCGGTTAATTCCCAGTAATTATAATGAATACATTTCTTTCCCATTGTGACTTGGCTATTGAACCACGAGGAACTCTTACAAACATCTTCTTTTGCGTAGGAAAATGCAAGGAGTAAAGGAGGACCAAGCGTTCCCCTCAAGACGTCATCCAAAACGTAATGACCCGGAAAAGATTGTTCTTATGAACACCACCTGTGCTTCAAGGTCCACCCTCTAATAGGCCCAACTTGGATATATTTAAAATGACATGGGCGAGTGAGTCCCAACCCGAGCATTTTGTGACCAAGAGTCTCCGGATCCAAGTAACTTTTAAAGATTCCACGTTAAGTGCTACGTCTACCATTCCCACACTACCATGGTTATAATCCTGAACCATTTGATTTATTGACACACGATTTTAACCTTTCCAAATGAAATTAAAAAAAACATGGTGTCAAGGTCTTTGATGGTGTTGATAGGAGAATTAGGAATGGACAAAATAAATCATGTAAGTCTTGATAAAAGCAGAAATTAAACCAAGATTACATTTAGACCACATACCAATCTGCTAACGTAATGTTAAAGTCACCTGATTGTAGTTTAACGAAACTATTGAGTCTAAGTCGGTGGAAAAACGCTTTGTTGTCACTGCAAAGCTTATCGACACTGTCCTTCTTCGAACCAATCCACATAGCGTTCGTTTTCTCAACGTTAACCTTTAAACCTGAAATGTTGGCAAATGTGTCTTAATTTTCGAAAGCGGAACGCATAAAGGATTAAGATCCGTTCGATATTAGAACAGTGTCGTCAGCTTAATGCGAAAGGCAATACTCATTCCCACCTATCCCAATACATTTGACATCTTTATCATTGCATAACATCATTGACAAAACTTCTTCACAAAGGAGAACAAGATAATGACTTAAACCGTCCCCTTGTCTACAGCCTCTCTCGATCTTAAATGGTTCAGACAAACCCATTTTTTAAACAAACGCGTTTGAGACAGAATCAATATAAACGAAATTACCTGGAATATTATTCGAATCAGTGATATTAAGTAAATCATACATGAGACGAATATTCTCACCAATAAAACGACCCGCCATAAAACCTTTCTGTCTCTCATGAATGCCATGGGGAAGGCAGCCCTTAAGACTCTCAGCAATACAAACTGGAGCAATTTTGTTTCAAGCGTTTACGAGCGAAATGGGGCGCATTTGGTTTTTTTATACTTACGGGGTTTGTCCCCTTTAGGCAAAAGAGTAATGATCCCGTACTTTTGTGTAACCGAGAATTTACCTGAAAAGTATGCATAATTAAGCGAACGAAGTAAATACTAGGCGAGCTCTAAATAGAAATGTTTGTAAAACCCGAAGCTTAAACCATCTGAACCAGGTGATTTGCCACCCTTCAGAGTTAGCAATAGCTAATCAAAGGACAGAGGTCTTGATGCTGTCCCCTATTGAATCGGGAAGAATAGGTTTGGAAGCTTTGACAAAAAACGGAATTTAGTTTGACTCCATCTTGAACATTGAAATCATTGATTTGTAATACATTTTCTTACCCCTAATTTTCAAAAGCAACATTTCGAAGAAAACCTGATCGCAGATAGTAAGCTGAACATCTTTGGGGTGAATATTACTGAGGTTTTATTGCAAATTATTAGAGGCAGCATATTGTCCCAGCACGTCACTATTAGTATCCTTAACCAGATTAAAGAATTGTGGATCTTTTAGCAAAGAGTTATTTAACTTCCAGAAGCCATAGCCGTCATCAACTTTACTAAAATCACCAGTCACAATGTCGAAAGCCAGCATGTTACCAATCTTGTCGGTCTTCATTTTATATATTTTAAACTCTAAATTTTAAATTATTGTTAAGAAGATTAGCAACACCTCTGGAAATACTTTTAAAGGAACTAAATAAACATTGAAGTCCCCACTCAGTACGGACGAGCCCTTCTAGTTCCGCATCGAAATGGACATCATGTAAACAACAGATATAACATTATGTTGACCTGAAATATTGTAAAACATCCCCGCGTTTCTAAAAACTGGCCAAGCCTCGGCAATTCACGAAGGCAATCGAAATATTGCTAGAAACCATGGAAAATAAGAAGGAGAATGGTGAAAAGCAATTCCTTAAAAGTAAAGCTTAAGTAATAAAAAAAAAAAAAAAAAAAAAAAACTTTTGAGCACACTCTGTTGTGCCTTCCAACCAGTGTAAATAACAATCATGATACTGGTAGTCCCCAGGTTTTTTTTAGCCACCCGTACCCACCCCAAAATCCCAAACTCCATAACAAAATTCCTCCCCTGGAAACCCCCTAAACCAGCGAAACAAAATGATGATGATGATGATGATGATGATGATGATGATGATGATTGATGATGATGATGATGATGATGATGATGATGATGATGATGATGATGATGATGATGATGATGATGATGTTGATGATGATGATGATGATGATGATGATGATGATGATGATGATGATGATGATGATGATGATGATGATGATGATGATGATGATGATGATGATGATGATGATGATGATTGATGATGATGATGATGATGATGATGATGATTGATGATGATGATGATGATGATGATGATGATGATGATGATGATGATGATGATGATGATGATGATTGATGATGATGATGATGATGATGATGATGATTGATGATGATGATGATGATGATGATGATGATGATGATGATGATGATTGATGATGATGATGATGATGATGATGATGATGATGATGATGATGATGATGATGATGATGATGATGATGATGATGATGATGATGATGATGATGATGATGATGATGATGATGATGATGATGATGATGATGATGATGATGATGATGATGATGATGATGATGATGATGATGATGATGGGGATGAAGGGGATGGGGACGGGGATGTGGCTGAAGAAGGGGATGATGATGATGGTGATGGCGATGGTTAACTTCGGGCAAAATATGTTGGTGCCCTGTACGCACTGTTTATTTCTGGCATGGGATGGTGTGAAGCCCCAGACAGTTAAAAGGTAGCTGGTACGCACATGAAACCAACAGAAAGCAGAAAGCCGAACACTAACGAAAGTACTTCAATACCCATCGTTTTTCAACAATTTCAAAGCTTGTCTTGTTCTTGGAAAATGCATTAACAGTCAATTATGCGCAATAGATTGTGCTAAGCAAAACGCTAACTCAAGAATTCTGATCACTGTAACCCTTTCCGTAAGAGGTATTTAACCATCGGCTCGCTTGGTCTAATCAACGACCATGACGGCCACCATACCATTCTTTACCACGCAGTGAAAGCTTGGTCATCATACTGATATTTCCGAGGTATTTTCGATGCCGTGTAGATTCTTGTAACAAGTGTAGGCAAAAAATAAAATTAACATTAAAATTATCTTCGATCACATTAATATTTATTTAATACTATTGTATCATAATTTCGTGATATTTACCTATAAATATTTATATTTTATTCAAAAACATTTATTTCTTGTCGTGCAAGCGTCCTGGTTGGAGTTCGATCCAGTCGCAGCATTTAGTTGCAGCCTCGGGAGGGAACCGAACCCTAAGGAGAACGGCATTATACGGTGGGTCATGCCGTTAAATCACCGCCTTCGATGCCAGTGTACCAGCATCTACCCTGGGGGTTTTAACTCGTACACACCCGAGAGAGGGTTTCATCCGTTTTACACCGATCGCCCTCTCTTCACGGACCTCAAGTCAGAAATATTCAACTACTTTGAGTGTGAAAGTGAGTAGCTTGGTGGTATATAAAATGGCACCCCTAGATGCACAACACTGTTAATATTGTAAACATGAGTCAAATCGTCGCCGTTTTTACGAAGCGAGAGACACAATTATGTTTTTTAAGAAATTCACGTTTGATGTTGAAATATCAATTTCAAACTTTTGTTCGGGACACTTCTTTCCGACAAATTAAAGCTGGTTTATTCTGTCAAGAAGAACGTTCTGCACTTTTTTTTTTCAATTTGGCGACTGTATTAAGGAATTCTTAATCAACAAAGTTGTCACTTCGCTAAAAAAAATATACATACGTGTCTCTGCTTTTTGGGGTTACTCTAGATGTTTCATCACTGTATACCAACATACCCCGTAATGAATGCATGTGTCTCTGCTCTTAGGGGTAATAAACAATCCCGCCCCTCAGTGATACATATTTAGGAACTCATCAGCCACATTCTCACTAAGAACAACTTGTCATTTACTGACAGGCATTTTCTACAGATACAGGGTACCGCCGTGGGTGCAAAAATGGCGCCCTCATATGCCAACATTTTCATGTCTGACTTAGAGGAAAAACTTCTGTCCTCTGCCTCCAGCCGCCAACTAGTTTGTTGGAGATTTATTGATGATATTTTCTCTATCTGGTGTGGTAGTCAAGACAGCTTGGATGAGTTTATCAGCCATTTAAACTCATTCCACCCAACCATAAAGTTCACTACTGAATACTCTCTAACAAGTGTCAACTTTCTAGATGTAACTGTAAGTACATCCCATAGCGGCATCGTTACGGATGTAGACAGCAAACCCACTGACACCCACCAGTACCTTCTCTCCAACAGTTGCCACCCCAGTCACTGAAGGCAATCGCTTACAGTCAGGCTTTGCGTATAAGACGTATCTGCTCCACAGATACCCTCTACAAAAGGCGTTCATCGGACCTCAGGAAAAAAACTTGTTTCCAGAGGTCACAGCGAACGCAGGGTTCAACTTGCCATCAACAAGGCCCTCAGCATACCACGCCATACTCTTTTGGCCAACACGGGATCCAAAAAAGTCCCGACCAATAGAGTTGCCCTGGTCACCACCTACCACCCTAAACTACCAAAACTCTCCTCAATCCTCAATGGCAGAATGAATATTCTCCATTCCTCTAAGAGGTTGCGCTCAGCAATCCCTGAGAACCCCATGGTTGCATTCCACCGCTTTAACCACCAGGGAGACATTCTAGTCTAGACCACCCCTAACAGAGATACAGGGTTGTCACAAGTGTACCCGCTCTAAATGTAGAACTTGTCTCTACATCAAACCTGCACTTAAAGTGAAGAGTCATAGCACTGTATCTTCTTACAATATCAAGACCGACTCCCTATGTAGAACACCCAACGTGGTCTATGTTATATCTTGTAAAAGATGTGGACTACAGTATGTGGGAGAGACTAAGACCAAAATAAGTCTTCGCTTTGCGAACCATGTCTCTTCCATAAAGACCAATAAATTGTACCCCGTCTCCATCCATTTCAACAGCTTTAATCACAGCGTCAAAGATGTTGAACTCATTGTGATTGAGGCTTGCAATGGTGATGACACACACCGCAAACTCAGAGAATCACACTAGATTCACCAACTTTTTTTTTGCAACCCTTTGGAAGCAAAGGCCATCTCCTCTACTAAATATATATAATAATAAGTTTGTCACTTCTTAAAAACAGTAAATGGACGTTTTCGCCACTTGGTAAAAATGCCAAACGGCGTCCATTTCGGCACTGTGCCCGCGCTTTTTATTCCTAAGGATTTTAATGGCTAATTTTGACTTGACCCTTCGTAAAACAAAAAATAAAAGAACAATATTAAATTATTGGTTAGTGTAGTAACATAACATTTACGTGTTAATTTCTAAATTTTGTGTGAAAAATTTAACAGCACTGAATTCATCAACTTTTAAAAACAAATAAGGAAAATAAGGACAATTAACTAAATGTTATTGTGTTTGTTTACACAACTGTCACTTCGTAAATAAGACGACAAAATCAGGTATGAAAGATGGGCAAAAACATCTTGTCAGAAACTGTCTATAATCTTAAAGACGGCCTTTGACTTTGAGGGCCACACAATTTTCTCCGTGTTTAGAACATCTTGAACAGAAATCAAGATTTGAATAAAATGTGCAACAATTCATTTTGTACATTGTGCCATCCCCTACTCGTTCTCTTATATCCTTCATTATATCCTAGAATGGACCATTATACATAATAAGTGGGGGGGACCCCAGAGTATATATATATATATATTTTTTTTTACAGGAAATTTTCAAAATATATATTGGATGGTGTGGTAGTAAATATTGGCTCGTCGGGGGAAATTGCTTGGATAATCAAATAAATATATCAATTACTGGGTGGCTAAATAATTCAAACAATCCTACACATTAGCTGGGTGTGTACAGAAGTTACTTAGATGTAACAACAATTGGGAAATGCACATATTTTGAAAAATATATAATTGGATTGTGTGGTAGTAAATATTGGCCCTTTCGCTCGTCGGGGTAAAGTTGGGTCGTGGCTTAGATAATTAGATTTTAGCTTATTGGGGGAAAATTAAATAGTGGGTAACTAAAGGACTCTAACAGTTCTAGACAATAGCTGGGCATGTAAAGAAGTCACTTAGATGTAAACATTGTTAGGAAATGGACAGAAAATATTTTAAATTAGCCTTAGATTGTGTGGTATGAACAATTGATTCTTCAAATCAGTTAAGTATACTCAGGGTGGTAAAGGCACTTAAAGGGTTAAAGCCACGAAATGTTGTTAACAATTTACGTTTCAAAGACAATGTGCATTATTTTCTTAGAGTGTGCATTGACTGGTTGTGAGAATGACGGTACGCTCAATGAAACAACCTGCACCTGTAGATGCCCAAAACAGTGGATGGGAAATACCTGTGCAGGTGAGTAGAATGTCCTTCCTCATCTTCGAATTTTCCATGATGTATTCCTAAATCCGAATTGCTACTTATTAAACAAGAAGTTGTTCTTTTTCACGCGATGATTTGTGGGTACATTTTCGTCGTGGTTGAAAGTTGCTGATTTTTGTCGGTGCGGCATTGGGTGTGTCATTGTAACTGTGTTTGATACGGTATTTAGGTTCTGTAGAGATTGGTCTTTTTATTAAACAAAAAGCCAATAAAGTCAATAGTTTGTCAACAATCTGTTTGACCCAAAACTATATTTGGTGACAACGATTGCTCTAGGGGAGTTGACCATCATTCCTACACCCCGAAAAACAAAAAAGACAACAATCCTGCACCATTCAAAACTGCTCTTCAGAAAAATTAGACTACGCGTTTCAATGATAAGGAAATCTAATATGGTTCAACTTCATCCATTTCGTGTGCCATCACAATAGACACCCCTGCTACCTGTAATACAAACTTAAAATCTTACAATGAAGGTACACTGGAGGAATTGTCCAATGTGGCATTCCATATCACCCAAAAGCATAACTCATTGCTCTCACAGCCCTAAAAAAAAATTAATAATAAAAACGTTGTCATAAAGCAATTTGACAAAGGCCGTGTTGTATGTGAACAGATCAAAATGATTGAGGCAATTAAGGGGGCCACACTACTGCGCTCAGTCTTTATCACCTACCAAAGATCCACCCCATTCCTCTCTGTGATGCTTTGGAACAAGCGAACTCGAGAATGTACACCACAAAGCCTTTTTAAGAAAAACACAAGCAATGTCTTCTAGAACTTATCATGGGCGCAATACACATGTAACAACTTATTTAGACAAACCATTGGCGTGGTGATGGGCAGTGTATGCAGTCCTGAAATAATGTGACATTACCTTAAATAAATAAAAAAAACAATAATTATACTTCCAAACAGCCCAAAGATAGTGGCTTATAGAGATACAAAGACGATGTTTTAATAATATACAATAGCAAACTTGGCATCCAACTTTGAAAATTTACTTCATAGATCTGCGACACCAAAGTCACCTTTCTTGACGTCGTGATCTACAGAGGCGAACGTTTTCAGAAATGAGGGAAGCTTGATACTCGAGTAGCGAAACAATACAAAACAACAAAAACGGACACTTTCCAATGACTTGTTCGGGCTTTTACCCACCCTGTATCAGTATTTGGCGGCGTCATTGAGGGCAAAACGATGAGATACAAACGCATATGCACACACACAAGATTTTGTGAATAGGGTCAGTTCATTCAAAGAAGAGGTATCAAACTGTGGATACAACACAGAAGAATAGACCCGCTTCACAAAATATTACGATGACTGTGGGAATTCAATGTTGAGTGCACGAACAAACATCAAGAAAGAAACGAACCTGCCTCTTGTTTTTAATTTGCACTTCTTCCCACAAATACATCACTCTAAACTCAAAAGCGCACTACTGAAACGGTAGCACTTCAATACAAATGATTTCCCAAACAACCTCTTCCCTGTATACCCTATGTTGGCCTACAAACGATAAAAGAGCATAAAATATAAAATACTTCGGGTTAAATTGCAAGTTTATACCCAATAAAAGCTACTCAAAGAAATGGATGAACAAAACTTTAATTACTACAGGAACAACATTCAGGTACACAAACTTAAAAAAAAAAAAAAAAAAAAAAAAAAAAAAACAAGAACGTGGCTGGAATCAAGACGAATACGGAAGTAACGAAGAACACTACTCTTTCTTGGTCCTGTTACTAAAGTTATACTGGATCACACATCATCGGTAAATACCATGAAAAGGTCACCCACCTGAAAGCTGGTACTTAAGACACAAATAATAGTATCTGAGATTGTGGCAAAGTTGTCATTATACGTTCATGCTTTCAGTATATAGTAGTCTCATTGTTCTTACTTAGAACAATAGTGCCAAGTGCGTGTGGGTCTTGGAATGCTTTTCCTTATCTTACACATTCCACTGCAATGACAGGTAGTACCAGACACGGGTCAAGTAAGCCCATATGCTTAAAACCATCCAAACACACTCTTGCGTTTATTTATTTATTTATTTTTTTTCAAATGTATTCTTTATGATGTGTCAAACAATTCATGAAACGGCGATACTTGTTGTAACAAGTAGTCTTGGGTTTTACAATAAATGCCCTGGATCGGACATCACTCGCAAAGTTAATGTATTGCCGCAAAAGGTCGCAGAAACAAACAGTCTCATCAGTCAACAAACAAGGGTCTCGGCAACAGCTTCGTTTGTTAGATGATACATGTAAAGGGTCATTGTTGTTCTCATCTTCACAATATCTTAAAAGCTTCGCGAAAAAAAGGATTAAGATCATTTCGAATACAGTCGAACAAAATGAAACAAATTGCTAATAAAAGGGCTCATTATACTTCAGTAATCTATTACTAATATAGAAGAGTAACATAATTATTATGTTAACGTACCTTTTTGCCTCCATTGCATTTCACAGCGGAAATGAGATAAACTCAGATAGATCTTTACAGGTGATATAGAAGGCATGCACACAATATGGCAGACTATGGGTTAAAACAATGTGCTTGTGGGCAAGCGCTACATACCCAGTGTGGACCTGAGAACAAAAGAGGTCCACATAATGTAGGGATCTGAAGCACTATGTGGACTTACACACGTCCACACAACGTTATTTGCAGTGTTGAGGAATAGGATTTTCCTTAAGTGTACAGAACAAAGGAATGTCCACACAACGACTGCAAAACAAGACTGTGTGTGTATGAGTGTGTCTGTTTACTCCACTCTGGACTGCATTTACATAACCTGTGAAAGTCAGTGAGAGCCTCCACCCTCAAAAAACAAATAAATGTATCGACTACCATCAACCGTGCGTTACTTCGTGTTCTCCTGTTTGTAGCGTACAATCAAAATGGTTATAAATCAAAAGCTAAATGGTGACTGATGAAGTGCAACTTGTAAAACGGACAGGAAATGTGCCCTTTGCCCGTCCATTAATGGAAACAACAAAAGTAGCTCGACATGTTATCACCTGAAACAGTTTTTTTTAGTAAGTCCTTTCTTTTCTTTTTCCATCCCAAAAAACCTTCCCGTCTTTTTCACATCCCCTTTTGTGAAAATGCATGCAAACATCAAAGAAAAATTACGTTTTAACCATCGCCGATTGATTCGTCAAGAAACAGAGACCATTGTCTCCACCTAAACAACATTCAAACAGTCCAATTCGCCAATTCTCTAAAGATTAATTGGGCAGATTACGCACACAGTCTCCTTCCATCCCATCCCCTCCTTCCTGTCCGTCCTGCCCCACCCCCACCCACCTGCACCTGGTTTTCTTGTGGTTTTGCCCTTGTCCATTCCCCGCACCCCCCCCCCCCCTCCCGTCCCTTCTATAAAGAACTGCACATCATGACGCTTCAAACGTTTTTAAAGCTTGTTTTTTCAAAACAGGATTTTCGCTCGACACTTGGAGAACATTCATACAATAAAAAAATGACAAAACTTAAAGCTGTTTAACATCTTGAGTGTTTTCCGGTCCCACTTTTTTCTTTGCTGGTCCATTGAAACTGTCGACTATTATGCATATATCAAACACTACCAATATGTTTTATTGCGGTCACACTTGGTCTCATCTCATGATTTGCCCCATGGCCACATGTATGGTTTCACTCTTCCCTATACATGCATGTTTTAATGCAGTGCTTCCCCATTATAACTGAACCAAGACTCTTAATAATCATTCAAAACAGGACAATATACCCCCTGTAGGATGTAGACAAGACTTGGTTTTGTGGTTCTTTGAATTGCACGTTGCATAAGGTCATGCTTTTAACGCACTTGCACCCAGGGGTGGTATATGGTTGCGGTACAGATCGATAAAAACTTACAGTTTGACATACTAGGCCGTTTTCGAAACCGTGGCTAATCTTGGGCTCCAGCTTCCAGCTCCGCTTGTCTGTCTGCAGCCCCATAAGGACAGCACATGGTTTTACTAACGGAAGCCAAACCAGAGCCCAAGCCCATGCCGTGGTTTCCTAAACTGCCATAGTATCACCAAGCCTGCTGCCCACACTCACTGAGTTGGGATATACCTGAATGCATAACATATTATATCGGCAGGGAATTAACAATACATATATTCAATAATTATAGTAATATCGTTACTTTTAATTACAATTTGTGGGTCGTAACTAACTAGCTATTGAGATTGTGTTATTCGACGGACTAGTTCCCATTATGTATAAAATGTGTGTTTTGTTCTCGTTTCTTCTAGAGACTAGACACTACGACTGCCGAGACTTCTACGAGGCTGGTGAAAGGGAGAACCGTGTTTACACTATTTACACATCCAAGTATCCAGGAGGCCTTGATGTATACTGCGGCATGCAAGATCAGCTTGGATCCATTGTAAGTTCATCTTCTATCAACGATTCTCCAATGAGTAGATTTAGCAGCACATTCATATTCCACTCGCTGAGGGTTGTCATGTTATATAGTTCGAAGTGTGTAGACTTTACAAAGCATCTGAAATCAAGTCATCATCAACTACGTCAAAATAAAATAATGTTATGAAAATAAATGTATCAAATTCCATACTGTTATAGTTTATTAAACATGTTTAAAAACATACGTCACCAACTAAACAAGTACTTAGAATATTATTTACAACAACATTATTCAAATCCACACCTTATTAAATCATTAAAAAAATTCAAATTTAAACTCGCATTATGTAAGTACTCATAGTACGGTCAAACACCCAATGAGCTTGATTGTCAAATTTGCTGGACTAAACTTGATTTAAAACAAAAAGGCAACCTATACATTTTGACAGTACTTTCAATAAACATGTCTCAATTTTAGTAGAACTGTATAGATGGATATCTAAATGAAACTAGAGTGTATAAAGCAATTCAAATTCGCACAGAATCAAAGTTTATCAATCACAAAATACCGTTAAACACTCGATGAACTTAATCATCGAATTTATGCATACCCAAGCCGGTGTCGAAAGAACACTTTCCTATCCATTGTAACATGCAGGGCTCAAACAAAAACCAGTCTTTCAACTGATTTGGCTAAGTCTGATGTATTTTTCTTATTTTCTTATTTTAGTTTCATTTTGTTTTTAATCGTTTGAACTGCCCTGCTATATTGTATGTATTGTCTTGGTATGTTTTGCGGTACTAAAGTTCCATTTAAAGTCAAAGGTCAACTAGTGTATGGATAGTTAAAGTACAACATAAATAAACATCAGTGTCTTTTCGCAGTAGGCAGAGTATGAACACCATTACAATGACTGTAAGTACTCCACTTGGTTGAATTTATGACGAGCTGTACAATTTGTTTTCAATCTTTAGGTTATCCAGAGGCGCAGAAATAAGGATTTGGATTTCAACCGTGGGTGGGATGAGTACAGAGATGGCTTTGGTGACGTAGCTGGGAAAAACTTCTGGCTGGGAAACGAGAAGGTCCGTCAGTTGACTGAGGATGAAGCCGATACCTGGGAGATTCGAGTGTCTTGGAGTCGGCAAGATACAGGGAGCCTTAGTTGGAAGATAATTGATAATTTCCGCCTTTCTGGCACAAACTACACCCTCCGTGCTACTGGATCGATTCAGCTAGATGGTAAGCAGGATCTGACTGATCACGGGATGTTTGATATTACCACATACGACAAGTAGACACTTCGTTTGTACTGAGTGGCCTGAGCAGCCTTTTATTCACATTTAATAGTCAAATGAAACTGCTCTCCGGTCATTATTAACCCACGAATAGATAAACATTTTGTCACGAATGCAACCGTCATTTTATTTTCAAAACTGAAAACAACTCGCAGCACTCGATTTCCGTTAGTAATCCAATCAGCGAAATCAAAATATTGTAAAAAGAAGCACTGATCTCTGGTATTATCAATTAATCTGCGAGATCTCGAACAATGACAGATTTGATCTCCGATAGTAATCCAATCCGCAAAATCAACATATTTATAAATTAGCACTGATCTCTGGCTTTTTCTGCGAGATCTCGAAAATTGGGCAAAGTTGAGTTCCGATAGTAATCCAATTCGCGAAATTATCATTAAAAGCTAAAGGGAACGGTTATATATTAACAGCTTAATTTGCATGCTCATTAAATCAATCATATTAGCATAATGCTAGCAGGTCAATGACAGAATTAATTGCAAAGTTAAATATGACTTCAGGTAGAGTTGATAGAGTCACTACAAACAGTTCTAGTAAAACAAAACAATCTCACTGCATTCACTGGCAAGGGTTACCTTACCCCCATATAAGGAACGTCACACCAATGCGTGATACATGCCACAAAACTAGCGGCAAATGTGAAAAGGTAGTATGCAGGGGGAGGTTTTGGGCATTTAATCAAACTGATTTTCCTAGTAGCGCAAGAGAACAAGTTAACACGAGGACTGCTCAAAGAAAAGTGAAGTGTATGTTGCCTTGTGGAACATCTGATCCGTCCAAGTCGTAAAACAACTAACACGACAAGGACCAATGGGCAGATAAATTGTTCCAACGTCCGACCACGACGCAATCTAACGCTCCATGCCCCCCGGGCAACCCCACCAGACTGCCTTAATGCACAAATCCTGTGAGCAGGCATTTTCTGCTTAATGAGTGGCTGGTGTCGAAATACATGTAACAAACACTGCTAATAATAAAGCAAGGCAAAGGCACGGTAGAATGCCGCCGGCTTTGTTAGCAGGATGAGTGACAGAAAATTGCCGCCACTTGTTGATTGTTAATGAAATACACTTTCGCTTACGCAAGTTTTTTTTTTTTTACTACAATAAGCACTAAAATTGCTCAGCAATAACAACAAGTTGGCCACAAGTCAGTTGCAGATATCTTTTTTTCAAAACCCAAGAGCACAACAAGTAATGACTGCCAATGCAGGGTACACGGGGGGGGGGGGACACAGCCAATTTGTCAACAGCTTTTTATGAATTATGAACGTTTGGTGAAAAGTGGGACACGTCTCACTGTTTAAAACATAACCTCAAACAGATTTGTTTTTTGTTTTTACTTTCTACTTAAACTAAAAACTGACAGTCTTGGTATGGCCAGGCAATTTAGTTCCATCTTGTCTCATCTTGCCCCAATTGAACTTTATTCATGTTTAATATATATTTTAAATAGTTCCGACCAATGTACCCAACTCGATACTCAGCGCTGAACCGGCCTGTCGACACAAATAATATTGTAGCAACTCATTTTGTTTTCTTCTTATTATACACACGTTTAGGTGCTACGGTTCTATCTGCAATCAACGTGTCATTTTCGACATGGGACAGAGACAACGATGGTGACAGTGATATGAACTGTGCTGAAGAGTCGAAGGGAGGCTGGTGGTTTAATGGTTGTAGCGGGGGAGGTACAACAGAGGAGTATAACCTTAATACTGAATATATTGACGACGGTACCAATAAAGGTATCAAACGGATCGGATGTACTGAAGGGGACTGTCGTTATATAAAGCGAAGCCAGATGAAAATAAGACGTATTAACTCCAATTAACTAAATTTGCTAACATTCAAAAATGTGGGTCACTTACTTTTGTTTGAATCTTGAAAGTGGGATTACGTTTCACAATTTCTCAGCAAACTACAGGAAGAGCAGGTGCATTCTGCACCTTAAGTTAAAATCGCCTGTGAAAAAGGCTTAAAGAAAGCAGCCTTGATTCAGAGACCTGAACTTCCTGTAGGCAGCGCCTTAACTATAGGGTGACATTTTAACGGAAAGGGGGGGGCACAAGAGGGTGCTCATTTTTTTTCTGGGGGCTCTTCTGGCCACATTTGCTTGTTTTCTTAAACAAACCCCTTTTTCTGCGACTTCGTTTTGAGTAATTTACTTTTGTATATAGATAATTATGGCGTAAACGTAAAAACAAACACGGTGTATTCGTGTAAATGGAAACTTAGTTTTCAAAACATTGAAAACATCACAATAAAGCGTAGAAATTGTAGCCTTTTACTTAGGAAATTGTCAATCCCCAAAATTCAAGATTTCAATTGAAGGTACCCGGGGCCCACAGACATTAATTGCAGGGAAAGTATTTTAAGGCAAGTTTTTCACCATGATGGCCATTATTTCTACCATTAAATGTTAAGTTACAAACCTTGAGGGAAAAGGGCTGGATAATTTATAAATACTTTGTGGTTGAACAAAGAAAAATGACTTAAGGTGATCTCCTGGTTGCTGCTTCTCAGGTTGTATCGTAAATTTGATTCCTGGCTACACGGCAGCTAACGGTAGGAACAAATATGTTGACAAAATAGGGAGACCGCTAAAGCAGGGCTATAATGGCTCAGTTGGTAGAGCGCTGGATTGTTAATCTAAAGGTCGTTAGCTCAAGTTCATCTCTAGTAATAATGTTTGCTATGCCCGAATCAAATAAACGTTAATCACAGCATTTAAGTCGTTTTGATTCCCATTATGGCAGGCTACGGACAGAGAGTAGCCGCGTTATGACGTCATTGCAAATTTCAAGAAAAACTCAGTCGGATAACAGGCAATATCTTTAAATATTTGGTTGCTATTATATCATTTTGTAACAATAGATATAGTGGAATATTATTTTATGGTGATCCGAAATATACATTTTAACATGCTATTTTGCAGCTCACAAAGTAATGCAAAACCCAGAGATTTAAAGTTGACCCAAGGTTTGATGGATGTTCTGAAACAAATCGTTTTCGTCCCTCTTTTCAAGTAGCTTCGAACAGAAACCGCATTAAGATTGTGTTACAAACTTGTAGTGTTGCACGGTAAAAGTATTTAATTCACCAACACGGTGTTTGACAAAACTGCCAAGGTAGTAAGATGTGTATGATTTTATTCAGGGAAAGTAAACGCTTTTAGTTGGGGCTCATTAGTGCTTTATAAACTGTCCCGCAGTTTCAACGTGAGGTAAAACAAAATTCATATAAAAACAATTCAAACTAATTTACCTCACCTCAGTCTTTTTATATTGAAGGTCGTTGCTGTATTGGACGTAGTTCAATATTTAAACGACAATCGTAAACACTTGTCTGTTCTTAGATGCTGTTTATGTATATTTTTTTTAATTCAATATTGAGTAACAGCTACATTGTATTAATTAGTGGCAAAATAACAAACTAACGAGTTTTTGTTGGTACATTACTTTATGAATATTCATGAAGAATAACCTAAAGATAATCATAATTCAACGGCACGTGGGATCGCATTCGAATTAAAATCCGATCCTGTACAATGACTAATTGCCAATGGGTACATATGCAATATTCAGTGTTACTAAAAGTAATTAAAGGCAAAGTCTACCTATAGATTTTGGAGTCGTTCGATTGTTGTCATCCTATCTTTATAACATTGATGTATGCAATAAAACTACCCTTTTATAAGGTGGTAGCGTTTTTGAGATATCGCAAAAAAATCTGGAGCGGTTGTGTCCATGCAGGATGAATAATCCGTAATTAGAAAATGCACAATCTGAGAAACGTATCTGACAGTAACGTTTCTTAGATTAACACGTGTCGGGGATAAAACTGATATAATTTCCATTACCACATTTATTTGAAGTTAAATGATTCTCAACATGCTAAGAATGGTTACCAAACGTATACCTTCCCTAAACTAGCTGCGTTGAGTGAAATACACATTACAATATTATTAGTAAAAAATGTTACCGGTAATTGGTGATTTAAAAAAAACAATCAATAGTTGGAAAAACGAGTAATTTATGTGAAAAATAAAGTGTTTTAAAATAACTAATTAATTAAAGTTAAACACACTTTTGCATGCAAAGCGCTATAGAGTTTCCCAATTTTTTGGGGCGGCAAAAAGGGGACAACCGCCTAACCCTAAGCAAGCAGACAAACAAACAAACAACACAACCAACAACAAAGGCCTATTTCACTTCCTTGCATTTGTACTAGTTTAAGTGAGTTTTTTCTGTACAGTTGTCACAATCATTCAATTTCATTTTGAGGCGTATGAATTGATTATATTCAGTTAAAAGGTGTATAAAGTCGTTCTTTTTAGCCATACAAAATTGAAATTCAATTTAGTACAGTAGGCGCAGGAGGTTTCTGCGAAACATTACCATGAATTTGAAATGCTGTTCGAGTGGATTATTGAGTTGAATGACAATTTTTTTTCTCCCGAATGGCTCAACGGCAATTTTGAAAGACTTTTGGAAAAACTGTGTATTTAATTCGATAAAAATTGAATAACGCGACGTTAGATTCGCTGCTTATTTGCCGAAAAATAAAAAAACCTGGATTGAGATAATATGAATGTGTATTGATTTGAAAATGATTAAACGGTTCTTATGAAAAGATGCAAGAAAAAGAAAGAACAACTTGTTTATATTTAAGCTAAGACGTAATATTCTGACCAAACCATTTACAAATAATTCAATTGTGATAAATAGGTCATATCCACAATCCACATGTAAATCCATATCCACATCCACACCACGTCATTTAGGCACTCTGTTGGGAGGGCGTGTCCAAATTGGCGGTTACAGCTACGGCTGCAGCTGTAGCTAAGGGTGTTGCAAAGTGTAAACCATGTTTCAAAGCACGTTAACGTTGATTCAGCCGTAGCTGTAGCCACATCCGCAGTTTCGACACGACGCCTAATAATACGAGAACATGACGGAGCATTTGTTAAAAACAAAATTGAATGTTTGTTTTCAGTTGAAAATGGCTGGAAAAATTTATAAATATTATGGCAACAAATTTGCATGACCCTTACTGGGGACCGAATGTATCCATGACAAGTTGCTTTGTCACTCCGTTTGCACAAAGAGAGCACCCATGTATACCGATAAGTGCTCTTACAACTATTTACAAATGTTTAATCTAAAAAGCAATACGGATACTGTTTAGTAATTTCTTGCAATGTGAAGTTCTTGTTAGTGTTCACTATTAAACAAAATTGCACAAAATTCAAAATATTTGTGTTTGTAGAGTAAATTTATGTAACTCAATAATGTCAACCTCGCCGGCAACACACAACTTCTAGACTAATCTGATTGTGTCTCCCTTTATAATTTCGCATCGTCTCCAAAGATTTTCCAGTGTTACAATGGTAGCGGGAACAAGTAACAATAATATACCCCTCCCCCTTATTTTTCACTTTCTTTTACTAAACTCAGCACAACCTGTGGTTAGAAATGTATTTATTTCATAACATAAGAACACTGGACTTAAGCTCTGTTGTTTCTGATCAGCAGAGTGTAGGTTCGAGTCCCAGTCGTGACACTTGTGTCCTTAAGCAAGACACTTAACCATGATTGCTTCGTCCTTCGGATGGGACGTAAAGCCATTGGTCTCTTGTGTTGTGTAACACACGTAAAATAACCAAGTAAACTTATCGTAAACAGAAGGGGTTCGCCCGGTGTTCCTAGTTTGATTGGCTATATATTGCGCCACAGCACCGTGAAAACCATTACATGGTGCTTTGTAAAGGAAAAATGTCATACTTCAAACGTAACCCCACTTTTCTGCAGGAAAATACTTAATGTTGAAGTGCCCTGTGCGTCACTGAGTGACAGATATGAGCGGAATATTATAGGAAGCCCCTAATAGTATTTATAATGTCAGACATGCACTAAACAGGTATGCGATAAAGTCACCAACAACACACAATGCAGTTTCTCAGTCACCGTTTGTTTTCTTAACACTCCGTGAAGCCATGGTACTGCAATCAACAGTCCGTTGTTTTTTGTTAATCTAAAACAATCCAAGTTCCTCATCTACACCTAGCCAAATAGTATGGCAAAAGTCTTGTTCCCATCCTGGGTTATTTTCACACAAAAATAAATCCATCAATGACCAGCTCTCCCAGAATTTCCATAGGAATTGTACAGCAATTATTTATCATTGGGGCTAATGGCCACTGCTAGGTGAATTGAACCATATGGTTTTCAGATGGCTTCTGAAATAATTAATTTGTGCTTGAATATGTTTGATTTAGTCAAAAGGGTCTATTATAATATGTTAACGGTTTTGGGCATTTTGAAAGTGATTGGGTTCTCCACAAAAAAAATAAATAAATAAAAATAAAATACACGCAAATACACAAACGGACTGTTGACTGCAGTCCGCTGGCCACACGGTGTGATTTGTTTTTGATGGTGTCACGCAGGGTTTAAGGTTTAAAGTAAAGTCAGATGAATGGAATGACTTTGTGCACCTGCTCAGGACTCTCTAAATAATGGAAACTCACCCATAAGTCTGCTGCCACCTAGCTTTTTAAAGTATCTCATTGCAATGATATCTGTGTGCGATTTTTTTAATATGAATCATATCTGATACTATTATATGCATGGTAAATGCAGTCACTTGCCAATCGTACTCGGCGCATGCCAAGAATTTCCCGCACTATCGGTGAATTTCATCCACCACATGCTGTCATGTAACGACCAGGAGTATGCCAGATCGCTGGCTGGGAAGGAACCGTCTTCTGTCCTCGTAGTTACCGATATACTGTGTGAGTTCTATGCGTTGTTGTTTTTCTATGCGCTGTGTTTATTCATTGAACATTCATTGGAGGATTTGGCGTAACTTACTGGTGTCTAGGACGCCGATAGAAACAATAAGATGCACGGCACGCAGTGGGTTAGCTTCATAATCGCTCTGGGTATCGGTAAGTCAAACGTTCTCTTTCTGCTCGTCATTTAAAAACAAAAACAAAAACAAAAACAAAAACAAAAACAAAATTACCTTATTGTACCCTGACGACGAAGACTAACCGAAATTGCTTTTTAATGTAATGTCATTTTGATGTGACGGGCAAAAACAAAACAAGGAACGATTGACGACCATTTGGACAAATTGTATACTTACGGGGGAAGGGTGGATCCCTGAATGAATGATATGTTTATGGCAAACGTCACTTTCAATGCGGAAGATAATACACAACAATAATATTATTAATAACAATCTGTGACGTATTTTAACTGTTTTCAAACACTTGGTTTTGGGCTCGCGAATTGAAAAAAAAATCCAACATGGCACAAGTTGTATGCAAGTCTGTGACTCTTTATATAAAAGGCTTTGGAAGTTTCGCAAAACTTACTGACAGTGGTGTAGAAAATGTGCGATGGTTGTCATTGACAGTTGTGCACTCGTTTTGTATTAGTCATCAAGGTAGACAAATCATTGTTTAAGGAAGACTAAGCTATGCCTCACTCTAACTGGAGCAAACAAGGAAAGTAATTGGAAGATTTAATACAACCATGAAACTTTGCAGACATTCAAGATACATCATGAGAAATTTATTTGGCTGTAGGGATACCTTTTACCAAATACAGGTTGAATAAAAAGCAATTTTAACATAATTTTCAACATGCTGCAACATTGCAGAACAGTAAAACAGACAGAGATCCGAATTAAAGTATACATTAAAACATTAAAACAGAACAAACCACAAACACTCTAAAGCGTTAGTAAAACAAAGAAATAAATAACTGACTGTGATAAAATTTCAAATGATTTATTTTGGTCTGCACAAAAACATGAAGTTCGGTTTGGGATCACATAAGTAATAGTTTTGTTGACATGGGCACAAATTCTGTAATTTGTATATATTTGTTAAACTTTTACAAGTACAAACTTGCAAGTAAATACCAAAGAAATAACAAGGATGCCATTTACACTGAAGAAAAGTGCAAAAGTGATTCTAAATACTATTAAATACCTCTCTTAGAAAAAAAAAAGTTAAAAAGTTCATTGAGACATAAACCTGAGACGGGCAAGGCTTTGAAGGAGGAACGGGTAGTTTGTTTGCATTAGAAAAATGATTGTATTGTAAATTGCAATAACAACTATCAGGAGAAATCGTCTGTTAAATTTTCGAGCTTCCTGTTTAGACCGGAGGTAAAGGTAAAAGTGAAGTCATCACTCTACATAAAATTACAAAAATGTTGTAAGCTACAACATAACACAAACGTTACGACTTTATCATATCTGGTTCAGGAAATATGAGTTGTTAACGTTTTGAGCTTCCTGTTTGGACCGGAAGTAAAGGTCAAAGTGAGGTCATTATTTTGAATAAATTGTTGCATTTGCTGTAAGCTACAAAACAACACAAACAATACGACTTTATGACATGTGGTTCAGGAGATGTGAAATTTTGAAGGAATAAGTTTTAAATTACCGTAAATTGACACCGGACATACATTAAACAATTGCGTGTTTCATACTAAACAAATTGATAAGGAACACGATGGTAAAAAAAAGATCCAGTCTAATGCATTTTAAAAAAAAACCTAAACATACGTAGGAATTACATGTGTTGCTCATGTACAAACCGAATGGGCTGTGCACAAAGCAATTGGTCCTCTACCGGTTAGGAATCGAATATCAAGGAAATCTTCAACGCCATGCCGTGATTGCGCAATCATCGCACAATCAGCAAGCTAGCCATGGTGTCCGATTTGTAACTTAATTGTTAATCATTGTGGGAATGCATTGTTCTTTGATGAGTTTGAAAGACCTGAAATAACTCTAAGTAAAAACATTTGTCTTTTAAAACGATTTGTGTATTATGGGTAAATAATTGAACTTATTTAGAAAACTTATGGCTTTTGACCAACTAAATACTTACACTTTTCAGAGCCATTGGTTTTGTAAACATATACAAAACGCGCCAATCAATTACGTCATGGTGACGTCGTCCGGCAGTTTGGGCCGGCATGCACACATACAGTATCCCAGATGTCTAAAACTGGAAAAAAAAATTGACTACCGGCGGTATACTTGTTGACAGTAGACCTATCAGTATCACCAGTCAAGTTCATTATTACAGGAAAGACATAACAGTTGACAAATTTCTACAGAAACACTTTGGGTTTTTTGTAAGATAGTTTCACCTGGTATTAAAGTTTCTTTACTGCGTTATTCGGCTACGGTGAGGGTAAAACAACCAGGGCAAACTTTCTATGTTTTTTTCAAAGCTGGAAACACTTTCCTCAAAATATGACAATCCTTATCTTCAGTGATTTTTAAAAACACAATGGCAATGACGGGATATTAACTTCGTGTTTCAATATTGAAAGAGTTGCAAGCTTAATTCACAGGTTTAAACACACTGTATATGCCAACAACAACAACTGTTTCCAGGGAACCCAGTTACCTTGTTTTATCTTTTCAGTTTGTGTACCTGTTTCTTTAGGGGATCACCTGGTAAAAATAAAATAACAGAAAAGTATTTAGGGTAGAAATAAAAATATAATCATAAAACAATACACAATCAAAAACAACAGCGGCGTTGCCATACTTTTAATTGGGTAGGGAAGGGAGGGGTTGAAGGGGATTAATTATCACCTCTTAATGTAATTTTGAGCCACGACAGACTTACGACAGCATTATGTTTGAGCTGGGGACCGCGAACAAAATTGCATTGATGTTGCTGCTGTGGTTTGGGATTAGAATCAATTTCAGCCATTGAGGACAAACTGGGATGGGAAATGGGTCAGGGGTGGACAACTGGGGAGGGGAAAGAAGGCAACTGACCTCTAGCGCCAACACTGGGGTGTGTTTGCCTCTAGAGCAGAGTATCAGCTTACATGGAACACGTCGCTTTTCACAAAATTGTAATAAGGTAACTGTGATACACCATTGTCATGATGGCTCACTGCGAGGGAATGTTGCTGGAGAAAACCCTGTTGATATTTTTCTTTGGAATCCTCATGTGGTTTTGCCCGCTGTCCTGCTGGTGCCTCAATCTGACATGTAGGCCTAAGTGTCATAACAACTCAGTAGACTAGGACTCGTTTAAAAAAAATGTGTGTTCTCTAAAAAGACGAGAGACCATTATAATCTGTGTTTTAGCTACACACCGATGTACACTTAAATAAGTACTTCACCAGCCATGTAGGGTTTAATAGTACTCGGGGAACAAATCTGCATTTCGGTGTTTGCAAAAAAACAAAGCCGTTCCATTGTTTTTCTAATGTGATTATCGCTTCAGACCGACCGTGACACCTGACCCTGAAGTTGACATGACCGTAATTCTAAACAAAGGCTCAAAATTTGACTTCGACACCAAAACCCTAACCATCAAGCTCAGCCCAATGTTGAACCTGTTATGAGTCTTACACTAACTTTAATTCCAACTGTGGTCAAACATTGACCATCATCCTGACCCTAGTTCTAACTTAACCCTATAACCCTTAACTAACATTCAACTGAAAAACAAACTTCCATACTTACGTCCCCAAACAATACTGGCATTTTCTTAGGCTTGAACCCGAAAACCAGTCCCTTAAAATTTATGTAATCATTGCTACATAAATGTTTTGTTCCGTCTTGATATCTTAAACTATTGAATTGTAAAATTATAATGTAAGGCAAGCCCCATGGGATTGGGTGAATGACACGGCTGATGTTGACTCTGCATGGGAGGAGTGGACCAAAAGTTTTTTCTCATGTTTGGGTAGTGCCATTCCCTCCCAGCAAGTCAGAGACAATGCTCGGACACCATGGATTACTCCTGATATTATTAACTTGTCTCAAAAAAAACAAAAAAACAAAAACGTATTTACGTTAAAAAGCCTTACATTCTGGAAAACCGAATCACTGGACATGTTATACAAAATTTAGTAATCTTGTTCGTCGAACTGTGCGAAAAAAATATGTTGGAAACATATCATCTTTAGCTGACCAAGGTACTAATAAAAGCAAAAAGCTCTGGTCTATTGTCCGCCAGAAACGATCACTGGGTATTCCAACAATTTTCACTCAAAATAATCAAAAACTTCACCTGCAAACAAACAACATGTTTTCAGAAGTATTTCGATCTTCCGAGCTGTTGTAACATTTGACCCGATGCCAACCAACCTATTAATTCACAAACTGAAACTTATAAGTTCACTGTCTCCCCTGAAGCTGTGAGTAAAGCGATATGTAGACTAAAAAGTAATAGTGCTCCCGGTTCTGATAATTTTAATGGTAAAATGTTAACACCAGTTGCATCTTCTATAAGTTATTCCCTAGCAGACTTGTATTGATTTTACTCTAGAAGTACAAAGGTTTCCGATGGCTTGGAGGCATGCTAATGTCGTTCCAATATTTAAGGGTAATGGTGATCGAGCATCATTTGATTCATACTGACCTATATCACTGACCTTGGTGATGTGCGAGTTACTTGAGCGAATCAATCGTGACCACATTTATTCACATTGTGTTACCAACTCCCTCTTGTCTCCAAATCAGTTTGGGTTCCGTCCTGGGTTTTCTTGTAACAGTATTTTGATATTTCATGATTGGGCTACTATTCTTGATCAAAGAAGTCCTCACGACATCCATTGTATCTTTTTAGATTGGACAAGGGCCTTTGACAAAGTTCCACATAACCTGTTGATCCACAAATTACATTATTAAGATATTGGACAACAGCTTGGCGGATGGGAGGATACAAAACTTTTTAGACAACAGGTATCAGAGTGTTATTTATGGAGGTAAGGTTTCCATCCTGTGGAATTTACATCCGGGATCCCACAGGGATCAATCTTAGGGCCCCTTGTGTTTATACATTTTACGAATGACCTCCAACATCGCATTTCTCCGGGTACCTCAATGTACCTGTATGCCGATGTCACTGCCATCTTCAGGTCTGTTACCAACCGAGTTGATGCTTATGCAATGCACTCAGTACTTAACAATATCATTTCTCAGAGTAACAAGAATGATATGATACTCAACCCATCTAATTGTGCTCTGTATCTCTAGGCGACGTCAACATGTATTTTTGTATGACTATAATATCTTCCTAGTTTGTATCGTAAACATGGGTGTGATCCCTGGCTACACGGCAGCTAACAGTTGAATGGCTTCTGAGTAGCAACCCCGAACAAAGATATTGGCTAATAGGGGAGCGCCAACATAGGGCTGGATAGCTCAGTTGGTAGAGCGCCGGTACGTTATTCCGGAGGTCGTTGGTTCAAGTCCTGCTCCAGTCAATTGTTCTTTGTTCAAACCCAAATTGTTTTTAAAATTTACCTAGTCAGTTTCCCTTGTGGTGTATTACTAGAACACCTTGGATGACCATGTGCCCATAACTAGAGATCATCAGTATCTTGGAAACACAGTTTAAATCAGATCTCAAATGGCAAAACAATTTGTTCTAAAGCTACACAGACACTGGGTTTCATTAAGAGACCTTGTGGTCATTCTAAGCTTCCGTACCAGCTTTATCTAGCATTTTGTAGACCGATTATTTAATATGCCAGTCCCATATGGAGCCACCGCACAAAGTGCAATATAAATCGTAAGGTCCAGCGTGATTTTACCGGATTCATTTTTAGACAGAATTCAATTAACCATGATCAGGCTGCCTGCCTGAATTACTCACAAAGGTTGACTTTACAAAATCTCACATCGCTTGAATCAAGGAGAGAGTTGTTGAGCTTACGTTTCTGTTATCAAATATTATATAATTAAACCCGGCATTGACAACTCTATATTTCAAATCAACCAACGTTTTCCTAAATTCACAATTCCTTTTTCTCGATGTGATAGTTTAGAGTGTTTTTTTCTTCATAGTGTGCCTGCCTTGTGGAACTCATTGCCCATTGATATTCGTTGTTTGACATCTATCTCTTTATTCAAAGCAGAACTCAACCGCTTTCTCCTTGTTATCCTTTCCCCCTGCGTATATTGGCAGACTGAACCTTTAAGGTCCAGACAACTTAACATGTTCCTCCTCAGTAAAGCCTTCTCCACATCTATTTTGGATCTCTTTTGTGTGTACATTTTTATTCAAATTGTAATTAACATAATAAAATAAATAAATAAATAATAAAAAGAGCCTCGGAATGACAAAGCCTAAGAATGGACAAGTGGGTGTTATTAACAATTAGTTTGCCAGCTTGGTTTACTTGGAATAATCGAATTTTAATAGTTTCCCGTATAATTTCATATCACCTTGATGCGAAATGCGCAAACGTTGCATGGGTTATACAAAAACCACCAAATTAAATTGCGCTCTCGGTTCGCCAGAGAAACCATCGAAGCGTTTGTTGAAATAAATAGGAATATACGTGTATGTAACAAATTGTTGCCATAGGCACGGCACTCTGTTTTAGGCAACTGGGAGTTCAGCTATTTAAACGTACCAGAACAACAAACCGCTAGCACCATGCAGGCTTGTATTGCAGAATCAAATTCTCTTCGGTCTTGGCGATTTCTTCAAAGCATATGCTTATCAATTAAATACTTATGTTAAGCTTATTATATTTTACGACAAGTCCATCGCTTAACCCTTCCATGCGTGGGATTTGAGTATTTCATATTAAGCTATAATGTTTAATTTTAGGAGTGAACAAAATGCGTGTACGGAGCCTGTAGGATTTTGGCGGATGGAGCGAATAACAGTTCGGGGGGAAAACCAAATATCTTGACGAAAACAATAGCTGTTGAGACTTATATGGCGGAACAGCTAATAAATAATCCTCAGGCATGTTAAACTTTGCTCGGGTGAGATTCTAACTCACGACCTCTCCCATTTTAGAGAAGATGCATTTCCACAGATCAAAGTGATAACCGTAGCTAGAGGCAGTACTAATCCAACATTTTAACATCGGCACCGCAATGAGTTGAATAGATGGGGAATAAGCTGGCATCAGGGATGAAATATATATTATTTGTTTTGTGTTATTATGTGTAAAATCAGCACTGTGCTAAAGTGATGTCAAATCGATTCACTGGCATAGACTGGAGAACAATATTTAGCTTTTGAATTATCACGAACAACGTTCACTTGTTGGCCCTGGAGGGACAACGTACATATATTGACTTCAATGTTCTCGAAAAATATCATGACTTGTGCCCAAAAAGCAAAAATTCCCGCTGTTTTTTTTAACTACGACCAGTCCTGTTCAGTATACGAAAGGTTATAGTTGGCAAATCTCAACCTAGTAATGATCTGTGTTTCGGGTTTTCTTCAGCTATAGTGATGATCGTCTGCGATCTGAGGGGACATACAAATCAGGATAATACGAGAAAGCGATAATTGTTCGAGTCCTCTTGAACTGTTTTCTCATCTTTGGTGATTTTGAGTGAGTCAGATGCTGACTTTGTGTTGCATTTTTAAAGAACTCAACTGATTGAAACCGAAATAATGCGGAAAAACTTCAGCTGTGTACCAACTCACAGTACACAAGACTTCCATCCATTAGTGCCCTCTGGTAACCTCAGTGAATTAAATTCATTGCTCTACTTTAAACACAGTAAAACAAAACAATCCATAATAGCCTAATTTTAACAAATTTCATGGGTGAATTTTATAGAGCTGATTAAGCATAAAAAAACAATAGCTGAGCAAAATAAAATGATGCTTACCAAGGTTACCAGCCCAGGGACAATCGTTATTGATTTTGGGCAAGTGGGCCTGATCAGAACCCGATTTTTTTTTCTTCAGTATTTTTAGCTGTTCCCACCTACAGTCGGAACAGGTATTGTTTTCGTCGAGATTTTTATTATTAGCTGTTCCGACATAGCAGTCGGAACAGCTATTGTTTTCGTCAAGATTTTTTTTTTGTTTCTCTTAGTATTATTCTTTATTTCCACCAAAATGCCATAGGTTTTGTACATGCATTTTGTTGTCTCCTAAAGTCATACTAGGCTTAGTATAAAAGAGTCAGACCATATATCATATTAAAGCTTAGGTCATGAAGTTATATTAACATGTAATTAACTTAACTTTATTAATTAATTTACTCAGTTATAATGACATGAATATTTAATTAGCCAATCTTTAGACCACCATATCTCAAAAAGTATACGTCCGATCGTTAAACTGTTTTCGATTTTATACTTCTTGGATAATGTTTAATTGTTTGCTCACCGGTGGTTTGCTGGCCTAAAATGCCGGACGACGTCACCATGACGTCATTTATTGCGCGTTTTGTTCTGTGTACAAAACACATGGCGCTGAAAGTGTAAATGTTTCGACAGTCAAAAACATAATATTTTCAAAACTAGTTAATTGTTAGTTTCCTAAACTACATAAACTGTTTTGAAAAGTTAATTGCTTTTAATAAGAGATGTTCCTGGTCATTAAAACTAATCCAAGTGCAATCTTTTCCACGATAAATAACGATTAAGTGACAAATCGGACACCATGGCTAGCATTTTGATTGCGCAATCACGGCAAGGCGTTGGAGATTTCCTTGATATTGGATTCCTAACCGGTAGAGGACCTAGCCTTTAGTCAAGGCGCACCGCGGCACCCCAGCCCAGGTATCACGCACGAAAAAAGACTAGCGCGAGCGGCAAAGCCGCGAAGCGCCTTTACCAACTCGCTCAGCTAATCAATTATTCATGATCATGAAATTGTATATATGCAATTTCTTGTACCCAATCACCGGCAACTAGATGTTGCGTCGAACGTCGTTCTTGTGACGTCATGCAAGTAATTGTGTTTTCTTATTGGCCAACAACTCATCACGCTAATGCATTATGCATTACATTTCTCCCACCAAAATCGGTAGCAAAAAGTAAAGAAAAACATAAAGCCCCCAAACGAGTTGGTAAAGGCGCTTTGCGGCTTCGCCGCTCGCGCTAGTCTTTTTTCGTGCGTGATGACTAGGCTGGGGTGCCGCGGTGCGCCTTGACTAAAGGCTATAGAGGACACGATGCTTTTTGCACAACCCATTCGATTGGTACATGAGCAACACATGTACATGTAATTCCTACGTAGGGTTAGGGTTTTTGTCAGAATGCAGAATTACTCTCGCCTAAAATCCCATAGCGTTTGACACGTTTTTTTCTAAAGCGTAAAGATGAAAGAGTTGTATCATATATCGAACTGAAGCTTAGAACATAAGCTTAACTCTAAATGTAAATTTGTAAAAAATTCTTAATTAAATAACCACGTGATCTTCATTTGAATATTTAATTAGTTAATCTTTGCAGCACCATATCTCAAGAAGTAGACAGCCGATTTGTAATTTTTTTTCAGTTATAGACTCCTTGGACATTGAATATTGGCCTTGGGAAATCGTGTCCCCATGTTGACCTTTACTTCGGGGTGAACAAGAAGTGGGATCATATCTCAAGTACTACACAACCGATTTTCATCTTTTTTCAGTTATAGACTACTTGGGCATTGGAGATTAGCCTTGGGAAATCGTGACCCAATGTTGAACTTTACTTCGGGGTCAACCGGAAGTGGGACAATACCTCAAGAACTACACAACCGATCTTTAAACTTTTTTTTCAGTTATAGACTCCTTGGGCATTGGAAATTAGCCTTGGGTAACTGTGACCCCATGTTGACCTTTACTTATGGGTCAACCGGAAGTGGGACTGTATCTCAAGAAGTACACAGCCGATTTTCAAACTTTTTCAGTTATAGACTCTTTGGGCATTAGAGATTAGCCTTGGGAAATCGTGACCTTTACTTCTGGGTCAACGGGAAGTGGGATCATATCTCACGAACTACATATCCGATTTTCAATTTATTTTAAGTTATAGATCCTTTGAGCATTAAAGGTTGAACTTGGGTTACCCTGACCCCATGTTGACCTTTACTTCGAGGTCAACCGGAAGTGGGACCATATCTCAAGGACTACACAACCGGTTTTCAAACTGTTTTCAGTTATAGACTCCTTGGGCATTGGAGATTAGCCTTGAATAGGCGTCACTCCATGTTGACCTTTACTTCCGGATCAACCGGAAGTGGAACATATCTCAAGAACTAGACAACCGATTTTCAATTTGTTTTTAGTTACAGATCCTTTGAGCATTAAAGATTGAACTAACGTTACCCTGACCCCATGTTGACCTTTACTTCCGGGTCAACCGGAAGTGGGACTATATCTAAAAAACAACACAGCAATTTTCAAACTTTTTTTCAGTTATAGACTCCTTGGGCTTTGGAGATTAGCCTTGGGAAATCGTGACCCCATGTTGACCTTTACTTCGGGGTCAACCGGAAGTGGGACCATATCTCAAGAACTAGACAACCGATTTTCAAAATTTTTTTCAGTTATAGACTCCTTGGGGTTTGGAGATTAGCTTTGGGTAACCGTGACACCATGTTGACCTTTACTTCCGGGTGAACCGGAAGTGGGACCATATTTAAAGAGGTACACAACCTATTTTCAATTTCTTTTCAGTTATAGACCCCTTGTGCATTGAACATTAAACCTTAGTTTAATCAAAGCAAAACAAAACGGAACAGCTTTGTGTTTGTTCACAAACACCCAATGTCTAGTTTTTATTATTATTATTCTTTGTTTCCACCTAAATCCCTTAGCATTTGTACACGTTTTTTCTTTAAGCCTAATATCCTAGATCGCAAAAACGAAATAGTTAAATCATATATCAAATTGAAGCTTAGAACATAAACTTTACTCTTAATGTAAAAAATATTAAAATTCTTAATTAATTAGCCACTTTACATCGAGGTGATTATTTAATTAGCCAATCTTGAAAGCATCTTATCTCAAAAAGTATACCCCGATCGTCAAACTTGTTTCAGTTTTAGACTTCTGAGATATTGTAGATGTGCTTTCCGGCCTAAAATGTGGAACGACGTCACAATTACGTCATCTATTGCGCATTTTCGCCCGTGTACAAAACACATGGATATGCTTTTAAACGATTGAGGGTGCTATACCAGTTTAACGGTGCTCTTGCTTGCTTTTTTGAAACTCGAAACTCGATCCCAGTCGTAAACCCATTAATGACCCGTGTTATTGCGTTTTTTGTATGTAGAGTATTATTATAAAGAGTCATTCCTGCGCCGACTAACACAAGTTTACGTTCATTCACAAGACTCGAGAAGAATGTTCTTGCTCTCAGCGCAGAGCGTCGTGTCCGCTCAGATCTTGTCGTTATTCAGCGTGGACGTAGAAAATAAAACGCCGTGTGTTTGGACGATATTGCCCGCGTGTCAGACTTGTCTGCGCTTGGGTCCTGTTCAACGGAAAACGATGTTTTAGGTTTCTTATGCAAACGCATTACTTGAAGCTGAATCGTGAAGGAAACAAGGCTACCCATTTGCCTGAAACCACGTTTTTAAGGTTCTTGTGCGAATGCATTACTTCGGGAAATCAATATGTAGCAAACATAGAACCTGTTGGGGGTTACAATGAGGCTTGACTTGTAGCTGAATGGGGAAAGGTGTAGAAAAGAAAAAAAATACATTTTTCATGGGTGTGCATGAAGAGCCAAAATTAACAATAATGTCATATCCAATATTTACTATTTTAGCCCAACAAAAACATTCAGTATTAAAAAGACACAACAAATTTTAGTACAATAGCATAGACCAACATTTAAATCGTCTACCCAAAATTATCATGTGCTACTAAGCCATGTTGTGGCATGGATGTTATCAGCGGAAAGCTTAGTAACAGATTAATAATTCGTTTTGAACTAATAATTCGTTTCGAATTTACATTTCGTTTCGAATTCATAATTCCTTGATAAAAGTGGTAGTTCGTGTTATGTACTAACTTATTAACGTATACCGCATTTATTTTTTTATCGCAACAAAAATTACATACACGATATTAAACATGTTTTTTTTACAATTACAATTTTAATACAACAGCATAGACTAATCTTAACTTACTGACTTGTGAGACCTGTGATTTGATCGCTTTACTTACTAAATTGTGAGACCTGTGGTGTGATTGCTTTACGTACTAAATGGTGAGACTTATTCCACGATATACAGTCTTGTGTGGTTTGCGTACTAACTTGTGTGACCTGGACCCAATTTCATGACTCTGCTTACTGTAAACAAAGAATCGACGCTTACGGAAGCAGACAATTTCGTGCTTACGTCAAGCGTATTTCAGGGGTTAGCAGATAATTTTGGCTTTTTCGTGTGTACTTCACGTAACTAGGCATTCTTCGCTTACACAGCTAGCGCAGAAATTCGACCCTTGCAAAATAAGCGGAGAATGGTGACCGTAAGCATGGATTTTGGCCGTAACCAGAGCCATGTGGTTGGGCTCATTCGTTTAAATGAGGGGTAGTTCACTTTATACACTAAGTTGTGATCATGAGACCCAGGCCCAAATACATGGCTCTGCTTACCAAAAGCAAAGAATCAACGCTTACGGAAGCAGAACATTCGGTGCCTACGTCAATCGTATTACAGGGGTTAGCAGGGAATTTTGGCTTGTGCGCGTGTGTACTTCACGTAACTAGGCATTCTTCGCTTACACAAATAGCTCAAAAATTTGACGCTTGCAAAATAGGCGGAGAATGGGTGACTATAAGCATGGATTTTGGCAGTAACCAGAGCCATAAAAATTGGGCTCATTCGTTTAACCCTCGAGGATGCGAATTACGTAATATGTGACTGTATGACAAGACCATTACTATAGTTTGTAGTAGGTTTGGTGAAATCTTACCACACCCAGGGATAAAGCTATACACCCATTATTATCAATCCCAAGGCCTTTTAAGGGGTTTGTAGATGTTGTCAGTCATAATAAATGCAAAACAAATCATTTACAATGTTATTTTGGTAAAATATTTTGCTAAATACAAGCCTAATGCATACTTCCGAATGCATACTGTATTGCGGGACACTAACTATAGTTTATAGAAGGTTTTTACGAAATCTACTACCCCTCCCCCCCCCCCCCCCGACACACATGTGGATGTTTGGGTTAGCATGGTGTCTGTTACCTTGATAAAGGTCAACCAGTCTCACACAGGCTTCATCTGATAGCTACAATACAGAATGGTTGATGATTGTACCAAGTACCCTATCCCTTGAGACTTTGCCAAGATTTATGTGTACAAACAGATGGCAGCCCTCCCGACCGCAGGATTTGTATTGAGATTTTCAAGGTGAATGAACTCTACCCTGTGCAAATAACACCTGCCATATGTTTCTGCATGGTTTGATGGTGGACTGCCCAAAAGTTGATTTTTTTTTTAATTTCCTGGGCGGAATTATGGGAAAAAAGGGCAAAAACCTACTACAGACTGTAATATTGCCCACTCCCTGGTCTGTTTTAAATGAGGGATAGTTCACTTTATATGCATACGCTAAGTAATGAGACCCAGGCCCAAATACATGGCTCTGCTTACCAAAAGCAAAGAATCAACGCTTACAGAAGCAGATAATTCAGTGCTTACGTCACGCGTATTTCAGGGATTAGCAAAGAATTTTGGCTTGTGCGCATGTGTACTTTACGTAACTAGGCATTCTTCGCTTACACAGCTAGCGCAGAAGTTTGACGCTTTTGCAAAAAAAAAACAGAGAATAGTGACCGTTAGCATGGATTTCGGCAGTAACCAGAGCCATGAAATGTCTTCAGTTTTTCACTCATGGGATGCTGTAGATGCGTTTGCCGTCCTAAAAAGCCGGACGACGTCGCCATGACGTCATTTAAAGCGCGTTTTGTATCTGTGTACAAAACCCATGGTTCTGAAAATTGGAAGTATTACCTGATAAAAAAAACAAAAGTTTTCAACATAAGTTAAATGTTAGTTACCCATGATGCACAAACCTTTTTAAAAACACAAATGTTTTGAATTAAGAGTCATTTCAGGCCATTTAAACTAATAACAGAACAATGTATTCCCACACTAATTAGCGAGTAGCAAATCGTACACTATGGCTATGCTTGCTGATTTTGCCTCTACGCAATCGCTATCACCCTGCAAAATAAACGAGCATGTACAATCGAATTGTTGTGGAACGCCCTCTAGCGTTCAATGTTTCTTGCATTTATTACCTCAAGCACAGTTTTCAAATAACAAAGACTACGAACCTCATTCGAAACGATAATTATGTGCATTTCAATTTCTTTTAAGTTATAGACTCATTGAGCATTGAAGATTGAACTTGGTAAACCTTGACCCCATGTTAACCTTTACTTCCGGGTCAAACGGAAGTGGGACCATATCTCAAGAACTACACAACCCATGTTCCATTTCTTTTCAGTTATTAGATCCTTTGAACATTGAAGATGAACTTGGGTTACCGTGACCCCATGTTGACCTTTACTTCTGGGTCAACCGGAAGTGGGACCATATCTCAAGAACTACACAGCCGATTTTCATTTTTTTCAGTTTTAGACCCCTTGTGCATTGAAGATTGAACTTGGGTTTAATCAAAGCCCAACAAAACAAAACAGCTTTGTGTTTGTTCACAAACACCTCAATGTCTAGTGATTTTACTTTCATACATGTTATCCCTTAGTGCTGCATTCCAAAACAACGTAAACATCTTGTATGGTCATAAACTACGCTAAACTTAAATAATTGACGAAACAAAATTCCGCTTACGTAAAATTCCATGTGGTTGGGACCGGAAGTATGAACACATGCTCGATTTACACAAAAGGTTTACGCAGTCTAACTGATGGCTCGGGGGGGGGAGGTGGGGGTTGGAAGGGGTATTGTGCGCTCATTTTACAATCGCGGTTAGGATACACTACATTTTTTAAAGAGGTGCTGTGTCTTAAAAATGAGAATAAGGATAAACATTAATAAAAAAAAACTTACAGTCAGAGAAAAAAAATTACAATAGAAACAAGAATGTAAAACAAAAAAAAAATAAAAAGAGAAGAACAACAAGAGGATTAAACTAAACTTAAAAGTTGATTTGTTTATATATTTTTGAAACCACCAATAGACGATGCATTTTGGGCCTTAGTAGGTAACTTGTTCCATATAGCAGCACCAGAATAATTAAAATATTGCTTAAAACATTCCATGTTAGGCTTAGGGAGAACAACATTAAGAGAATCATCATTTCTAGTATTGAACCCATGCCTATCAAAGTACATCTCAATATTATTACAAAGTCTGTCTGGGGCTAAACCATTAACACATTTATACATATTGCAGGCTAAAAAGAAATCCCTCCTCTGTTCAAAAGTCTGCCAAGAAAGAATTATACTTATGTCATCATCATGAAAATTAACATAATCAAAATCATTAGCAACAATCCTGGCAGCTCTTTTTTGAAGTCTAAGTAGAGTCTTCCTACTTGTCATTGAACAGTTACCCCAAACAGAACTGGCATAGTCCAGACACGGTTGGATGGTTGTTTTGTACAGGGTATTAAGAAGACTCTTGTTAAGGACATGTCTTAGTCGACCAAGGGAATAAACCTTATAGGCGACCGACTTAACAACGTTCCTAACATGTGACTCCCAGGTAAGGTTTTCGTCAACTTCAATCCCTAAATACCTTACTTTATCAACCTGTTCGAGCTGAGTGTCCTTAATGGAAATATTCAATTTGTCTACATTATTAACACGACTAGATTTCAAAAGCATAATGTTGGTTTTATCAGGGTTAATGGCAAGACGATTACATTTATACCAATCACTAATGCTATCAATATTTGATTGCAAGACATGGTTTACATCATTAATATTGCTCCCAGTAGTGTAAATGATAACATCATCAGCAAAAATATTACAAGTGCACTTGGAATCAACACTTTGTATGATGTCATTGATGTAAAGTAAAAATAGGATCGGTCCAAGAACACTTCCTTGTGGTACTCCTACTGAAATATCATTTGGGCTTGAAACTTCACCATTGCACCTTACCACTTGTTTTCTGTTAAAATTGTAGCTCTTGAACCACTTTAGTTCATTACCCGAAATACCATGCTGATCTAGTTTAAAAAGTAACAGGTCGTGGTCAATTGTATCAAAGCACTTGGATATGTCAAGAAAACAAGAGCCAACAACTTCATGCTCATTAAAAGCTTCATAAAAATCATCAATAACACGATGCAGACAAGACTTAGTAAGTGATTTTTAAGGGAAACACATTGAACAACTGTAAACATATCATGGGTATTAAGGTAATCAATTAGTTGGACTTGAACTTCCTTTTCGATAATTTTAGCAACATGACAAACAACATAAATAGGTCTGTAATTACCTTTGTCCTTCTTACAACCCTTTCCTTTGTAAATTGGGGTGGTACGGGCGAATTTCCAATCATCTGGAATAACACCACTCTTAAGAGACAGATTGATAATATAACAAAGAGATTTGTAAATATCCAGTGCACCTACCCTGATAAGTTTAGTATCAAAGTTTAGCATTAAGATTACTGTCAGTGCTCAGATGAAGTAAAGCTTTCAAAACGGACTCACTAGGCACAGGATTAAAACTGAGACTATAAGAACATTTGGGAATCTTCCAAATAAGAGGATCTTGTTTCAATGAGTCTGCAATGGTTTTACCAATATCATCAAAAAAATCATTCATTTCAGAGCAATTTAGATCGGGATCCATAGTGTTAACAAATTTACTATTACCAGTGACTTTGTGAACCTCACGCCATACCTTGTTGGGATTGTTCTTATACTTAGCAGACACATTATCAAAATACTCACGTTTAGAATGTCTCGTTAATGTGGTGACAAGGTTTCTGGCTTTTCTGTACTCATTCAAGGTGTCAGAACAATCCTTAAAATAGACAGAAATTTTAAAAAGTCCCTTTTATACATGAGTTTAACAAGGTCCGGGGTCATCCAAAGATAATACCTATTCTTAACTCTTACCGTTTTAATAGGAGCATGACTATTACAAATCTTTAAAAACTCATTCCGCCAGGTAGTCCATAACATTTCATTCTCTGTGTAGCTATCCTCGCACTCATTACAAATAGAACAACACTTAATATCATTAAAAAAGGCATCTTCATCAAAATTCTTGTAATCAAACGGTTTTGTGTTTGGCTACTTTAAAATCTAAATCAATGCAAGTATACACCATATAGTGGTCACTAAGAGTTATCTTGGCCACATCACAAAGAGTATGTTTCTCGGGTACTGAGCTTAAAATGAGATCAATGCATTTAGACGCCTCGTTTGTGACCCGTGTAGGTTTAGTAACCAGTTGATTAAGAACATACAAACTTTCTATCAAATGAATAGGATTATTGCTTAAGGGTTCATCAATTTTATAATCATTATTAAAGTCTCCCAGTAAAACAATATGTTTATGTTCAACAGAAGCTTTATCTAAAACATCAAGGATCCCATTGAAGTAATCACAGTTAGCATTGGGAGGTCTGTACATGCAACACAGTAACAAGTCACTCTTTTTCAATTTGAGTTCCAGCCACAAAGCTTCGAGTGCATCGTTAGCCAGGTCCACCCTTAATTATAAGACAGGGTACTCCTAACATATACACACACTCCTCCACCCCGCCGACCATCCATTATATCGTGTCTCAGAACCGTGTGACCATCAATATGAATTTCAACATTATTGATTTTATCACACAGCCAGGTTTCAGATATGCATAAAACATCAATATCAAGTTTCTTAGTCAGAAATCGAATTTCATCCATTTTGATGGACAGACTTAGGACATTTAAATGGGCGATCTTAATGCCTTTACACTTAGTCAACTTTTTGGCACACATATTGTAAGTACCTTTACAAATAAAGCAATCACCCAAAGCATTATGCTTGCATTTAGGTTCAATATTATTGTCTAGCTTATCACTACTGGCATCATCTTTAACTTTACAAATACCTAATATATCATTAGAATTGTCAACAATATCACCAGAGGTGTTGGTAACATCAAGGACCTCATACATGTTGAAATCAATTACGTCAGAAGAGTCAACGGGGGATGCCTCATTTAGCACGGTGCTGTTCACATTGCCAGCATCCTAGGTGGAGATGAGGGGGCAATGCTTTGCCTTGTGTCCGAGAGAGCAGCAGAACCAGCATTCGACAGGGTGCCCACGCCGGCAGTAGTTTTTGGTATGTCCGGTTTCACCACAGTAATGACATAAAAATTGGCTGGCTTTGTTGAGTAGCGAAGTACTTTGGTCTAGTATGATGAGGGACCCAACCATGGGGGCCTTTTCCAGATGGAGTCCGGTGTTGTGGCTTATTACGAGGGATAAATCTATTAGTTGCTCCCCTGTGTGACATGGATGTAGGCTTTCGAACTTGACTTTGATCCTGGTGGCTCTTTAATCTGGGGTCGAAGCCATTTGAAGCATCTGGAGGATGGAAACGCTCAGGTGTTGGTGAGGCATCATGTCTGGTGGTTCTACTATCTGGTTGATTTGGCCACTTCATTGGTCCCTTCCGAGGGCTGTATGTAGCCTTATCACAAAGGCCAAGATTACGTAGAAGACGTTTGGCACCTGCATCAGATAAATGCAGACCATCCAGCAAGAGAGTAGCATCATCAATACTGCCATCTTTGAATCTAAAGTTTGCACCAAATTCAATTCCTTTTTTTGTTAAAACATTAATCACGAGTTGTTGACCAAAAAAACAACAGCTATGATTTGGGGTTCAGCTTAGACAAAAAGGTTCATCGTAAACTTAGGTATGTTCCCCGGCTACACGGTTAATGGTTTTTGGCCTCTGACTGGCACCTCGAACGCAGATATTAAAATAATAGAGAGACAGCCAACAATAGGGCTAGATAGTTCAGTTGGTTGAGTGCCGGTACGTTAATCCGGAGGTTTAGTCCCGCTCTCTGGAAGTTCTTTCTTTGTTCGACACCAAATCATGTAAAATTTACCCAGTCGGTCATTTTGTGCTTTATTATTAAAGATACAACAACTTCGCATTCAATAAGTTGATACAAGTTGTACGTGAAATTTAACGTGAAATTGTATTTCAGAGAGTCCTAGGAACAGACGCGTGTTTTACAGTGCACAACGTGGGGGCAAATAAGTCGTAAACCAGGGTCAAAATCCCGTGCAGCCGGCGGAGTGGCTCGAGGGTTTCCGTCTCGCTAGCCCCCACGCTGTGTACTGTAAAACACGTTTCCGTTAGTTAATACTAACAACCTATCAATGAATCCTAGTGCTTTGTGACACCGAACCCATATTACAAATAATAAATAAATAAATAAATACAAATAAAAAAACCGCTAGGAATTAACTAAATGCAAGAAGTCTTCATGGAAACAATTCAGAAGAACATAAAAAAAAAAAAATGTTATCGTACGTGGGTTTTTCAAACCAATTTCCTCAATTCACTTTCGTTTCACATTATTTGTTTAACGTTTGAATGCTAGTGGTTGAAATGTTACATTGCATTCAAAGTTCTCAACATTTTGCCCCTTTTTTTAATTACTGCTTAATATTCCATTTTAAGAGAAAATCGTGCAATAAAATACACGCAGTGTTTTGTAAAAATTAGTGAATACTGATTACAAAAATAATACACAAAATGGCGGACCATGTTCTGCCACGCAATTGAAAACAAACTCAACGTAATTTAAAATTCTACCTTTAATATCCTTTCAGCCATAACCACTTCAAACAAAGCCATACTGACTTTAAAACTACTCGAAAATTGCATATGATGACAGTGGATTTAAAATAAAAAGGGCTTCAAAACGATTGCACTTAAAAAAATGTATGATAGATGTTTAGCTTAGAAAAATAAAGTGCTCTAGGTCTCGGTACCAATACGGAAGAAAAAAAAGTTTGTATAAGTAAAAGGTGAATTAATTTTCTTATATTCTTATTTTGGTTCTTTCGAAATGTACCTTTGTTACCAATAAATGTGTGTTTCATTCCCACGCAACATTATTTCGTTCTTAGTTTAATTTACACTTTAACTTTGTCCTGACTTGATTTAAAGTAAAGTAAAGTGCTGCGAAATCTAGGAGGGACCCAACGGCTTCGTTGGGCTCTTTAGGCGACAGAATAAACCAAAAAATATCTCTAAAGGTCTTCCAGGAAAGAAGAAGAACGGGTCCTAAAATAAACCATCAAATTTTGCCGTTTTAGAGCATTTTGTCAAAAAACGATGGTTACGTGGGTTATCCGAACCACATTTTTGGTTTGGATAACCCGATCGTGATCTTCAGGGTTAGTTTTATGTCGGTTGTGTTTATATTAACGCCTTTGAGCTGGATGGATATGGAGACCGGATCCTCATGCCTCGCCTTCGTAGGAAGGCGAGGCACTTTGTGGAAGTGTCGTGGCCGAGTGGTTAAGAGCACCGAATTCAAACTCTGGTGTTTCTGATCAGCAGAGTGTGGGTTCGAATCCCCAGCCATGACACCTGTGTCCTTGAGCAAGACACTTTCTCTTTGCTTCGTCCTTCGGATGGGACGTAAAGCTGTTGGTCCCATGTGTTGTGTAACGCATGTAAAAGAACCCAGTGCACTTATCGAAAAGAGAAGTGGTTCGCCCCCGGTGTTCCTGGTTGTGGCTACTTAATGCGCCGTAGCACCTTGTAAACCCTTATACGGTGCTAAATAAAATGGGTCTCAGAATCCACCACTGCAATAACCTATCTTTCTGAAAGTTTGTATATACTCAGCGCCTTGGGTACCTTGTTTGGTAGATACGTGCGCTATATAAGACTTCGATATTAGACCTTTTCAAAACGACCGTCTTCGGCTTCAGGCTTCGACTTCGTTTTGGGGGGCTTCGGCTATGCGTGGCTTTGGCTTCACGACAAACAAAATGGCGACGTGTTTGTTTCGAACACTTCGGCTTCCCCGGCTTTGGCTTCATGTGTCCCCGCGTTGATCATGAGAAAAACATAATGCACGAGAACAAACATGCGTCGTCTGCTTTTTTTGTGTGTGTGAGGCATTATACAGTTCCTTTGTGACGATTTTATTAAAATACATGATAACTTGTAATAACTATAATTACAGCCAACATGATCTGTAATAGTTAGTTTTATTTGATTTTAGCTACATTTTAGCCACAATGTACATTTACATGGTGTTTTAGCTGCATGGTAACCTGTGTCTGCTTATAACAATTAAATATGCATTATTAGCTGTTCCGACTTACTGTCGGAACAGGTTTTGTTTTCGTCGAGATTTTTATTATTTTTATTATTATTATTATTATTATTCTTTGTTTCCACCTAAATCCCATAACATTTGTACACGTTTTTTGTATACACCAAATATCCTAATGTTTAAATATGAAGGGGTTTGGTCATATATCAAATTGAAGCTTAGTACATAAACTTAACATTTATTGTGATAGTTGTTAAAATTCTTAATTAATTAGCCACTTTAGAGCGAGGTGAATATTTAATTAGCCAGCCTTGTAAGCACCATATCTCAATAAGTATACCGCCGATCGTCAAACTTTTTTTAGTTTTAGACTTATGAGATACTGTAGATGTGCTTTCCGGCCTAAAACAACGAACGACGTCATAATGACGTCATTTATTGCGCATTTTCGCCCGTGCACAAAACACATGGAGATAGTGGAATCAAATCCGACTTCTAGAAACATATTTTTTCAATTAAGCTCAAATTTAACGTCCTAGATTACACAAATGTTTCTTAAAACAAGAAAGATTTTATTGAACTTCAGTTTAAAAGCATCAAAACTTACCAAAACATTGTCAGTAAAAAAAAACCCAAAATTCTCAGGCAAATTTAACGTCACGGGTACTTTGCCTATAATCTGTGAGTTTATAAATAAAAAAGGAGTCAAGCTCTAATTTTTTTTAACAAATGATGGCGCTATACCAGTTAAACGGCGCTCTTGCTTGCTTTTTTAAAAACTTGATCAAGTCCTACCCATTTGTGACCCGTGTTTTTGCGTTGTTTGTATGTAGAGTGTATTATAAAGAGTCATTCCTGCGCCGACTAACGCAAGTCTACTTTCATTCACAAGAATTGAGTTGTCTTGCTCTCAGCGCAGAGCGTCGTGTGTCCGCTCAGATCTTATCGTTACTCAGGTATCAGCAGCGTGAACGTAGACAAATAGAACGCCGTGTGTGGGACGATGTTGCCCGCGTAGCAGACTTGTCCGCGCTTGGGTCCCGTTCACCGGAAAACGATCTTTTAGGTTTCTTATGCAAACGCATTACTTGAAGCTCAATCGTGAAGGAAACAAGGCTACCCATTCGCCTGAAACCACGTTTTTAAGGTTCTTGTGCGAACGCATTACTTTGGGAAATCACCGTCTAGCAGACAAAACACTTGGTTGGGATGCAATAGGGCAATTAGAGCTGAATTAGAATTAGAGCTGAGTGGGGAAATAATGTATAAAAACGTGAAATTACCTTTTCCATGGCTATAGGGTCAGTGTTGGATTTGGGGTCAAAAGCCAAAATTAACAATAACTCATGTCCCATAATTTTTTTACTATTCATGCCATACGAAAATAACATACTCGATCGGTAATAAAGGGCACACAAAGTTTTACAATTACGATTTTAATACAACAGCATTTAGCTTTAAATAAAGCCTGTGCATAAAATTTACAAAAAACGACCGTGCACGGATGAATACACCTGCCTGAGATTTGGAAGTTTACACGGCATAAACGTTTTATGAATGAACATCGAAATGGTACTATCATTCATAAGTACCGAAATGGTACTATCATTCATTCGATTTTGAATAAGCGAATTGATTCCAAATAAGCGAATTGATACCGAATAAGCCATTAGATTTTAAATAAGCAAACTGATTTCAAATGAGCGAATTTATTCCGAGTAAGCAAATTGATTCTGAATAAGCGTTTTAATTCTGAATATGCGAATTGATTCTAAATAAGCAAATTGATTTAGAATGAGCGAAATTAATCCGAGTAAGCGAATTGATTCTGAATAAGCGTTTTAATTTGAATAAGCGAATTGATTTCGAATAAGCGAATTGATACCAATAAGCGAATTGATTTTGAATAAGCGAATTGATTCCGAATAAGCCATTCCGTAAAAGCAACAGTGCACGGATGAATACACCTGCCTGAGATTTGGAAGTTTACACGGCATACATATTTTATGAATGAACATCGAAATGGTACTATCATTCATGCGTCTTGTGATGAATCATTGAATGATGTAGTGTTAAGTGTATTTAAAGAAACTTCACAATCTTTATCAACAAGCATAATGCTTACGACTTGGCGAAATGGTTATGAATAGGCAAAATGGTTATGAATCAGCTATGATTCTGATTAAGCAAATTGATTTTGAATGAGCGAAATTATTCCGAGTAAGCAAATTGATTGTGAAAAAGCGTTTTGATTCTAAATAAGCGAATTTATTCAGAATAAGCGAATTGATTCCAAATAAGTGATTTGAGTTTGAATAAGCGAATTGATTCCGAATAAGCGATTTGATTTTGAATAAGCAAATTCATAGTCAATGTTTAGCAATTTTCGATTGAACTGTTTTATGCTTATCCGAACCGTAAAAATGTAAACGTTTAACCGGTTAATCGGCTGGTTAACCGTGTAACCGTCACAGGATTGGTATACATGCTAGCTTGTGAGACCTGTTCCTCGATAACAAAATTTAGAGTAAAAAAACCGTTAACACAACTGCGCTTGTGATAAAAAACATTGCCTCTGCAGTGCAACATCTCAAGAACTACACAACCCATGTACATGTTCTTTTCAGTTATAGACCCTTCAAGCATTGAAGACTGAACTTAGGATACCGTGACCCCATGTTAACCTTTACTTCCGGGTCAACCGAAAGTGGGACCATATCTCAAGAACTACACAACCCATGTTCAATTTCTTTTCAGTTATAAACCTTTTGAGCATTGAAGATAAGCCTTGGGTTACCGTGACCCCATGTTGACCTTTACTTCTGAGTCAACCGGAAGTGGGACCATATCGTTCAATCTTGAACTTAGGCTCATTTTAAATGTCTGGATCGTTTAATCAAAGCAAAACAAAACGGAACAGCTTTGTGTTTGTTCACAAACACCTAATGTCTAGTTCTTATTGAAAGCTATAGTACGGCGTATATCACTGTAACATACAACATAGTTTCTCGATGAATTGGCGAATATGAGCCACCGTAGGAAACAGGAATACTTTTGCCAACAGTACGTAGTGGCGAATGTTCAAGCTTTTTTAGCCTGTGTTTTAGCTGTTGATTAGTGGCTAACAAATGAGAAAATAACAGCATCAATTTGCTCTTTGCTACTTCTACAGTTGGAGTTGAACTCTATATCATTATCAACACAGGTGATACTTCTTCTGATGAATCACAGGTGATACTTTATATATCATTTTGAAAAAAAAGGGCCGTGATAACATTTACATAAACAGAGCACTAGTCTACTTGCAAACACTACCACGCAATATCCCGTAAATTTGACTTTGTAACGGCTGGCAAAGTGCATACGTTGCCCTTTGACCGCTTTTGTGGTTTTCTATGTTTCTCGTTAATAAAGTTACATTTTTGTATTTCGAAAAAATATAAACCATCTATACATAATTGTATATGATTCTAAACCACTAAATTACGTTAACAGTACCGGTAAGGTGATTCCCTGCACCCTAAAAACGGATTGGTTGAAATAACTACCAATGTAATTGGTTGACCCCGGATTGGTTATTTTTAACCAATATATTGGTTAACCAGTGACCAATACGTTGGTTGTCCACCAACCAATCCTATTGGTTGAGCAGTAAACCTTTCCTCTTACCAATATATTGGTTAAAAGTGACCAATCACATTGGTTGAGCAATAAACCAATCACATTGGTTGAGCAATAAACCAATCACATTGGTTGAACAGTAAACCAATGCTCTTACCAATATATTGGTCAAAAGTGGCAAATATCATTGGTTGCTCGGCAACCATTCACAATGGTTGAGCAATAAACCAATCCGTTTACCAATACATTGGTCAGTAGTGACCAATTTGATGGTTGCTCGGCAACCAATCACATTGGTTGAACATTACACCAATCCTTTAAACAATATATTGGTCAATAGTGGCCATTATGTTTTTTGCTTGGCAACCGATCAGATTGGTTGAACAAATACAACATTCATTTAACCAATACATTTGGCAATATTGACCAATATTTTGGTTGCTTTATCAATGACATTGTTTGAACAACAAACCAATTCTTTAACCAACTTTATTAATCAATAATTACCAACATGATGGTTGTTTGGCACCCAATAAGACTAGTTGATCCATAAACCAATCCTTTAACCGATACATTGGTCAATTATGACCAATACATATATGTTGGTTGCATGGCAACCAATCACCATCCACCAATCCTTAAACCAATACATCGGTCAATAATGACCAGTCGGGATGGTTTCTCAGCAACCAATCACATTGTTTCAGCAACTCATAAACCACTCCATTCCAATACATCGGTCAATAATGACCAATGTGATTGGTTGCTCAGCAACCAATCACATTGTTTCAGCAACTCATAAACCACTCCATTCCAATACATCGGTCAATGATGTTATTGATGTAATTGGTAATTCCAACCAAAACAGATTGGTTGTGAGTTAAGCGATATAGATTGGTTGAAAAGTTAACCAATATTATAGGGTGGTTGGAAAGTTAACCAATAGAGTGGTTGAAAAACAAACAATTTCGGATTGGTCACTTTAACCAATATGTTGGTTGGACACATATCTGCCAACCACATTGGTCGAATTTGACGAATACATTGGTTATTTCAACCAATCTGTTTTTAGGGTGTGGCTGCCACTTCCCAGGTTGTATCGTAAAGTTGGGTGTGATCCCTGGGTATACGGCAGTTACAGGTTGAATGGCTTCTGCCTGGGACCCCAAAACGAAGATATTGACCACGCGGAGAGACTGACAATGTAGGGCTAGACAGCTCAGTTGTTTGAGCGCCGGCACGTCCGGATGGCGTTGGTTCAAATGCCGCTCTAGTCAATTTTCTTACTCCGACCTAAAATCTATAAAACATACTTACCTTGTTTCCCATGTGGTTTAGACAAACCTTAGCTCCACACAGCCAGCACTACAACGCTGTTGAGTATCGTTGGGGTGACTTTAGTTCAATGCAACGATGTCATTATCTTTTATCAAGATGATACTGACAACAAAATAATGCCTTTGCAATAAATAAGTAAGAGCTTTTGATGGCAGGTAATTTCTTCAAAGGACACTTCATTCATTGTAGGTTAACAGAGTCAAATTAATAATATAATATCCATTAAAATATCAATTTGTTGCTACTGGTGAGAGGTAAATATGAAATACACTGCATGTTGTCACAATCTTAAAAAAAACATAATAAATAAATAAATTACAACAAATAAAAAGAAGTGCTGAAAAAACTGTAGGAAAAAACTGCCTCAAAGACATAACAAACACCCAAACACTACAACAACAATAACAACAACGGAACATGACGTGCACCATATTTCGTCATTTTTGCAGGAGTGTTACATTTCTAGAACTATTTGATTCATTTATGGTGTAACTATTTAATTGAGGCCACTTCCTGGACCCAGGGTGCTAGAAGGCGCATGCGCAGGTTCAATCGGATTCAATTGCACGGACTCGGAATCGCATTTACGAACTAGAACTTGGATGGCATCGATTTTAACGTAGACTGGAACTTTGTACCAAGTGTGCGAGGACAGTCTCCATTTAGGAATTGGTTCCATGAAGTCAGATTTCGAATTGTGAAGGACAATCTCCAATTTGGAGTTTGATGAACTCGGGTTTAGGCTGAGATGCCAGTACTCTTACTGGGAATTGGACTCATGGTAAATAACCGGGTTAATCTCACTCAGACTCATTTATAAAGGACTCGAAATGAGACTAGAATGTACGGACTTTAAATGACTTTGTTTTGACTCAGACATAGATTTCACAGAGTAAATAGGCATCAAACTCGAAATGTATAGGATCTTACTGGTTCTCAAATTTACCAATGGACTAGTAATGACTCCGAATGCAAGTACACAAACTCATCATAAACTCGAAACTGGACCCATGATTCAGAACAACCGCTTCAGATTCCGCGGAACCTTAAGCACTCAATCTCGGATTTCAGAAACTCGGATTGGGAATTAGGTCGCCACTGCAGTCGGATACAGACCTGGATGACAAATGGACCCCGATTCCAATGCAGAGTGTTAGCGGCCAGATTCGATTATTGCGGACTCAATTCAATGCTTCAATATAATTGAAGTGCGAATTAAACACTTATTTCTGATGCACTTTTAATACGGATGTTTTTGACATGTTTGCTTGTTGTCTGCCAATCAGGTCAACCAACAAGTGGCTCCCGATTCTCTTTCTTTGCATTCTACTTCACATTGCAAAAGTTGTGTTATTAATAACTTGTGCTGCAAAAACAGCAGGGGTTCTTCTTTTTTCCCAAAAAACATTTGTATGTTTTAATCTGTCTGCAAACAGTGTGTTAGTTCTGTGCGGAGAATCCAAAGGGATAGTGTACGCTGTAAACATATTCAAGTACAACATATCTCACAATATGCATGCTTTCGTGAACTCGAAAAAAAAAAGTTCTTGATACGTATAAATAAGTTCATCACGTCCTTTTACGGGCTCCGTAGTCCATTTTTTTCAAATAGAATAATGAAGCACTTAGCCAATGATTACGTGATTTTATGACAAAACACATTTATTTCCGATGTTGATTTAAGCTAAAAAAATAAATCGATTTCGATCCATGTTATTCTTGTGCCTTAATTTTATAATTATAATTATTATTTCTTTTCGTTAAAGCGTCCTGGTTGGAATTCGATCCAGTCGCAGCATTTAGTTGCAGCCTCGGGAGGGAACCGAACCCTAAGGAGAACGGCATTATACGGTGGGTCATGCCGTTAAATCACCGCCTTCGATGCCAGTGTACCAGCATCTACCCTGGGGGTTTTAACTCGTACACACCCGAGAGAGGGTTTCATCCGTTTTACACCGATCGCCCTCTCTTCACGGACCTCAAGTCAGAAATATTCAACTACTTTGTGTGTGAAAGTGAGTAGCTTGGATAATAGCACGAACTAAACAAAATGGACGCCCCTAAATGCACCAATTATTTACGATTAGACAAATGTGTCAAATAGTTATAACGTCGGTATGGAAGACTGGTGGAAAACTTTATTACGGTGATTTTTTCCTGGCAAATGTGGACCATAGGAGGACGCTCTATTTCTTCTTAAAATGATTGTCATTATCAATCTTAGTGTTGTTATTTACTCTCAGATTGTTCACTGACATGTGAAAACGGAGGTACGTTCATAGACGATCCCTGTCATTGTTCTTGTGCTCAAAACTGGACTGGCAAAAACTGTTCTGGTAAGTAAAGCGAGCAAAACATAGCCAAAGTAATGTACAAATCTGGATTTTAGATATTCCGCTAGAGAAGAAAAGAAACTGACTGGTTGAACTCTAGTTCTGATGGACATCGCGTTTGTTTCCCTGAACCCTACCCCAACTCCTCAAAGCGACATATCCAAGACCCACAACACTGGCCAAAAGTGTGAACAGAATCCAGTGAAAATGTCTTTTTACCGCCAACCGACACTTAAGTGATATAGAAAAAAATGATATTATGGAAAGACTGAACACTTACAAGAAACTAAAACAATGCAGTGTAGGGTTCGGTATTTTTTTTATTACTGACAAGGACTTTCTGCAGCCCAGTCTCTAGTCGGTCTATATTGAACCAGATTTGCACAAAATGTTGTTAACACATTACCTTCGAGGGACAATCATTATTATATTTTCAGAGTGCGCATTGACTGCTGGTAGCTGTGCAAAAGGCGGAAAGCTCAATGAAACAAACTGCACGTGTACTTGCACGGAGAAATGGGCGGGAAACACCTGTGCTGGTGAGTATGACCTTCATCTTTTTAGTCCCCAAATTAAAAAAGCATTGGTTCGTCCATTTCGATCAATATATCGAGGTGAGGAAGGATCATTTACAAAGTCAACGGTTTGTCAAAAATATGTCTGACCGGAAATTGTCTTTGGTGGCAACGATTGCTCTAGGGAGAGGTCTAAACTTCATTCCCACACGGAATAAAAGAAGAAAACAAAGACAACAATCCCACACCACTCAAAACTGCTCTTCAGAATAATGAGACTATACGTTTTAACGTCAGTGAGCACCTAATTGGGTAAACTTCATCTATTTCGTGTGCCATCACAATGGACACCCCCTGCTACATGTAATACAAACTTGGAATCTTACATTGGAGGTACACTGGAGGAATTGTCCAAAATCAAAATAGACAATGTGGCATTTCATATCACTAAAAAGCAGAACGTGTTGCTCTCACATGCCTCAAGAAAAATCTAAATATTGTCATAAACCAATTTGACAAAAGCCGTGAAAAGTGTAATGAACAGATCAGACTATAGGTTTGAGGCAATTATGCGGGCCACACTATGAGGTTGTTGACAGGGATGTGTGTAAAGGGAAGAGTGAAATCATACATGTAGCCGTGTGCAAACAAACCATGAGATGAGACTAATGTTGCCACAGAAAACATTTTGCTCGTATTAGAAAAATGCATCATATAGAAAATCTTTAAGAGGACAAACGCAAGGAAATGTAAGGACCGGAACGCACTCAAAATGTTCAAAAAGCTGTAGGTTTAAATAATTATGAAGATTCTCCCCTGTTGATGGAGAATCATTTATGGAAAATAAAGCTTTAAAAAACGTTTGAGGTGGCATGTAGTTCTTAAAAGGGATGGGGGTTGAGGTAGAGAGCAAAGCAACCAGGGGGAACAGGTGTTAGTTGGGGGGGGGGGGGCGGCGGCGGAAGTGGATAGGATAGGGTGTGTGAAAGAGGGAGACTGTCCAATCAGTCTAGGGCGAATTAGCGCTGGGTTGGTGGTGGTGCGGGAAATTTGAAACTAATTCGGTGGTAGGCAACAAAACATAAACATAAATGGGCAGAGTGGAGTTGTGAAAAGGAAAACACATAATAGAGAAGCAAACAAACTGGTTCCGATGGACATCACGTTTGTTTTCTTCAACCCTACGCTACAACTCCTAAGAGCGACACCTCCAAGTCCCACAACACTGACCGAAAATCTAAACAAAATAAAGTCACATTGTCTTTTTAACGTCAACTGACACTTAAGTGATATCCCATCATGCACTGTGTCAAATCATATAATCTTTTTCGTATCATTATATAAATAATAAATATTTAAAAAAAACAAGCACTTACATGACACTAAAATAATATAAATAACCTGTGGTTTTCTTTACTGACACTTACTTGCTGCTGTCCACTTAGACAGTCTTTATTTAACCAGATTTGCACAAAATGTTGTAAAGAACTTACCTTCGAGGGACAACAATTATTATTTTTAGATTGCGCATTGACCGCTGGTAGCTGTGCGAATGGCGGCAAGCTCAATGAAACATACTGCACGTGTAACTGCACGGAGAAATGGGCGGGAAACACCTGTGCTGGTGAGTATGACCTTCATCTTTTCAATCCCCAAATTAAAATAGCTTTGATTCGTCCTAATCGATCAAGATACAAATATGAATCTATGGATGAATGAATCGTAAGTTTCTTCTGCAAGTTACTATCAAGATGAGGACGGATGATTTACTGCCAGAAACCCGTTTTTTTTTCATTCTGGAACAAGACATCGATTTGTGTGAATGAATCTCGCTGATCTCCAACGCCCGCTGCATTGGATTTGCGTTGCGATGCAAAGTTTCAATATATTCAAGAACTTAAAACTGTATGGGAAATGAAAACATAAATTGCTGTGAATTTATACGTCAAGGAATACAACAAGTTGAAAGGTCCAACAATTTGCTTATTATTGTCACGATTGAGACTAAATTAACTGTACGTGACACCATAACAAAATCACAGTTTGATTTTAGCGTGTAATACATTTTTGTGAAGAACCAAACCACTTTTAAATCACCCAATCACTTTCAAATCAGCCAAAGCATTAAATATATACCCTTTTACTAAATAAAATCAATTCAAGCAAAATTGTATTTTGAGATGAGCCCACATGTCTCTTTCTGCTCAATCAACCATTTCTTTGACTAACGCCCTTTGTGTACACAACTTAAGGATGAGTAAGTGCTGTACAATTCCTATGGGAATTCCTGGAGAGCGGATCAGTGTTGGATTGTGTTAGTTAAAAACAAACCCCGGGTAGTGACAAGACTTTTGGCATGCTATTTGGCTAGGTGCAGTTGTAGAACTTGACATTTTCTTGATTTGTTTAAGAAAACAAATGGCGGACTAATGACTTAATTAAGACTGTTACTCGATAAGTGAGCGATGGTGTCACAGATGTGAAATCCGAGAGCAATTGTTTTGGGTTTTTTTGCATTCAACACTTTACTAATATTTCACCTTTTTCGTATAAATAAGAATCATTATGAAAAGGCAAAACAGTAAAAGACAACCAGCAATGTCTTAAGTTCGACGATTTTCTTCCGAAACACGACTTGCACTGCAGCACTCCAGTCTCTAGACGGCCTTTAAAGCCACGAACTGTTGTTATAATTTTAGGTTTAAAAGACAATATGCATTATTTCCTCAGAGTGTGCATTGACTGGTTGTGAGAATGGCGGTACGATTAATAAAACAACTTGCACGTGCGTATGCCCGGATGGCAAGAGGGGAAATAACTGTGCTGGTGAGTAGAATGTCCTTCCTCATCTTCATCTTTTTCTAAAATATTTGTTCCAAATTCTGAATCGCTGCTCATTAAAGTGTCATTTATTTAGTCCATATCATCAAAGATGAAAATAAACTGTTTCTCCCGTAGAGTTCTTTCTACCTATTTATAACTCACTAAGTAAAAACGAGTAATACAACTAACTTACATTTTATATTATTTTGTTTACAAAAAAGTTGAAAACAGGCTTTTGTAAGAGCCTATTATCCACTTAAAAAATAAACATATATTATTACTACATTGACGAAACTTAAATTTAGGTTTATTTAATGTAGTAACTCAATATGAAGTAAGACTATATCAAATAGGCTGTAGTGCATATTCCGGAATAAATTCAACTACAGTTTGATCATTTATTCAGAAGTGAATTGAATTATTTGAATATAATTTTAAATAATCACTACGGATATTTTTAAAATTAACATTTGCTACAACCGTGAACAAAAGTTGGAGAATTCCATGTTTGGTAATGGCAAATGAATATAAAATAAACTTTGAAAGACTTGTTAAGTAGTTAAACACCATTCAGAACCGCTCTTCAGAAAAATGCGACAACACGTTTTAATGTCATGGAAATCTAGTTTTGATCAACTTCATCAGTTTTGTGTGCCATAAGTTTTGTGAGCTCCTAAATCCTCAAAATCACCAGATCAAAGTCTGTATCATATCCTACCAAAAATTCACAGCCCCCCCCCCCCCCCTCCAGGTGGAACACGGTCTGTAGGAAGGCCGATTATCACTGGCTGTGGGGATCCAACTCAACAAATCCCAAAATACATATATTGTTTTCGTCAAGCAACAAAGCACGTATACAAGAGACTCCTCACAGGATCCCAAAAGACTGAATGATTTGACGATGGGATAGGAGAAACTCATTATTGCACTAGACATTGGTTCAATGTACGCAAACTGCCCACAGAAAGACTCAGTTTGTGATGCTTTGCAACAAACGAGCTTAGGACTGTACACCACAAGACATAAAAGAAAACAAACGCAATGTCTTCTAAAATTCAACATAGGCGCAAACGTTTTCGAACTCAACACGTTCTATAGACCAACAATTGGCGTGGCAATGGGCAGTGTATGCTGTCCTGAAATACTAAGTGACATCACCTTATCTATGAAAATGAGATTATACTACAAAACAACCCAGAGATAGTGGCTTTGTAAAGATGATAAATAACTTGCATCCAACTTTGGCAATTCACTTCAGAGATCTGCGACAATCAAATCATGAATCATAATAAATCAGAACGTGGATACAGCAAGGAAGAATTGACCCGCTTCACAAAATATAACAATGACCACAGGAAGTCAATGTTGAGTGCACCAACTAACATCAACAAAGAAACGAACCCACCTCTTGTTTTTACGTTGCCTTTTCAAAAAAAAAAAATACATCACTCTAATCTCAAAAGAGAACTATTGAAACACTGGCACTTAAAACAATTATGAACATTCTTTCCAAAATAACCTCCTCGCCTACAAACGACAAAAAAACACAAAATATACATCAATTCGGGCTCAACTGCAAGCTTATACCAAATAAAACATATACTCAAATAAATGAATACACATATCTTACAATTACCTCTTGAATTACTACTGGAACAACCGTTGGGTACACAAACTTAAAAAGAAACATGACAGGAATCAAAACGAGATTATTTACGGAAGTAAAAAAAAAAAACACTAATCTTTTTTGGTCCTCTTGCCTACTCAAGGTATACTGGGATCACACCTCGTTGGTAAATTTTCATAAAAAATGTTTACTATTACCTAAACAGACAGCTGGTATTTCAGATACAAATAATAATATCTGAAATTGTGGCAATGCTGTCAGTTTACCTCCTTGCTTTCAGTATATAGTTGTCGCATTGTCCTTACTTAAAACAATAGTGCCAAGTCCTTTCTTTATCTTACACATTCCACTATTTTTATCTTACACAATCCACTGTAATGACATGTACATGTAGTACCGGACACTGGTCAAGCATGCCCAAACATGTATAGGGCAATCTCTTCCTTTCCAGTTGTTTAGTACAACCCTCTTCTTTAAACCATCCAAACACATCCTGTATTGTATAATTATTCACAGTTATTTTTAATGAATACGGTTATACTTGCTGTAACAAGAAGTCGTGGGTTTTGCAATAAATGCCCTGTGAAAGTCAAAGAGTAGGCAGAGAGAGCCTCCACCCTCAGAGAGCAACTAAAGGTATCGACTACCATCAAGCGTGTGTTTCTTCGTGTTCTTCTGTTTGTAGCGTATAATCAAAATGGTTATAATTCAAAGGCTAAATGGTGACTGATGAAGTGCAGCTTGTAAAACGCACAGGGAATGTGTCTTGTGCCTTTCCATTAATGGAAACAACAAAAGTAGCTCGACATATTATCACCTAAAACAGTTCTTTTTTAGTAAATCCTTTCGTTTCTTTATCCATCCCAAAAACATCCCGTCGCCATTTTTTTTTACATCCCCTTCATCAAAGCAAAGCAAAACTATAATTTAAACATCGCCGATTGATTTGTCAAAACACAGGGACCATTGTCTCCACCAAAACAACATATAAACAGTCAAATGATGGTTTACACATCGCTAATTCACTATTATTGGGCAGACTACGCACGCAGTTCCCTTCCTTCCCACATCCTCTCTCCTGTCTGTCCTGCCCACCCCCCAACCTGCACCTGGTTTCTTGTGTTTTGCCATTTCCAATTCCCGCAACCCACCACTCCCCCTCCCTTCTATGCAGAACTGCACATGACGCCTCGAACGTTTTTAAAGCTTGTTTTCAATAAATTACAAAACCTACAGCTTGTTTAACATCTTGAGTATGTTCCGGTGCCACTTTTTTCCTTGCTGGTTTATTGAAACTTTCGACTATTATGCATATATCAAACACTACCAATATGTTTTCTTGCGGTCACACTTGGTCTCATCTCATGATTTGCCTGCACACGGCCACATGTATGGTTTCAGTCTTCCCTTTACATGCATGTTTTAATGCAGTGCTTCGGATTTCCCTATTTTAACTGAACCAATACTCTTAATACTCATTCAAAGCATGACGATCGACCCCCTGTAGGTTGTAGACACAACTTGGTTATGTGGTTCTTTGAATTGCACGTGACATAAGGTCATGTTTTTGACGGACTCGCACCCATGGGTGGTGTGGTTGCGGTACATATCGAGAAAAACGTACAGTTTGACATAATAGGCCGTTTTCGAAACCGCGGCTAAGCTTGGGCTCCGGCTTCCAGCTCCGCTCCTCTCTGTGCAGCTCCGTAAGGACAGCACACGGTTTCAACTAAAAGAAGCCAAACCAAAGCCCAAGCCCAAGCCGTGGTTTTCTAAACGGCCAGAGTATCACCAAGCCTGCTGCCCCACCTACGGAGTTGGGATTTACCTGAAAATGCACAAAATGTGATATCGGCAGGGAATTAAAGATATATATATATATATATATATATATACAGGTTTTGTAACTTTTTCTCTTTTCAGGTTTTGAAATAACCCGTTTTTCCACAGGTTTCTTAAAATGTTCTCTCTACAGGTCTTTAAGTAACTCGTTCCTTTTTTCCACAGGTTTTGTTAACTTGTTCTCTTTTCAGGTTTTGAAATAACCCGTTTTTCCACAGGTTTCTTAACTTGTTCTCTCTACAGGTCTTTAAATAACCCGTCCTTTTTTCCACAGGTTTCATAACTGTTTCTCTTTTCAGGTTTTGAAATAACCCGTTTTTCCACAGGTTTCTTAAAATGTTCTCTCTACAGGTCTCTTATTAACCCGTTCTTTTTCCACAGGTTTCAAAACTTTTTATCTTTGCAGGTTTTAAAATAACCCCTTTTTCCCACAGGTTTATTTACTTGTCCCTTTTTGTTACCCATACTTTCCACAGGAATTTTTTATTACAACTTCTCTCTCGATATTCCTAGCTTTCTATGACATAACTCATGGCACTCCCTACTGACATAAAGTGCATTTTCCGTAAGCTACGTAAGCTTAAAGAAAAGAACATTCGTTACTCGTCACATCTTGACAACTACCGCTTTTATCGTTTGTCTCGTATTCTGCCTAAAGGACTACAGATCAAGTGTGCCCCTTCCTTTGGGGACCTTGATCCCTCCTTTCTTAAGAAATGGAACAAGACACTCACTAACACGTCTTTCCAATTGCTTACACTGCTAGAAAATCAATGTCAACAATACATTGATAACCAGTTACTTGAGATAACAGACACTGAATCTCAACTCAAAGAGTCATGCTCTAATCAAGAGTTTGAACATTTACAAGATATCATTCTGTCTAACGTCAATCACCTACGGTCCACCCTATTGGACAAACAGAACAAGAAACGCATGAATGTCCAAGCTAACCATAAGAAATACATTCATAGGCGTTTCCAAAGTAAGAGGCCAACTATTGTTCCTGATACTGACAGGTCACTAGTTGCACCACGTACAGTAGTTAACCTATCTGGCAAAGTTCTAACCGACCCACAGGTTAAACTCCTCTCAAGGGGTCTTAAATTTTGCCCCACACCCAGAGAACCGGACCAATTGTCTTTTCAACAAGACATGGCCCAATTCAACCGTAGGTTACGCCTACGTAAATATTTTCATGTAGAGCCCTCCACAGATGACGAGTCATCTGTGGACGTCCAACCCACCCGCAACCGCTTCAGGGAGAAAAGTCGTTGGGTACCCCCTAAGAACCGAGATCTGGCTCTTGATACCTACATCAATTCAGTCAGCTCCGAGGTTCTTAAGGTCCCTAAAACCTTGGCACCAAACAACCTCCCCCAACATGAACGTCACGCTCTAACACAGCTCCGCCAATCACCAGACATAGTGATTAAACGTGCTGACAAGGGGTCCGCAGTTGTAGTCATGAACACACATGACTACATAGCTGAGGGCCTCAGACAACTCAGCAACACTGATCATTATATTGAATGTGACACTGACCCTACTCAATTATTTTCAAAACAAATCAGTGACACCTTGGTTAGAATGCACAATGCCAACGGTATCGACAAAGATACCTTCAACTATCTCCTTCCACAGGACCCCCGTACAGCACGCTTCTACCTTCTACCTAAGATACACAAGCCCAACAACCCAGGCCGACCCATTGTACCTGGTAATGGTAGCCCTACAGAGCGCATTTCTGAGTTTGTAGATAGCTTTCTCAACCCCCTAGTCCCCGGCATCCCTTCCTTCATAAAGGACACCACAGACTTCCTCAATAAGCTAGAGGATGTCAAACATCAAATACCTGACTCTGCTTTTTTGGTTACTTTAGATGTTTCATCACTGTATACTAACATACCCCATAATGAAGGCATAAGTGCATGTGTCTCTGCCCTCAGGGGCAACAAACAATCCCGCCCCTCAGTGATACATGTTAAGGAACTCATCAGCCATATTCTCACTAAGAACAACTTTTCATTCACTGACAGGCATTTTCTACAGATACAGGGTACCGCCATGGGTACAAAAATGGCGCCCTCATATGCCAACATTTTCATGTCTGACTTAGAGGAAAAACTTCTGTCCTCTGCCCCCAGCCGCCCACTAGTTTGGTGGAGATTTATTGATGATATTTTCTCTATCTGGTGTGGTAGTCAAGACAGCTTGGTTGAGTTTATCGACCATATAAACTCATTCCACCCAACCATAAAGTTCACTACTGAATACTCTCTAACAAGTGTTAACTTTCTAGATGTAACTATCAGTAAATCCCCTAGCGGCATTGCTACGGATGTATACAGCAAACCCACTGACACCCACCAGTACCTTCTCTCTAACAGTTGCCACCCCAGTCACTGTAAGAAGGCGATAGCTTACAGTCAGGCCTTGCGCATAAGACGTATTTGCTCCACAGATACCCTATACAAAAGGCGCTCATCGGACCTCAGGAAACACCTTGTTTCTAGAGGTCACAGCGAACGCAGGGTTCAACTTGCGATCAACAAGGCCCTCAGTATACCACGCCATACTCTTTTGGCCAACAAGGGGTTCAGAAAAGTCTCGACCAATAGAGTTGCCCTGGTCACCACCTACCACCCTAAACTACCCAAACTCTCCTCAATCCTCAATGGTAGAATGGATATTCTCCATTCATCTAAGAGGATGCGCTCAGCAATCCCTGATAACCCCATGGTTGCTTTCCGCCGCCCTAAAAACCTGGGAGACATTCTAGTCAGGGCCAAACTCCCCCCAGGTACAGGCCAAACACCACCACTAACAGAGATACAGGGTTGTCACAAGTGTACCCGCTCTAAATGTAGAACCTGTCTCTACATCAAACCTGCACTTAAAGTGAAGAGTCATAGCACTGGCTCTTCTTACAATATCAAGACCGACTCCCTATGTAGCACACCCAATGTGGTCTATGTTATGTCTTGTAAAAGATGTGGATTACAGTATGTGGGAGAGACTAAGACCAAACTCAGTCTTCGCTTTGCGAACCATGTCTCTTCCATAAAGACCAAGAAACTGTACCCCGTCTCCATCCACTTCAACAGCCTTAATCACAGCGTCAAAGATGTTGAACTCATCGTGATTGAGGCTTGCAATGGTGACGACACACACCGCAAACTCAGAGAATCACACTGGATTCACCAACTCAAGACAGTCCAACCCTTTGGACTCAACGTAAACACTGGTACTAAAAAAATCCCAACACACTCCTTCCACCTTTGCTTGTTTTGTTTTTTTCTTCGATATAAAATAAATACAATAACGGTAAATAACAAGTTCTCTCCATTAGTCTATTTTTACGCTTTTTCTCTCGCTTACTTCATTGATAGAAAATAGATACAGTTATTGTCATTTACATGTTCCCTACACTTTTTTCTCTCTCTCAAAAAGTTTTTAAAAATCAACCTGTCTATAACCTATTCCCTCTACAGAGGAATTAATAACCTGCTCTCTCTGCATGTTCCTCTTGCTTGGTTTTAACCTCTTACACTGATTCTTTTATTCTATAATTACTTTGATCTTGCCTCCTATTGTTAGTTGCATTTTCTTATGTGGCTTGCCCTCTAATCTTACCCTTTCATGCTTCCCGCATTGTAATGCCTACAACGCAGTACCACCTTTATGGTCCAGTGATCCAGCCTTTCACACTGATCATCCTTTGTCCTCACTTCTTCCCTCTTATTGGTTCTTAGCCAGTTAATTTACAACTCTGATTGGCTATATTTTCCCGCTTTTTTTCTGGATACTCTCCCTTAATCCTTTGCTCCTCTTTTTGCTATAAATGGAGATGTTTGTGTTTGTTCTTGTTTATGCCTCTGACGAAGGTCCGGATTGGATCGAAAGCTAAGGCCATCTCCCCTACTAATTTTATATATGTATATATATATATATAGTTCGGGTTTGAACAAAGAAAAATCGACTGGAGCGGGACTTGAACCAACGACCTCCGGATTAACGTACCGGCGCTCTACCAACTGAGCTATCCAGCCCTATGTTGGCGGTCTCCCTATTAGTCAATATCTTTGTTCGGGGTGCCAGTCAGAAGCCATACAACCGTTAACTACCGTGTAGCCAGGGATCACACCCACGTTTACGATTCAACCTGGGAAGCGGCAGCCACGGGATCACCTTAAGGGGATGCGACTTTTTAATATTAAATATCTAGTCATGAACCACAAGGGAAACTGACTGGGAAATTTTATTTAAATAGTTCGGGTTTGAACAAAGAAAAATCGACTGGAGCGGGACTTGTACCAACGACCTCCGGATTAACGTACCGGCGCTCTACCAACTGAGCTATCCAGCCCTATGTTGGCGGTCTCCCTATTAGTCAATATCTTTGTTCGGGGTGCCAGTCAGAAGCCATACAACCGTTAACTACCGTGTAGCCAGGGATCACACCCACGTTTACGATTCAACCTGGGAAGCGGCAGCCACGGGATCACCTTAAGGGGATGCGACTTTTTAATATTAAATATCTAGTCATGAACCACAAGGGAAACTGACTGGGAAATTTTATTTAAATAGTTCGGGTTTGAACAAAGAAAAATCGACTGGAGCGGGACTTGAACCAACGACCTCCGGATTAACGTACCGGCGCTCTACCAACTGAGCTATCCAGCCCTATGTTGGCGGTCTCCCTATTAGTCAATATCTTTGTTCGGGGTGCCAGTCAGAAGCCATACAACCGTTAACTACCGTGTAGCCAGGGATCACACCCACGTTTACGATTCAACCTGGGAAGCGGCAGCCACGGGATCACCTTAAGGGGATGCGACTTTTTAATATTAAATATCTAGTCATGAACCACAAGGGAAACTGACTGGGAAATTTTATTTAAATAGTTCGGGTTTGAACAAAGAAAAATCGACTGGAGCGGGACTTAGACCAACGACCTCCGGATTAACGTACCGGCGCTCTACCAACTGAGCTATCCAGCCCTATGTTGGCGGTCTCCCTATTAGTCAATATCTTTGTTCGGGGTGCCATATTTAGTATATATTAGTATATTTAGTATATATATATATATATATATAGGGAACATGTAAATGACAATAACTGTATCAATTTTGTACCAATGAAGTAAGCGAGAGAAAAAGCGTAAAAATAGACTAGTGGAGAGAACTTGTTATTTACTCGAAGAAAAAAACAAGCAAAGGTGGAAGGAGTGTGGTGGGAATTTATTTAACACCAGTTTTTACGTTGAGTCCAAAGGGTTGGACTGTCTTGAGTTGGTGAATCCAGTGTGATTCTCTGAGTTTGCGGTGTGTGTCGTCACCATTGCAAGCCTCAATCACGATGAGTTCATCATCTTTGACGCTGTGATTAAGGCTGTTGAAGTGGATGGAGACGGGGTACAGTTTCTTGGTCTTTATGGAAGAGACATGGTTCGCAAAGCGAAGACTGAGTTTGGCCTTAGTCTCTCCCACATACTGTAGTCCACATCTTTTACAAGATATAACATAGACCACATTGGGTGTGCTACATAGGGAGTCGGTCTTGATATTGTAAGAAGAGCCAGTGCTATGACTCTTCACTTTAAGTGCAGGTTTGATGTAGAGACAGGTTCTACATTTAGAGCGGGTACACTTGTGACAACCCTGTATCTCTGTTAGTGGTGGTGTTTGGCCTGTACCTGGGGGGAGTTTGGCCCTGACTAGAATGTCTCCCAGGTTTTTAGGGCGGCGGAAAGCAACCATGGGGTTATCAGGGATTGCTGAGCGCATCCTCTTAGATGAATGGAGAATATCCATTCTACCATTGAGGATTGAGGAGAGTTTGGGTAGTTTAGGGTGGTAGGTGGTGACCAGGGCAACTCTATTGGTCGGGACTTTTCTGGACCCCTTGTTGGCCAAAAGAGTATGGCGTGGTATACTGAGGGCCTTGTTGATCGCAAGTTGAACCCTGCGTTCGCTGTGACCTCTAGAAACAAGGTGTTTCCTGAGGTCCGATGAGCGCCTTTTGTATAGGGTATCTGTGGAGCAGATACGTCTTATGCGCAAGGCCTGACTGTAAAGCTATTGCCTTCTTACAGTGACTGGGGTGGCAACTGTTAGAGAGAAGGTACTGGTGGGTGTCAGTGGGTTTGCTGTATACATCCGTAGCAATGCCGCTAGGGGATTTACTGATAGTTACATCTAGAAAGTTAACACTTGTTAGAGAGTATTCAGTAGTGAACTTTATGGTTGGGTGGAATGAGTTTATATGGTCGATAAACTCAACCAAGCTGTCTTGACTACCACACCAGATAGAGAAAATATCATCAATAAATCTCCACCAAACTAGTGGGCGGCTGGGGGCAGAGGACAGAAGTTTTTCCTCTAAGTCAGACATGAAAATGTTGGCATATGAGGGCGCCATTTTTGTACCCATGGCGGTACCCTGTATCTGTAGAAAATGCCTGTCAGTGAATGAAAAGTTGTTCTTAGTGAGAATATGGCTGATGAGTTCCTTAACATGTATCACTGAGGGGCGGGATTGTTTGTTGCCCCTGAGGGCAGAGACACATGCACTTATGCCTTCATTATGGGGTATGTTAGTATACAGTGATGAAACATCTAAAGTAACCAAAAAAGCAGAGTCAGGTATTTGATGTTTGACATCCTCTAGCTTATTGAGGAAGTCTGTGGTGTCCTTTATGAAGGAAGGGATGCCGGGGACTAGGGGGTTGAGAAAGCTATCTACAAACTCAGAAATGCGCTCTGTAGGGCTACCGTTACCAGATACAATGGATCGTCCTGGGTTGTTGGGCTTGTGTATCTTAGGTAGAAGGTAGAAGCGTGCTGTACGGGGGTCCTGTGGAAGGAGATAGTTGAAGGTATCTTTGTCGATACCGTTGGCATTGTGCATTCTAACCAAGTCGTCACTGATTTGTTTGGAAAATAATTGAGTAGGGTCAGTGTCACATTCAATATAATGATCAGTGTTGCTGAGTTGTCTGAGGCCCTCAGCTATGTAGTCATGTGTGTTCATGACTACAACTGCGGACCCCTTGTCAGCACGTTTAATCACTATGTCTGGTGATTGGCGGAGCTGTGTTAGAGCGTGATGTTCATGTTGGGGGAGGTTGTTTGGTGCCAAGGTGTTAGGGACCTTAAGAACATCGGAGCTGACTGAATTGATGTAGGTATCAAGAGCCACATCTCGGTTCTTAGGGGGTACCCAACGACTTTTCTCCCTGAAGCAGTTGCGGGTGGGTTGGACGTCCACAGATGACTCGTCATCTGTGGAGGGCTCTACATGAAAATATTCACGTAGGCGTAACCTACGGTTGAATTGGGCCATGTCTTGTTGAAAAGACAGTTGGTCCGGTTCTCTGGGTGTGGGGCAAAATTTAAGACCCCTTGAGAGGAGTTTAACCTGTGGGTCGGTTAGAACTTTGCCAGATAGGTTAACTACTGTACGTGGTGCAACTAGTGACCTCTCAGTATCAGGAACAATAGTTGGCCTCTTACTTTGGAAACGCCTATGAATGTATTTCTTATGGTTAGCTTGGATATTCATGCGTTTCTTGTTCTGTTTGTCCAATAGGGTGGACCGTAGGTGATTGACGTTAGACAGAATGATATCTTGTAAATGTTCAAACTCTTGATTAGAGCATGACTCTTTGAGTTGAGATTCAGTGTCTGTTATCTCAAGTAACTGGTTATCAATGTATTGTTGACATTGATTTTCTAGCAGTGTAAGCAATTGGAAAGACGTGTTAGTGAGTGTCTTGTTCCATTTCTTAAGAAAGGAGGGATCAAGGTCCCCAAAGGAGGGGGCACACTTGATCTGTAGTCCTTTAGGCAGAATACGAGACAAACGATAAAAGCGGTAGTTGTCAAGATGTGACGAGTAACGAATGTTCTTTTCTTTAAGCTTACGTAGCTTACGGAAAATGCACTTTGTGTCAGTAGGGAGTGCCATGAGTTATGTCATAGAAAGCTAGGAGTATCGAGAGAGAAGTTGTAATAAAAAATTCCTGTGGAAAGTATGGGTAACAAAAAGGGACAAGTAAATAAACCTGTGGGAAAAAGGGGTTATTTGAAAACCTGCAAAGATAAAAAGTTTTGAAACCTGTGGAAAAAGAACGGGTTAATAAGAGACCTGTAGAGAGAACAAGTTAGGAGACCTGTGGGAAAAACGGGTTATTTAGAAACCTGTAAAGAGGGATAGTTAAGAAAACCTGTGGGGAAAAGGGTAATTTCAAAACCTGAAAAGAGAAACAGTTATGAAACCTGTGGAAAAAAGGACGGGTTATTTAAAGACCTGTAGAGAGAACAAGTTAAGAAACCTGTGGAAAAACGGGTTATTTCAAAACCTGAAAAGAGAACAAGTTAACAAAACCTTTGGAAAAAAAACGTGTTATTTAAAGACCTGTAGAGAGGACAAGTTAAGAAACCTGTGGAAAAACGGGTTATTTAGAAACCTGAAAAGAGGAAGAGATACAAAACCTGTGGAAAAAAGGAACGGGTTACTTTAAGACCTGTAGAGAGAACATTTTAAGAAACCTGTGGAAAACGGGTTATTTCAAAACCTGAAAAGAGAACAAGTTACAAAACCTGTGGAAAAAAGAACGGGTTATTTAGAAACCTGTAGAGAGAAAAAGTTAAGAAACCTGTGGAAAAACGGGTTATTTCAAAACCTGAAAAGAGAAAAAGTTACAAAACCTGTGGAAAAAAGAACGGGTTATTTAGAAACCTGTAGAGAGAAAAAGTTAAGAAACCTGTGGAAAAACGGGTTATTTTAAAACCTGAAAAGAGAAAAAGTTACAGAACCTGTGGGAAAAATGGTAATTTCAAAACCTGGAAAGAGGAAAAGTTATGAAACCTGTGGAAAAAAGAACGGGTTACTTAAAGACCTGTAGAGAGAACAAGTTAAGAAACCTGTGGAGAAACGGGTTATTTCAAAATTTGAAAAGAGAAAAAGTTACAAAACCTGTGGAAAAAAGAACGGGTTACTTAAAGACCTGTAGAGAGAACAAGTTAAGAAACCTGTGGAAAAACGGGTGATTTAGAAACCTGTAAAGAGGGATAGTTAAGAAAACCTGTGGGAGAAAGGGTAATTTCAAAACCTGAAAAGAGAAACAGTTATGAAACCTGTGGAAAAATGGTTTATTTAGAAACCTGAAAAGAGAGAAAGTTAAGAAACCTGTGGAAAGGACAGATTATTAAAAAAAACCTGTACATGTAGAAAAAGTAAATAGAAAAAAGCCTGTGATATATATATTTATATATATACACTATTAGTGTTACTTCAATTACAATTAGCTCAGGATGTTTACACTTTGTGATATGTTCTCGTTTCATTCTAGAGACCAGTCACCATGACTGCCAAGACTACTACGAGGCTGGTGAAAGGAAGAACCGTGTTTACACTATTTACCAATCCAAATATCCAGGAGGCCTTGATGTATACTGTGACATGATTTACTGGACAGGATCCATTGTAAGTTCATCTTCTATCAACGATTCTCCAATGAGTAGATTGAGCAGCACATTTATTTTCCACTCGCTGATGGTTTTCATGTTCTATCGTTCAAAGTGTGAAGACATTACAAAGCATCTGGAATCAAGTCATCTTCAACTACGTCAAAATAAAAAAAAGACATTAATGAAAACAATTGATATTAAATTCCATATTGTGAAAACAGTTTCCTTAACATGTGTACTAACATACGTTACCAACTAAAAACATTAATAAGATTAGTATTGACAAAAACTATTCAAATCCGCACCTGACCAATGATTATTAAATCATACATAAACTATTTTCAACTGAAACTCTCATAATGTAACAAACTCATACTACGGTGAGTCACTCAATGAACTTGATTTTCGAATTTGCTGAATTAACTTGATTTAAAACCAAAAGGCAATTTATACTTTTTGTCACTACTTTTCATAAACTTGTCTCAATTTAAATAGATCTGTATAGATAGATATCTAAATGAAAATAGAGTGTAACAAGCAATTCAAATCCACACCCAATCAAAGTTTATCAATCACAAATTTACCATTAATCACTCGATAAACTTGATCATCGAATTTAAACAAATATGAATAGATGGCTATCAAAGACAAAATTGTGCACACCCAAGCCGGTGCCGAAAGAACATTTTCCTGTCAATTGTAACACGCAGGGATAAAACAAACACATCTTTAAACTGAATTGGCTCAGCCTGATGTAGGCCCCTGTTGTTGTATTATATTCTTATTTTACGAATTAAGTTTCGTGTTATCCATTTGAATTGCCCTGCTATTTTTTTAGGTATTGTCTTGGTATGTTTTGCGGTACCAAAGTTCCAATCAAAGTCAAAGGTCAACTAGTGTAACATTATTAAAAGGAAATAAATACATATAAACATTAGTGTCTTTGCGCAGTAGGCAGAGTATGAGTATCCAGTACATTGACTGTAAGTGCTACACTTGGTTGAATTGTTGACGAGCTGTACAATGTTTTGTGTCAATCTGTAGGTTATCCAGAGGCGCTTAGATAAGGATTTGGATTTCAACCGTAGGTGGGATGAGTACAGGGATGGCTTTGGTGAAGAAGCTGGGGCAAACATCTGGCTGGGAAACGAGAAGGTCCGTCAGTTGACTGAGGATAAAGCCAATACCTGGCAGATTCAATTGGCTTGGAGTTGGCAAGATACAGCGAGCGATAGTTGGAGTGTTGACCTTCTTGATAATTTCCGCCTTTCGGGTCCAAACTACACCCTCCATGGTACTGGATCGATTCAGATAGAGGGTAAGCAGGATCTGACTGATCATACAAGTGTTTGATATTACCACATACGACAAGTAGACACTTCGTTTGTACTGAGTGGCCTGAGCAGCCTTTTATTCACATTTAATAGTCAAATGAAACTGTCCGGTCGTTATTAACCCACGAGACCATAAACATTTTGTCACGATACAACCATTTTGCAACCCTTTTTTTTCAAAACTGAAAACAACTCTCAGCAAATCGATTTCCGATAGTAATCCAATCCGCGAAATCAAAATATTGTAAAAACAGCACTGATCTCTGGCATTATCAATAATCTGCGAGATTTCGAACATTTGGCAAAGTTGATTTCCGTTAGTAATCCCATTAGCGAAATTTTCATTAAAAGCTAAAGGGAACGGTTAAACACAAACAGCTTAATTTGCATGCTAACTAAATCAATCATATTATAACTAAATCAGTCATATTACAATAATGCTAGCAGGTCTATGACAGAATAAATTGCAAAGCTAAATATGACTTCAGGTAAAAAGAAAAAAGAAAATATCAAATTATTATAAAAAGTAACAATATTGAATGAGGACTATAAGGGTGTAAACATTGATACTCCGGATCTGTTTGACAAGAACCAATAGGGATTGTACCCAAACTCATAACCATGTGGTCAAATTGAGAACGTATGTTGGCCCCATGCTTGCTATGTCATGCCAACATGATGATAGAGTCACTACAAACAATCCTAGTAAAACAAAACAATCTCACTGCATTCACTGGCAAGAGTTACCTTACCCCCATATAAGGAAGGTCACACAAATGCGTGATACATTCCTTTAAACTAGCGGTAAATGTGAAAAAGTGGCATACAGGGGAGGTGACGGGAATTTGTTCAAACTGATTTCCTAACAGCGCAAGAGAACAAGTTAACACGAGGACTGTTCAAACAAGAGTGAAGTGTATAGTTTGCCTTGTGGAACTTCTGATCCGTCCAAATCGTCAAACAATTAACACGACAATGACCAATGGGCAGTTAAACTGCCTTATTGCATAAATCCTGTAAGCAGGCATTTGAGCGGCCGGTGGCGAAAACTGCTAACAATAAAGCGAGGCAAAGACACAGTAGATTGCCGCCGGCTTTGTAAGTAGGATGAGTAACAAAACAATGCCGTCATCTTGTTGATCGTTAATGACATACACTTACGCTTCTTTTGCTACAGTTAGCATCAAAATGCTCAGCAATAACAGCTTTCTAAAGTTGGCAACAAGTCAGTTGCAGAAACTTTTTTGCAAAAGCCTTATAAAGAGCACAACAAGTAATGACTGTCAATAATACAAGGTACAATGGGAGGAACTAGCCAAATTGTCAACATCTTTTTATGAACTATGAACGGTTGTTGAATAGCGGGACACGTCTAACTATTTAAAACAAAACCTCAAACGATTTGTTTTGAAAATATTAAACAGTGTATTAAAACTATTGTTAATTGTATAAATTTTGTCTACAAACAATGTTGTTCAACTTTCCAGTTAAAATAAAGACCGACGGTTCTGTTTTGGCCAGGCATTTTAGTCCAATCTTGCCTCAATTTTACAAAAATTGAACTTTATTAATGTTTAAAAATTGTTTTTATTTGTTCGTTGACCTTTCTTTGACACAGTGCATGCGTCCCATCATGCCCCCTTAAACGGGGGAAACGGGACACTTAGTTAAAATGTATAAAGTAAAGTGTTAGTTTCTAAAAATGTTGAAATTTCAATATAAGGTGAAACTATAACTAATCTTTAGTCTTAGTAGTTCCACGTGACAGTTTAAGGTAAAATTCAAATCGTTTTGTACACAAACTGGTTATCTGTCCCATCTTGCCCCAGTGTACCCTACCCGATACTCAGCGCTGAACCGGCCTGTCGACACGAATAATATTGTAGCAACTCCTTTTGTTTGTCTTCTTTTTTGACACACGCTTAGGTGCTACGGTTCTATCTGCAAACGACATGTCATTTTCGACATGGGACAGAGACAACGATGGTGACAGTGATATGAACTGTGCTGAAGAGTCGAAGGGAGGCTGGTGGTTTAATGGTTGTATCGGGGGAAATACAACGGAGGAGTATAACCTTAATACTGAATTTATAGACGACGGTACCAATAAAGGTATACAACGGTTTGGATGTACTGGAGGGAGCTGTCAAAATATAAAGCGAAGCATTATGAAAATAAGACGTACTAACTCCAATTAACTAAATCTTCTATTATTCAAAGTTTCTGGGTGACTTACTTATGTTTGAATCTTGAAAGTGGGATCATGTTTCACAATTTCTCAGCAAACTACAGAAAGAGCCCGCCAGGTGCATTATGCATCTTAAGTTGAAACCGCCTAAAAGCAGTCTTGATTCAGAGGCATGAACTTCCTGTAGGCAGCGCCGTGTGAAATTTCACCGGAAAAAGGGGGGCACAAAAGGGTACACAATTTGTTTTTATTTTTCTGGCCACGATTGCCTTTGTTTATAAACAAAACCCTTTTATGCGACTTTGTTTTGTGTCATTTAATTCTTCTTCCTTTTTAAAGATAATCTGGTGTTAACGTAACAACAAATACACTGTATGCGTGTAGATTAGACTTAGTTTTCAAAACATTGAAAATATAACTTTAAAGTGTAAAATGTTTAACCTTTTACTCTGGAAATTGCCAATCCCCAAAAATCAAGATTTAAAATGAAGGGTACCCGGGACCCACAGACATTAACTGTATGAAAGGTACTGAAGGCAAGTTGTTACCATGATGGCCATGATTGTTTATTCTCTACCATTAGGGCTGAATGTTAAATTACAAACCTTAAGGGAAACGGGCTGGGTAACTTTTAAACTTGTTGTTGTTGAACAAAGAAAATGACTAAGGTGATCCCCTGGTTGCCGCTTCTCAGGTTGTATCGTAAAGTCGGGTGTGATCCCTGGCTACACGGCAGCTAACGATTGGAACAAATATATTAACTAAAATAGGGAGACCGCCAACAGAGGGCTATATTATGGCTCAGTTGGTAGAGCGCTGGCACGTTAATGTGAAGGTCGTGGGTTCAAGTTCAGCTCTAGCAATTATAAGTTTTGTTTTATGTCCAAGCCTAAATCAATTAAAATCACAACCTTTTAGTTCCTTTTGATTCCCATTATGGCAAACTACGGACAAAGAGTAACAGCGTAGTGACGTCAGTGCAACTTTAAAAAAAAAAAACCAGTCTGATAATAGGCAATATCTGTAAATGATTGGTTGATATTATATCATTTTATAACAATACATAATGTGGAATATTATTTTGCGGTGATCCGAAATATACATTTCATCATGCTCTTTTGCAGATCACAAATCAATGCAAAACCAAGAGATTTAAAGTTGGCCCAAGGTTTGTTGTGTGTTCTGAATAATTTCTTTCTCGTCTCTCTTTTCAAGTAGCTTTAATCGGAAATTGCATTAAGATCTTGTTACAAATTTGTAGTGTTGCAAGATAAAAGTATTTAGTTCACCCTTACGGTGTTGACCAAATTGTCAGGTTAGTAAGATTTGCATGATTTTATTCAGGAAAAGTAAATGGTTTTTTTAGTGTGGGCTAAATAGTGTCCTGCAGTTTCAACGTGTAAACAAGTAACACACAAATTCAAACACAAACAATTCAAATTAATATACCCGACCTCAATCTTTTTATAATGAAGGTCGTTGATGTATGCCGGAACGTAGTTCAATAATTAAACGACAATCGTAAATCTTGTATGTTCTTAGAGGCTGTTTAAGTTTTCTTTTAACTTATTATTGAGTAAAAACTAATAATTAATGGCAACATAACAAACTAACGAGTTTTTGTTGGTACATTATTTTATTAAGTTTACAGTTCAAATCTGAATATTCAAGAAGAATAACCTAAAGATATTCATAATTCAACTTATACATGGGCTTGCTTATGAATTCAAGTCCGAGCTTGTACAATGGCTAACTGCCAATGTTATGGGTACATTGGCCCTATTCAGTACTGAAAGTAATAAAAGGCAAAGTATACTTTCAGTTTTTGGAAGCTTTCAGTTGTTGTAACCCTAACTTTATGAACGTGGATGTATATCATAAAACTACCCTTTTTAAAGGTAGTAGAGTTGTTGAGATATCGCCAGAAATTCGGAGCGGTTTACGCAGAAAGAAGAACCCGAATTTGTAATGAACATTCTGAGAAACGTATTTAAAATTGTCGGGAAAAAACTGATTTATTTTCCATTACCACATTTCTTTGAAGTTAAATGATTCTCAAAATGCAAAGAATGGCTACCAAACGTAAACTTTTCTTAATAAGCTGCGTTAAGTGAAATAAAAATAACAATAATAATAATATGTATGCCGGTAATGATTGTTGATTTTTACTAAATTATGTCAGTAATTGGAAAAACGAGTATTTTATGTGAAACAAAATAAGTATGTTAAAATAATTAATTAATTAAGGTTAAACACACTTTTGCATGCGTAGCGCTATAAGGGTTTACCGATCGTTTTGGGCAAAAAAGGGACAACCGCGCCCACCCTAAGCAAGTGGACAAACAAACAAATAACACAACACAACCCCCTCAAAAACGCCTATTTTACTTCCATGCATTTGCACTAGTTTAAGTGATTTATTTTTTCTGTTAGGATGAAACCAACATTCAATTTCATTTTGAGGCGTACGAATTGATTATATTCAATTAAACGTGTATAAAGTCGTTCTTTTTAGCCATACAAAATTTACACTCAATTTAGTACAATAGGCGCTGGAGGTTTCTGCGCAACATAACCATGAATTTGAAATGCTGTTCGAGTGGATTATTGAGTTGAATGACAATTGTTTTCCGCGGTACTCGACGACATTTTGAATGTCTGTTTGGATGTAATTTTAATTTAATTCGTGAAAAACTGAAAAACGCGACGTAAAATTCGCAGATTTTTTTACCGAAAAAGACTGGGATTAAGAAAGTATTAATGTGTATTGATTTAAAAATGATTAAACGGTTCTTATGATAAGAAGAAGAAGAACAAAAAACCCAACAACAACAACAACCTGTTTGTATATAAGTTAAGATGTAATATTCTGACATAACCATTTTGAAATAATTCGATCGTGACATTATAAAATAGGTCACATCCACAATCCACATGTAAATCCATATTCACATCCATACCACGTCATTTAGGCACTCTGTTGAGAGGGCGTGTCCGAATTGGCGACTACAGCTACGGCTGCAGCTGTAGCTAAGGGTGTTGCTAAGTGTAACCCAGGCTTCAAAGCACGTTGACGTTGATTCAAAGCACGTTGACGTGTTGATTCAGCCGTAGCCGTAGCCGTAGCCACAGCCGCAATTTCAACATGACGGCCTAACAATACAAATATATGACGGAGCATTTGTTAAAAAACAAAATTAAATGTTTGTTTTCAGTTGAACATGGCCGAAAAAAAAAACTATAAAAAAGACGGCAACAAGTTTGCTTGACCCTGACTGGGTCCAAATAGATCCATGACAAGTTACTTTGTCACTATGTTTGTACAAAGAGAGCTCCCATGATGACCGAAAATTGCTCTTGAATATATTTACACATGTTAAATCTAAAATGTAATACAGTTAATGTTTAGTAATATCTTGTAATGTGAATTTCGTGTTAGTGTTCACTATTAAATAAAATTGCACAAAACTCTAAATATTTGTGTTTAAGAGTAAATGTATGTAACTCCATAAGGTCAACCACGACGGCACTCAACAACTTTTAGACTGATCTGATTTTGTTTCCCTTTATAGTATCGCGTGGTCTGCAGATATTTTTTAGTCTACATCTCATTAAACGACTGGAGTCCACGACAAAGTGTTACAATGGTAGCGGGAACAACTAACGATGTTTCCCCTTCCCCCTTAATTTCCTCCCTTTTTAACCAAGGGTTAAACTTTATATCATCACAACTTGTGGTGAGAAATGATGCTATTTCATGATATGATTACCAATACCAGAAACATTAACATATAAGGTCAGACATGCACTAAACAGATCTGAGATAAAATCACCAACAAAACATACTGCGGTTTCAAATTCACCGGTTGGTTTTATGGTGTAAAGTAGGGTCAGAGGATTGGAATGAGTTCGATTTAATCTAAATTGTAAGAATCTGCCTTAGAGACGCATGGGATTGGAAGGAGGTTGTGCGCCTGCTTATAGCTACCTAAACAATGGCAATTTACCCCGTAAGTCTGCTGCCATCTAGCGTTCTAAAGTATCACATTGTAAGGATATGGGTGTGCAATTTATTAATAGGAATCATATCTGATACTGTTATAGTAATGGTAAATGCACCATTTGCCTATCGTACTGGCGCATACCAATAATTTCTTGCACTATCGGTGAATTTTATCAACCACATGCTGCCATTTGATTGGTCGGCGCATCTTCAAAAGGCAACGCCCAAAGCCAACCACAGCGCCAAGCAAAGATTGTACTTGTAAAGACCACAAGCCTCCAGTATGCCAGATGATCGCTGGCTGGGAAGAGACCGTCGTCTGTCCTCGTAGTTACCGATATACGGTGTGTGTTCTACGCGTTGTTGTTTTTCTATGCACTGTGTTAATTCATTGAACATTCATTGGCGTAATTTACTGGTGTCTAGGACGCCGATTGAAACAATAAGATGCACGGCACGCAGTGGGTTATCTTCTTTGCCGCTGTGGGTATCGGTAAGTGAAACTTTCTATTTCTGTCAATGTTTAGAAAATGTTATTCTATTCCAAAAGTATCTGCTGTGAAAATGATTTTGTAATTTGTTCAAGTAAGTCACTAAAACTGTTGAAAGAAACAATGACCAACTATATAGAAAACTGACATTTTTAGTATTCTGGTGTTTGCCAATATTCACGCACAATAAGTTGTCATGTAAACTGTTTATTATAGATGTATACATTGCGAATAATTTAGTAGTCTGCCAAAATGCAATGATTTCCCCTTAATAGCCTAGAAATTTATTTCATATCTAACTTGTCATATTAAATCATTTCTCTTTAATTATAAAACAAAAAACAAAATATTTAAGTTATTTTTTCTCGTTATACTCATATCAAAAAGGAAACAAGCAAAGAAATTCTTGTGATAGAACGCCACAGTCTTGAACGCTTTTTTATTGTCAACAACCACATACAATTATTTCGTGCCGGATGCCGGAAAAAGTGTTTGGCTATCCGGTCACGCAAACATTAACACTATGGGCACACCTGACCCCTATCATTATTGGGCCGCAACACATGGCCACACATACACAACATGGGGCACACCTGACCCCTGTCATTCTTAGGCAACACATGCCCACACTTACACAACTTGGGGCACACCCGACCCCTATCATTCTTAATAGGCAACACATGCCCACACATACACAACTTGGGGCTCACCTGACCCCTATCATTATTAGGCAACTCATGCTCAGACCTACAAAACTTGGGGCACTTTACCCCTAATATTTGGCTAACAACGTGCCCAAAGTTAAGATCTACCGGTACACATATAGATAATCATAAGGTATGTGCCCATCACACATATATGAACAACGCACTTGGGGCACACCTGGCCCCTATCAATATTGGGCTAAAGACATGCCAAACGTTAGGATCTATTATTATCAAAAGTCTTACAATTTAAGGTATGTCAAGTAAGTTGTTAAGTTCGACCTTGGCACATAACGGTCCGAAATAGCCCCTGTGGTACATCAGAGCACTATTACAACTTCTTGTTACAAACGCATGTTACTAAGTAAAAGCATAATCAAAGGATTTGGCAAACTTTAGATGTACAATTTTTTTTTGCCTGAAAGTCAATAATTTTACTGCAAAAAAACCCAACTTGAAACTTGCTGTGTGAATCCCGTTAAAAACGCACACATACTGACAATCATAAATACAAGGGTGGTGCAAAAAGGCGTTGGTGGTGGGCGATGATTTTGTATTATTAAAACTGGTGCCAAATTAAATTCATCCACTCATGTTGAAAGACTGTGACAAAGTGATCTAAGCTACACAGCTCCCGCCACGTGTGGTCCACAGCCACACAAGAGCTTTGCTCATTGGTTAAAATTCTCAAACCCGCGCAACGATGACCTAGCGTTGTGGTATTAGTTACACACCATGTAGGTTATAAAACATTTACCTCCAAAGCACATGCGTGCGGACATAACAGGGAACGCGTATTTTCCCCGGGTATAAAGCATTTTATCTTAACGCGATTAAGTGTGTTATTGACAGTTTGCGTTTTTCCTTCATACATGTTTAGTCTTAAATATTAGTCTATTGACAATATAATAGCGCCTTCGTTTCGAAATAAACACCTAGAAATATGCCGCTGGCTGCACTTGGAGTACAATCAATTCAACTCTTTTCCAGTGCTAACCATTAACACGTGTGCAGTCAGTGCACTATACAAGCACCTGCAAGTGCTAAATATTGGCCATTTAAAGTGCTGAACTTAGCACTTAGTTTTTTAGAGGGATTTTACGCAGTTATCCAAAAATCTGGAACGTGATTGCGAAGTTAACCTGGTCGCTTATAAAACAGGTTTCCAGTAAATTTCAGCAACTATACACATTTAATTTCGTTTTCGTGCACACATGATTTCGTTCTTCTCATATAGTCTACTGGGTGGTCATCCTGACTACGTTTTTTACCATTCTGTTTTCTCGATTTTTAGGAACACCAATCACTGTGTTTTACTTTTAAACAGACTCTGCATACACAGAATGTATGCGGCAACTTATATTTTGAGTAGACTAAAGTTTGCGATTAGAGAATAAATGTTGAACTGTTAAACACACCGTTGACACAAGCCTAATTAATAACTATCCAATTACGTTCTTGCTCAATCATGAACAAAGCATTTCGTCCCCTTTGATACTTTAATGTTGGTCTTGTTTCTGAAAACTCCAGAAAACCAACCCCGTATCTATTAGATACGGTACGCCTTAAAACACATGCTTTTCTTTTGAGGGCTGAATCTGAAACTTCGCTACATTATTATTGTGAAATAACGAATGCCTATTATTTTGATTCATTGTCAAGGCGGAACCAACGTTTGATATAGGGCGGGTAATTAGCGCCTGCTAATTATCCTTCCCATTATTCAAAATCATAAGCTTACGGAATTAGCACTTTAATCTCACTTTTGGTAGGAGATGGTAGGAACTAAAACCTTGATTTGCATCTTCATTTACACAGTGAATTACACCATATGAACTTTGACCTCTGCCTGACCATGACATGGTCACTCAAAACCAGACACCCCCTCTAGAATGATTATATGGGACATATAGAGTAACTGGACACAATGTGGTGCTTTAATACAGCCTGTCACGATCTTGCCCCAAATTGGCCCCACCCCCGAAATAAACAGACTCAAAGGGCGCTGGTACCACTCAGAACAACACCCAGTACGAATTGTTAAAGCAAATTTTTTTACATGCTTTTCCTTTACCACCCCAATTGTTTCTATAATCCCCAAAAATGTCCAGCATAGTAAATATATGTTCAATCACTTTATAAAATACATACTAAATGAAATGTGCACGGGGCTAGTTATTTCGATGAAAGTTAATCATTTCAATTCGATTTGTTTTTCCTGGTTCGCATTGAAGACATTGTCACTAGTTTAATTGGCTTTGTGAGACCATTAACAGAAAATGTATCACCTGTTCAGCATCCAGAAATAACTGCAGCTCACAATACAGCAATAGAGAGCGTGTAAAATTATCTCAGGCACAGATTACACAACCTTTGACGAATCATGGGCAATTTTAAACCTTAAAGACCAGCCCGAACGAAGGCGGCAACAAGTGATCTTTGCTAAAAGTAACTTTATATGTTTTGAATCAAAAGTTCACATGAGATCAAACATATATTTTAATAAAGAAAACAACATAAGTTAAAAACCACAAAGGGAAACCGAATGGGTACATTTTAAATAATTTGGGTTTGAACAAAAGGAAATTGACTGGAGCGGAACTTGAACCAACGACCTCCGGATTAACGTACCGGTGCTCTATCAACTGAGTTATCCAGCCCTATAAGTTGGCGGTCTCGGAGGTCGTTGATTCAAGTCCCGCTCCAGTCAATTTTCCTTTGTCTAACCCCCCCCCCAAAAAAAAAAATAATAATAAAATAAAAAATAATAAAATAAATAAATAAATAAATACCCTTCCCCAATGCTTTTCAGGTAGATGCAATACGTCATTAATTTTGTGGGAGCGCCGTTTTATATAATTCCCCTCTTTGTTGCACCAAGGAGACGGAACATCCCATACATGACGCAAAGGATTGCTTTTATTTTATTATTTTTTATGCACGCCGTCAACGGCAGATTTGTAACTAGTTTCCTAAAAATCGTGGTAGGGGTCCATTTTTTTTGTATCGATAATTACGACAAAATCAAAAGTGTCAAAATATTAAAGTTACAATGAAATGATAATCAAACACTTTACAAACAAATTTAAACAGCATTCCCGCTAAAAGAACATTATCTTGAGGATTTTAGCACTTCATTTATGCCACGCGGAAAGGATATTTACAAAAAGAACTTTATAAACTCATATTAATAACAACGTTTCAATATCAATTTGCAAAAATCGTCCGATTCGTATAATGGCAAATTTTTGGAGGGTAAAACGATCTATAAAGCAAACATATAAACGTAAAGTAAGTGTGAACATCCGTCCGTCCCCCCTTCCTCAATTTTAACGGAAGAGTAGCTTAACCCTGCGTGACACCATCAAACAAAAAAATCACACACTTATGCCATCAGGTACTTTTCAAGTGTCCGTTTTATATTTTGCGTGTAATACGTGTTTTTTGAGAACACAATCATGTTTAAATCGCCCAAACTATTTGATATAGACCCTTGTGACTAAATAACATAAATTCAAGCAAAATTTCCATTGAGATAAGCCATTTGTTTGAATGAAACCCTCGTGTTTGATGAGTCAGCAAAAACATCATAATTTCTTACATTTCTTACATTTCTCAAGGGAATACCGGGAGAACTGGTCATTGGTGGATTTTATTGGGTGTGAAATCAACCCCGATGGTAACAAGACAATTGGCATGCTATTGGCTAGGTGTAGTTGAGGAACCTTAATTTTTTTAAATACAAATCAAATAAAATGGCGGAGTAATTACTTTTTAATTAAAAACGGACACCTAAAAAGTGCCTGATGGCTTCATCTAGGGTTAAAGTCCATCTGCTGCTTGAAACCCCGATCCACACACAGCATACAAACCAACATAAGAACCATCGTCAACATATTCAGTGGGAAACAACAAAAGACAGTTGTTGTTTTCACGTGCTTACTTGGATTGGAACAATCAAAGAAACGGCGATTTGCAGGACTTTCACAATGGTATTGTTTCAACTTAAACAGTTATTCAACGAGACTTCTCTGGAGAAGAAACAACATAATAATGAAAAACGAGACGAAAGGAACGATATAAAGCACAAAATAAAGAAAGGAAGTAGGAAGGGGAGAAGGAAAAAGGAAAACAAAAAGAGGGACATAAGAAAGGTAGAATAGAAAACTAATTGAAGGAACCATGTTACCTGCATAGCCTCATATTAAAACACTAGGGTATGGTTGATCAAATGATTATAGAGATGCCGATGGCAAGGGTATCAGTTCATTGTCACATTTCGATTTCCAATCCCCAAATGGACGATAACTTTAGTTCAAGTGTCGAGTATCAATAAGTATACCAGACTGGTTTGTTGTTATAAACAATTCCATTAGCAGATCCAATGAGAACCATGGGGGCACGTGCCCCGGGTAAATTTGACCCCCGAAAAGAAGACAGGGGAGCAGACGGAAAGGTAAAGCAACATTTACGCTATAAGATCTATCAATTGCTGTACAATTGCGCATTTGTTATGACTACTGCGAAGCTGGTTCCACAACAAGATGTTAAAGGCATATTCTCATCCCATAAAACCGGAAAACTGATGGCCAGATTACCATTTCGAAAAATGTTGATACGTTTATTTTGTTTAGGCCTACACGATTCCACGTGCACGTCTAAAAACTGTGGGAGATTTTGATGAAGAAACTTATTTTGAGATTTGCTCACTTAAACGATGTCATGACGACCCAAAATGTGAGATTTCTGCTTGTTTGGGCAACTTTACTATTACATGTACAGTTTTGACTGATGTTCTTAAAACTTGGAAAAAAAAAGACAAATACACAAGGTCTCACTCTAAGTTGGCAGAGGGCAATTAACCAATCACTCTTGCTTTAAGTATTTGTTTTTTGCCAGGAAAAAAAAAATAAAATAAATGGGTACACCCTGGCTAACATGCTGTGTATACATAAACGTATGGCGTGTGGCCCCTTATGGCAGACCAATTTCCCCATAAGATTGAAACAAAAAATCGTTTTAAAGGTAACTAAAGCAAAGTTAGCCGGGTATAAACAATGCGTGAAACGCCTCTGAGGTGTCCTAGAGGGCACCTATTGTTAAAACAATTTCCCGGGTCTCTGAAGCCTGCCCCGGACCCAAAGCCGTAAGACTTTGCATTTCGCAAGCTCGTTATTCTCGTAGAAATGCACCAGTTACACGGTAAAGGGGTGTGCCACACGGTCGTAATGAGACCACCACCCTCTTCAGCCATACGAGGACTTAAATATAATGGTGTTAAATTAAGGTGTGACCCCCGCTTGATTAAATTCATAACATAAACAAATACATAACTAGACATTAGGTGTTTGTGAACAAACATAAAGCTGTTCCTTTTTTTCTGTGCTTTGATTAAACGATCCAGACTTTTAAAGTGAGCCTTAGTACAAGATTGAACGATATGGTTCCACTTCCGGTTGACCCAGAAGTAAAGGTCAATATTGGGTCACGGTAACACAAGGCTAATGTTCAATGCCCAAAGAGTCTATTACTGAAACAAATTGAAAATTGGCTATGTAATTCTTGAAATATAGTCCCACAAATTTTACAGGTTAGTTTTATTGTTAATACCTACATTCATATAGGATTAAAACAATCAAACGGTTCCAAAAACCAAAGGATTACTTTGCCTTTAACAGCACAAGCAGAGAGAATCAACTCCGACAAGGGAAAGAGTCAAGTGTGAATTTTCTATAGGCCCCAACTGCAACCTTGGGGGGCGTAAAAGTACCTGCGGAAAATCTACAAAGTGTGAACATTATGCAAAAATTATGCAAAAACCGTAAACAACACAACCGATAAATAAAATATAAAAAACCTCTCAAAAGTCACCGGGGTAAAAGATGAAGAAAAATGGCAACCTGTGGGGCGTACAAATAATATCTGCGATGAATTCTCGAAGTGTGAGATTATGAGACAATTAGGCAGAAGCCGTAAACAACTCAACCACGAGGAAAAAACTCTCACGAGTCAGCGTGCGGAACAAAAATAAAAAAAATGAAGTATAAGGCGATCCGTGGGCGTAACAAAGATGATGAGAAATTTAGTCCAAAGTCATTAATAGTAACACCACAATTCTGAATGAATTATTTACAATAAGTCAGCAGGGGGAAGAAACGGCCGTGGTGCGTAGAAAATATATGCAGGAAAAACTTCAAAGGTCAAAAGTATGAGACAATTAGGTCGAGGTCATTAAAGGGGCACACCGGCTTCGTTGGGCTATTTGGGCTACAAAATAGGCTAACATATGACTTCAAAGGTCTTCCAGGAATGGAGAAGAACGGTTCCTAAAAGAAACCATCAAATTTTGCCATTTTTGAGCAATTTTCAAAAAACGAAGGTCACGTGATTTATCCGAACCAAAAAAGTGGTTCGGATAAATCACGTGATCTTCGGAGATAGTTTTACTTCCAGCCGTATAAAAGTAAATTACTGAACCAAATTTAAATCTGTTTGTTAAAAATTATTTATGTTGACAAAAAAGACAATGTATTCAGATTATTGATACAATTTTTAAATAATGATGAAAAATCGAACGCAATATTCGCATTCAGAGAGTCCGTGCAACCGAAGCGTGTTTTACGGCGCACCAGCGTGGGAGCTAGCGGAACGTAAACCTTGGGGCATATCCCGTACAGCCTGTGCCATGTCTCGTGGGGCCAGAGCACTGATCTCTAGTGTAGAGATCAGTGGGCCAGAGAGACAAGCCCGGGCATGAACTCCCCAGCTTGCCGGTCTAGCCGTGAGCTTGGAAGCTTGTCGGAGGGGTTGCGAGCCAGACCAACAATTACGTTTTTTTAAGGAGGGTTTCAGTCTGATACCCTAGCTATTATCCCCTAACTATTGCAACGTGTTGCCTGCGCTACACACGCGGGACGACGACGGAGAATATTTATCCACATACAGCTGGTCTACTTGCTTTTATGATAGCTGCACAATGTCCAACCCCCCCCCCCCCCAATTGCTGCTTTTGCTGGCTTTCCCTTTGGATTTATCGTTGTTGTTTTTTACTTTTTACTTTTCATTGGACCACCTTCTGGGTGTTTTTCCTTGCGATGTTTTTTGTACCGATCCTTGGATGTCGAAGAAACGTTCTCCATTGCATGTACACATAATACAGGTTGGGGTGCGTTTTCGCGGTCGTAATCAATAACTGTTTCAATGGTTAGTTCAACCGAAACAGTTATTGGTTACGACCGCGAGCGGACTTCGACTAGGACTGACCATAGAGCAAGGAACCTTGCTCTATGGACTGACGTCCGTTCATGTCTGTTTTTTAATTTACACGTGAATTTGTGCTTGATGGATATGAAGTCTGGATCCTCATGCCTCGCCATTGTTATAATTGATACATAAACAGAGCACTAGTCTACTTACAACATTGCGCAACATTGTACTTAAACTTGACAGTTGCAACGGCTGGAAAAGCGTATAGCTGACCTTTGACCGCGTTTTGTTTTTTCACATTTTTCGTTAATTACGTGATATTTTGATGATTTTTTTTTTTACAACAACCATCTAAAAAAAAATTCTGTCATTCCACATCACTATATTAGGTAAACAGTAAGCCGGTGTGTCCCTTTAACAAAATCAAACCACAACCTTATTGTAAAAAAACCCACATTATTTCAAGTCAGCGGAGACAATTTAAAGATAAGAATGTTATAAAAATGTATATTTAGAGTTAAGCCTATGTTCTAAGCTTCAATTCGATATATGATATAACTCTTTCATCTCTACGCTTTAGAATATTAGGCTTAAAGAAAAAACGTGTACAAACGCTAAGGGATTTTAGGCGGAAACAAAATAATTCTGCATTCTTAGGAATCACATGTACATGTGTTGCTCATGTACAAATCGAATGGGCTGTGCACAAAGTAATGGGTCCTCTACCGGTTAGGAATCCAATATCAAGGAAATCTCCAACGCCTTGCCGTGATTGCGCAATCAAAATGGCTAGCCAATGTGTCCGATTTGTCACGTAATCGTTAATTATCGTGGAAAAATTGTACTTTGATTAGTTTTAATGACCAGGAACATCTCTAAGTGAAAGCAATTAACTTTTCAAAACAGTTTATGTAATTTAGGAAACTAACAATTAATTTGTTTTGAAAATAGTATGTATTCATTCTTTCGGAGCCTTATTTGTTTCTTCAAAATAATATAATGATATCAAAGGAATGTTAAATTGTCTTGATCGGACAACTAATCAATCACCTGAACGAAAACGTATTTCTGAAAACAAAGCATATCTTGAGAGAACGAAAGTGCTTTTGAGGGAACGAAACTGTTTGAGGGACAACAGTTTTTAAGGGAACTGAAAGCGTATTTCGATTGATAATATGTTTCGTTAACTCGAAAACACATTTTGTTGACAGAAAAATATTTCATCAAGTAATAAACTATAAGGAAAACTAACTTTGGGAAAATGGGATTGAACACAGAAAAATGTACTGAAGCGGATTTGACTAACGTACCGACGCTCTAACAAATTAGTCAATAACTTGTTAAGGGGGTGTCAGTCAGAAGCCGTACAACCATTAGCTGCCGTGTAGCCAGGGATCACACCCAAGTGTACGATACAACCTAGGAAGCGGCAGCCAAGGATCATTTTAAAGATCAACTTGAACAAAACTAACACTATCGGGGTTTTTTTTGGGTTTTTTTAAGAAAGGTAGAAAAGTAAACGAAAGCGTATGATTACATATAAATGAGTGGACTTCAAAAAAAAGTGTGTGATAATAAAAACTAAACACGCCGAGTTTCAAGAAAAGCTCTTCAGCGTATAGGAACCAAAACATCACTGAGATGTGTATTATTACATGCAAAAATTCATCTCTGAAACGAAATGTAAGCAGATCAAAAAGTCTCAAAGCAGTGGTTTGTGGGAAATTTACAGTGGTAATGAATACAAGGTTTTTCCGTCTAGCATTTTTGATGGAAGTGATATCAGCTCAAATTATTGTAAAGCTTCAGACATTTCAACAAGGAATACAAGTTAAACAGGGGCTGTCAAGGTTAGACACAGGTATACAAACTGTCATCGAAAGATGTGTACAACCAGACCCCTGCCAACGATAACATAATTATAATTATATAATTATTAAATTGAAGATTGCCTACAAGGCGTTAACAATCACACAACAGTAAAACGATAAAACAAAAACCAATCCCAAAACATGACAAACACATTGACGAAGAAAAAAAGGATCCTCCCAAGCCTGACACGAATTGACGTAAAACCATCCAAAGCCAAAATATTACTGGTACCCACAGTAAGTTACGAGAACATCTTTGAAAACCGAACAATAATTGAAATACAAATTTTGATGAAAAAAATCACCACTGGAGTGTATAAACGTATGGATTAAACAATATACACAAAAACACATTTTAAAACATCCTTAGAGTTAAAAACAATTAATAACATTAACAAAATATCATAGATAAACAAATTAAAATTATTAGGATGAATGCCACCAAGATTTGAGAGTTGAAAGGGCGAGACTGCATACATATCGTAAATTTATCTAATGGTGGTTTTAGCCTGGTAAATGTAAACTGCGTCCATAAAGAAATAAGTTTTTAATTTACAACAAAACCTAGGCTACTCCCCTATCTTTTTGGTTGAAACCAAGTTGTGGATCAACCATTGAATAGTCAGTGTGGTGGCCCAGTTTTATACCACAATAAGCTAGTCTAGTGTTCATTTCGGGAAAATGTAAAAGCAAATTTAGCTTGGACTGTTTTAATTAGAAGAGTTTTGCCTCAACGTGTATTTCTTTGCAAGCTTTATATTTGTAGTTCAAAACCTGCGCGTGCAAAATTGAAATTGGCTTACGCGAAGTTAAAGAATGGCCGTTTTAAAATGCTGTGCCCAACATTATTTCAGTGATCAATTTACCTGATGCTTTTGATTAAGAGACCCTTGCATTTTGGACTAAATTTGTGTCACCAGTGAATTATTTATTTTGAATAGTAGTTGTATGGAACAGGGTTGATGTTACTTTATATGAGTAGATCATGTTACGTTTTTGTAAACAGCAAACAATGCTTCAACTAGGAAACCTTTTAGTGCTCAAAAAGCCAATAGGCTAAACAAAACCCATAAAGGGAAATTTGAAAAAAAAATAACAACAAACATAATTTGCATTATTTGAGTGCCCATAAAAAAGTTTTGTTTACTCAATGTAATTTTTTAAAGCGTTTAAAAATAGTTTCAAGAGAAATTATTTTAATAGCACAACATGTTTCTACAACAATTTGAATGAACTTTTTCTATAACTGATTTCAAGCTCTGTCTAATTTATTCCGAGCACACTAAATGAAATATTTAGAGCTTTCAAAATGATTTCGAGAGAAACAATTTTGATAGCACAGATCAAATTTGCAATTATGTATTTCTGGCAATAGTTTCTTCTGAGTGCACAAAATACAAATAAAAAATAAGTAAATGATTTCAAAAGCACAAATTTATTTTGGCCTTAATGACTTGATGAGTCTAGTTTAGAATTAGTGCAGTATGATAACTTTGTGTTTTGGACACACATAAAACGCCAAATAATTGATGTCGTGGTGACGTCGTTCGATGTTTAACCCCACTAAACACATCTACAGTATTCATTAAGAACATTATTTTTTAGATTTGGGGACTCAAGATTTCAACTTCATGGCCTTAACTTTGATATGGTATATAACTTTTAATGTTAGGGCATTGTTAAGTTAATGATTATCTGATAAGAAAATTTGTGTACAAAGCCTAACGCAAAAGGGCGGACACAAAAATATTAATATAGGTTTTCCCAGCCAATTTCAGCAAAAAAAAAATCAAATTCAAGCATTTTCCCCTAACCCTCTCAAACTAGGGTTTCTTTTTAGGTATTAATGCATTCGATTTCGTTTTCGTGCACTCGTGATTTCGTTTTTCTCATTCAGATTCGTTTCAGTCATTCTATTTCAATCATAGGCATTCAAGACTACACTTTGACCATTGTTAAGTTGAATTTTTACTACCTATTTACAATTGACTCATTCAAATTAAGACTCACCGAAGCGAACATGATTTTGTTGCTAGTTTTCGTGTTTTTTTTTTCGTTTATGGGCAACGAGTTTCAACTTATGTGCATCCAAATTAGACATGAGTTATGGCTTTACGAGTAAGCTGGAAATTTCCGTTCATTTTACATTTTATTTACTTCATGTGTCTTTTATTAATTGAAATAGTTGTTCCTTTTGCTTTGATACCCTTAGAGTTAAGGCATGTTTCTGCTAATATCCGGACCATGACAAATAAGGAGTTAAAAAATGTTTTAAAAGGAAAAAAAAAAACCTGTAATTTATAAGGTGTCGTAAAAAATTTTTAAACAAATTTGTCTGGTTGTTTTCCTGTGGTTTGTCTTGTAGCGAATGTTGGAGGTAATCTTTCATCTGTTTCAGTGTTAGAAGAGGGTTTTCATCCAGTAATCGTTTAAGCCCATCTCACATTTGCTGATTTACCTTGGTGTTGTGTAATCCCCCAGTCGGCAACTTTTCGTGACGACCGGTACGCAAATATGTTGTCACTATTGACCTTGCAGTAGATCTCTTGATGCCAAGAGTGTCTGCTAATTGTAGGTAGTCAGGTTGGTTACTCTCGAATGCTTCATTTCAATCAGTCTCTCCCTATCAACATTATTCACTGCTCTGTATCGACCACGGGCAGCCATCTTTTCATTCAAAATCGCTTAGGCCTACACTTGGAGATAATGCCAAACTAGTGTAAAAATGACCTTTCCCTCAAAATATCTGCATTTATATAGGCAGCTACGAAGAATTTGAACTTGAAAGCAAACATTTGGAAAATGTTTGCTCAATAATGAAATTGAATGGCTGACCAGCTCTTGCTGCTGGCTTTTACGAAATTGAATGAGTCTTGCAGCCTAATGAAATTGAATGATCTCATTTGACCAGTGAATGCTAAACTGGTAAAATTGAGTTACTCCTTTTGACTGTTGAATGAGCCAGCAGTTCGGCCGGGAAAACCTATAATGGTGGACGAACAAAAATCTGGACGAAATCATTAGGCGTTTTGGTTACCAGGCACATTAAACTTTTAAAGGGGAAAACAATTAGTTGTATTTTTGTTTTTTCTTGAGGGATAACAATCTTGAAAAAAATATTTTTTCTGTTTGGTTTTTGAGGAAGAAAGTATGTTTGGAGAAGTGAAATACAATTTTGAGGGAGTTTTCTTTTCACCTTTTATTTTGTTCTCCGTTTACTCCGTTTCTTTTCTTTTTGGCACAACACTTGTTATAACTAGACACAATTGCAGCGTAAATTGTATAAAAGTAGTAATGCTATACACAGAGCAATGAAACGTTGCGATTTTGAAACAGTTCCGATCAGCGAGGTGTACCAATTGACAAACCCGCAATGAATGAAATGTACTTAGTGGTGTGGCTCCCTACACTTTCGAGACCCTCATAAGTTCCCAAGGTATAACTATTACTTGACTTGGGGTTTCATTCTCGCTAGCCCCAACGAGCCACTCCGCCAGCTACACGGGATATTACCTCTGTTTTACGCTTTGCTAGCCCCCACGCTGTGCACTGGAAAACACGCTTCCGTTGCTCGGTCTCTCAGAAATAAATGTTACGTTCGATTTTTTCATAATTACAAATTGTATCCATAAATTGCACATAGTATGTATTTGTAAACTACTCATGAATAACTGTATAAAAGGAACAGTTGGTGCAGTTATACTTGTTAATACGTCAGGAGGTAAAACTAACTCCGAAGATCACGGGGGCTTATATCCGAAACAAACAATAATATGGTTTGGATATCCCACACAACCTTCTTTTTTTTAGAATCGCTCATTAACGACTAATTGTGATTTTCGGAGTAGTTATATGTCCAGCTAAGTAAAACTTAATTACTGCACCAGATTCAACTCTGTTATTTAAGGATTATTCATGAGTGATTGATAAATTCAAAAGACTGATACAAGTGGTACATAATTATTCAAAATCAAACGTTAAATTGCATTTCAGAAGCAGAAGCTGTTTTACAGTGCACATTGTGGGGGCTAGTGAAGCGTAAACCAGTGACAAAGTCCCGAGCTGCCGGCGGAGTGGCTTGGGGGTTTCCGTTTCCCTAACCCCCACGCTGTGCACTATAAAACATGCTTCCGTTTGCTAATCTGGCGAGCGCAAAAACATGTGGGAGGTGTACGTTCCTTTTGTGCAAAAATTCTTAGTAACTAATTATTGGCAAATAAGACGTATATTATCAATACATAGCAATTTCACCGTTGTTAATTGACGGTGCAGTTGTGTTCCGTTTAAACAATGTTGGTGTTGGGGTGGCCCTTAAAGGAACAGGTGGAAACAACATAAATGTTACAAAAATACCTCCCTCGAAATATAATTCCTTTCCTCAAAACCTTTAGTATACTAAAAACTTTATTTATTTTCTTGAGACACATAAAATCCCAACAAAACAATTTCCTGCCCCCCAAAAAAAAAAACAACAATTTCCTGCCCTTGAAATAACTTCAGTCACACAACCTTTTTTTTGTGAAAGAAATAGATCACTTTTTAAGAGTGAAATGCGCTTTCGATCCCCCCAAAATATACTGTTGTTCCCTCTAATGCGTTCGTTTCCTTAGGATACACTTTCGATCGTTCAAACCAATAATGATTTCGTTCCCTTTAATTACGTTTCCCCGAAATACAATTTTGTTCTCCATAAATACACATTTCTTCCCTAAAAATATGATTCTGTTTCCTTGAATGCTTTCGCTCCGCCTTTTTTCCCCTCCAAAAATTATTTCGTTCCCTCAACGATACTTTTTTTTCCCCCGAACCACGATTTCGTTCAGGTAAATAATAAAACACACAGCCTGATATTGGAATGTGTCTGTTTTTCGTTCCTACTCGAGTATTAAGCCTCCCTTCTTTCTGAAAACGTCCGCCTTTGTAAGTCACAAGGTCAAGAAAGGTGGATTGGTTTTTGTGATATCTGAAGTCAATTCCAAAGTTGGGTGCAAACTGTTAACATCGTTATAACATCCAAGGTCTTGTTTCGGTTGCCATTGTAATTGACTAACACATCAATTCTGTATCTCATTAAGCCACTGTCTCTGGGTTGTTGGGGAATATGAATTTCGTAAAGTATTTGAATAGGGTGATTTCACATAACAGGACTGCATTCACTGCCCATCGTCACACAAAAGGTTGTCCACTTAAACGTAGGTTTCTCAAAAGCGCGAATATTACCAATCCGTGTATTTGTTTTTAAAACAAAGGGAAAAGTTTGGTAACAATAAAATTGCCCCCCCCCAAAAAAAAAAAAAAACAAACAAACAACAACAACAACAACAACAACAACAACAACAACAACAACAACAACAACAACAACAACAACAACAACAACAACAACAACAACAACAACAACAACAACAACAACAACAACAACAACAATGTTATAATAAACAAACTTGCCTGGCAGCACCTGTTGCCACCTGACCCTACTCGGATCGAAGCTCTGGTATTCGGGGTACGGGTGGAGAGCGACTGGTTTCCAGAACAAGAAATGATAACAAGAATCTATATACAAGTTGTTGCAGACTTTTTTTCCGACTGCATATTTTTTTAACAGATGGTACATTTCACGCAAAAAAACTACCGAAGGAAAACTTTAGTTATTCCCAAAACTGTACATCTAGCTAATAAATCGGTAGTCAGAATCCTCTGTTTGTCGCAATTATCTGGTTTGATCATTGTAAAGGTCATACTTTGGCAGCGATCCCGAAAAAAAGAAATGTTTGGAGTAAAGTTTTATCCGAAATCCTACTTGTTGTAAAGTTGGTAATTGTTGAAGGCATCCGTTAAAATATTGTCTATGAAATACCCAAGTTGATTAAATAACAATAAAAGTACGACCGAATAATTTGAATCTCTGATCGTCTCAATGGAAATGTCCGTGGTATTCGTTTAAATTGCTGCGCCCAGAGATGCAGTCGGTACACGCAGTGACCTCGCTAAACGTGGTTGGTTTCAACTTTCTTGGTGACAGTATTTTGCTCTATTTTCAACAAGTAGACACTGATTATCTTTATTGATAATTCCGCCATAATAATCAGCATTACGTTGACAACAACCAATCTATGGCCCTACCTTACACCCTTTGACATAGTTTTCTTGAAAATGTCCAACAATAGCCAAGACTCAACTCATTTCCCATCGAGTTACGCCTCAAACTTTCTTGCCTCTGTTAAGTCCAGTGCCGGAAATCCGTGTTGAATCCAGTCAGGATTGAAATATATTTTTGTTTTTTTGTCAAGGCGGTTTCCATAGTATGGTAATGGGTGCAGGTATACTTAAAACAGCGCACAGCGTTGGCATGGCCACGATGGTTTTATTAAACGACAATGCCTTACTAATTTGCACTCAGAGCTTTTCTGCGTTATCTTTTGGGTAAAATTCACTTGATCGTTGTGTAGTTTTCACCTTTGATTTCTATGAAAAGGAAAAATCTTCATTTAGCAAAAGTAAAGAGGAGTGGGCTTGGCAAAGTCATGGGGTCCGAGACCAAGTGATAACCCAGAAAAAAAATGCTGAGGTTGAAGATGCTTTTCTGTGCATTCTAAAACTTGTATGATAGTCTTATTAGTTTGATTAGCTTCTTATTTTTAACATTTAAATGTTGCTATCTTTTGACCCCCCCCCCCATGAACAATAAAATATATTGGCAAACATCAAGCAGGGCGCATCCTTCAATTGGCCCAGGGGAAACACACTGAAGATTAAAATACTCGTTGGTGTCTTGTGGGCTTTTCGTGGGTCTCTTGTTATGTTTCGCTTAAAACTGTTCAAGGGTTTTCTGTTTAACTTTGGTCTCTTTCTTGGAAAACATAGGAGCGAAAATTTAGCAATCATGGCATCTTGTAATCTACAAGGCTTGATGCACAGAAGGGATTCGATGCCTTCAGAAGGGCTCCGAAAAGATACTTACTGCGGATTGAGACACTCTTTTGGTACCTTTCAGCCTTTCTTGACAATCGTTTGCGGCAATCATTGGTCGGTTGGTGGTTTTGTCTTTGTTGTTGTTTTGCACGAAAAAAAAGGAACGCTACATGCATCTCCTTACCGTTCTCGGTTATTTTCACATTTAAAATTTACACATTTGGCAAATTCTTCACCACATGGCAAACTCTGTTGAAAATGATCCTAGGGCTGTCCACCCTAATCAAAAACGTTTTGTGGGAAAGGGATGAGGATGGGCAAAATATCCACACCCCTGGATTAACGCCTGGTTTTATCCGATTACACAAATATCCTCATGCTTCTATGACCACATTTCTCAAGCAGCTATAAAACAAATCTTTAATATCGACGGCCATATTGAATTAACGTTTAATATAATTGCAATCACTTCAATTGGAAATCAAAAATTAATATCCTAGTTTTACGGTCATTTACATACAGTTCACTGTCGTGTAAATTAGGGATACAAAGGTAAGTCTAATTGGCTCTTATCATAAACTTTACTTTTAGGTTTTTTACTTTTAATTATTTGACGATTAATTGGTAATATTTTGAAAGAGTCACACAATTGTGTGGCGATTGGTCGCATCTTCCCAGGTCATGAACAAACAAATCTGAGGTGGGGTTGGGACACATTGGGCCTCACTGGTACTGATGGAGTTGTTAGGTTTGGAGTGACATCGTTGTCTGACGTGGGTTGGAGCACATTGGGCCTCACTGGTACTGATGGAGTTGTTAGGTTTGGAGTGACATCATTGTCTGAGTAGGGTTGGAGCACATTGGGCCCCACTGGTAAAGATTGGTGGGGTCAGGGTTGGGGAGTGACATCATTGTCTGAGGTGGGTTGGAGCACATTGGGCCCCACTGGTAAAGATTGGTGGGGTCAGGGTTGGGGAGTGACATCATTGTCTGAGGTGGGTTGGAGCACATTGGGCCCCACTGGTATTGATTGGTGGGGTCAGGGTTGGGGAGTGACATCATTGTCTGAGGTGGGTTGGAGCACATTGGGCCTCACTGGTACTGATTGAAGTGGTTAGGTGTGGAGTGACATCGTTGTCTGAGGTGGGTTGGAGCACATTGGGCCCCACTGGTATAGATTGGTGGGGTCAGGGTTGGGGTAGACATCGTTGTCTGAGGTTGGGTGGGGACACATTAGGGCCTGATTGTATAGGTTCTGAATGGAGGTGTTCGGGGTGGAAGAGTGACTTCAATTCCATCCGTTAATTTTAACCCCAATCCACACACACAAACATTTGAACCAACATGTGTTCACATGTGTTCATCAAATTATTTGTCTTTTTTTTTGTGAAAAAAAATCGGCTTTGTTTTGTCACTGCTCATTTTGCGCTATTTGGGATTGGGACAATCACAGATTTGTATGATTTTTTAAATGGTATTGTCTCACCTCGAACAGTATTTCAGACATTCCTCTGGAGCTTTGGTATCGGTGTGAATAGTGCGCTTTTAGATTGAAATTAATCGATATTTTTAAATGTATTTACCAATCAAAAAACAATAAAATACGTAATTTATTTCTGACAGGTTGCGATGATTGTATAATTTCGCTTGTTATTATTGCTACGATACAATCGTTTAAATTTAAACTTATAATTATGAACATATCAACCACTCTTTTGCATAGTTAGCTACCTTGAAAAATGTGCGTAGTTAATTTTGGTGCCTTATTAAAGTATTGATATTTGTTACTGGTGTCTGTTCAGTCTTACTTAACCTTTGTACAATGTCATGTAAATCCCAATGATGCTACGTCCGTCCTTCTACCATGCCAGACCTTTTGTTCACCACTCTATAGACATTAACAGGTTCTCGCTACCTGTATTGGTTCAACCATCCAACCACCGGGCGCAGCGAACGTTTGTAAAAAGATATTTCAATATTATGAGAAGTCTACGGCAGCGCTTCGTAAATTACCTTAACGAACTTATGATGTTGAGTAAGGAATTGAATCAATAAAATCGCATTAAAAACTTATTAAGTTGACAACATTGAAATGATCACGTATCGAACCAGCACATAAATTCCAAAGAAACTAAACCATATACCGCTGCTTTCTCCAATGCGTGAAATCTTCAAATCGCGTGTTTGTCAACGTGACAAATGGATACAATTGTATGTCCTTAAACACAAAAACAAAGTAAACAAACAAATGTATACAAATAAACACGTATGATTATACTATGTGTGATTTGGGATGGTGGGTGAAGAAGGGGGGTGATTCAGTTTGAAGAACATGTAAGCTTTCATACTGTTTCGTAAGCTTTTCGTATTAACAAACCACGTTTTATGAACGTGTACCGATACATTAATTTAAAACATAAAAACATGAATTCTTTGCTTCTGAAATCATAAATTTGACGGATAAACTGGTAGTCAGAATCCTGTCTTGGCGAAATAATTGTTGTCATTCAACTATTTTCAAAGCCGTTCCTACCCCATGCACTTTGTCTTTCCGAGAGTTTCCAAAATTTGCCGGAACCTCTCCCCAACCTTCCCGTTGGGATCAAGGCGAATACAAGGTAAGGTAAAGGAGGCGGGTACTCAGAACAACGCGCAGCACGAATTCTTAGAGCGTTGGGACCTGGGCTCGCTGCAGGGCCCCGGTAGTCTTATTTTATGAAAATGCCCTCTTTCGCACTTGGAGCCTATCTACAATACTCTTTGAGCAAAATTCATATGATATTTTACAAATTTTCCCCTACATTTTATGTTTTTGTATGAAATCCACATTCAGCAAAAGAAACAGGAGTGTGCGAGTGCAAAATTGGCTTCGCAAAGTTATGGGAAAAATTTTGTGATTGGAGATGCTCTCTTGCGCATTCTGAACTGGGGGGGGTCAAGGGTATCGTTAGAGCACGAGTATATAGTTTAAGTTGCAAATGTTTTTAATTTCGCTATCTTTTGACTCCCCAACAAATTAAACACTATGGCAGAATTGACTTATTGTGCAGCCTTCCCTGGGTCCTGTAAAACACAATGAGAATTTAAATACTCATTCGTATTTTTGGGCTTTGTAATGAACTGTTGTTGGGTGTTCTCTTTACCTTTTTTTTTTTCTTGAATAAAAAAAAAAAAAAAAAAACACAGTAGGCGAAATTGAGCAATCGTGACACATTTTTACCTACAAGGGCTTGGGATTGGGGGCCCCCAGACGAGCCTGGGAAAAAATAGCGGATTAAGAAACCCTTGGGTGGATTTCAGCCTTTTTGATTTACGGCAATTACTGATCTGTTATTGGTTTTCTGTTGTAGGTTGTTGGTTTGTTATGAACCGTTTCAAGATGCTACTGGATTATTTCATTGCTGGAAATAAGCATGTAGTAATTTGTCTTTGCTGAAAGATTCATGTCTCGTAAGCAAAAAAAAAAAAAAAAAAAAACTAAGTTCGATTATTCATATTATTTACAACTTGTATGCATCATTTGAAGACACAGTCTTTTTTTGTAAAATACTCACGCATAGCTGTAGAAAAAAAACAGAGTTGAATTTGGTGCAAAGATACGGCTGGAAGTAAAACAAACTCTGAAAATCAAGTGGTTTATCCAAATAAAAAAAAATGGTTCAGATCAACCACGTGACCTTACTTTTCTGAAAAATGCTCGACAATAACCAGATTTGATGTTTCTTTAAGGAACTGTTCTTGGTCTATTTTGACACCCACCGCCACAGAAAACAACAAACAAACAAAATGTAGTTTCCATGTATACCAGCAAGAATACAAACATTTCCTGCATGCAGTGTCTTTTATGATGACCAGACTCATTAATTCACATTCTCTTTCCGCAAAACACATCCTACAAAATCTTTCGGGACAATGAGAATATTTGACATTATTTTTGTTACACAATTTTGCTCTTTGCCAATAATAAAAGGATGATGCGTTTTAAATAATCCGTAAGTGACAAATTAAGACAAGATTCTATAATCCACTTTGAACAGACTAATGGGGTGCCAGTTCTCTAATTCGTGCCTATCGCCCAATTCTTTATAAATGTGCCTGATCTAAGCCGAATATAGATTTACACATTGTACCCTTTTTTAACAATTATTGTAAATATCAATTAAATTTCAACTAATTATATTTCAAAAGGTTTGGCGGAATTTTATAGTCAGACCATCTTGGCCCGGGCTCTTTTTTTCTTCTTCTTGTCTTCTGATTTTTCATATGAAAAATTCCAGTCCTAACTTTACTGAAGTAATTTCACAATCGAGATTAGAATAATAATGTCGTAAGGAAGTATCTGTAGGTAGAAAAAAAGTGGTAGCCCTGTGTTTGTTAAACACAGTCAAGCATCATCATAGAAATGTACAAGATTGATAAATATCGAACAAAATATATACCAAGCTAGCCATGTTTTTGTCGCAATAAGCGAGTTCACCAAATGGAATACAGTGTGTAATTGTTAAAGCATAGGTAGTGTTGAACCTATACCCATTCATACAAATAAATAAATATCGTTTTAATAAAATAAGAACATGTAAACACACTTCTCTCGCAGGAGTTTAAAAAAAGTAAACATGAAATATATCAAGTAATACAACTGGGTTCATATGAGTTAATTTGGGATAAGAACAACATTTTAATAATACACTAGAAATAGTGGATTTGAACCTGGCAATTACGATTTTACATGCGGGGGCTTTACCTACACTGAGCTATCTAGCCCTAAATTTACCACATCCCTACCATGAAGTTTGTCAATATCATTGTTCAGGAGCAGTTCATGATTATCCATTCGGTCCCATACTTGTTTCCTAGCTTGATTTTGAAAATTAAAGTTTGTCGCCCTTCATTCCGTCGCCTTACAATGCGGCTTTTTATAGGTTGTATCAGGACCAGAGATTGATGCATATACACACAAAATAATAATACAAATGGCAAAATAGGCAGATTACCAACGTTGAATTTGGTAGCTCAGTTGGTAAAGCACCTACAAATCAACCCCTAAACACAGGTTCAAATCCCACTTCAAATCCCACTTTATAGCTATTAAAGGAATAACACAATTGGCAAAGTTTGCACGTAGGTTTGGCTTTGGCTTTTTTTCAAGTTTATTTACAATTTGGATGAAAAAGCAATGTTGAAGGAGATGGAGGTAAATTTTAATATTGATTGTGTGGTTCCAGAAACTAGGGCCTTGCAGGTAGAGAGCAAACTGACATCAATACTGTTTCTGACGTGCCATTTAAAACTACTGAATCAATTTAACATAAATCATTAGGGGCTAGAAATATTAATTAACAGAGAGGAAGTGAGAAGTGCATGCAGCAAAGCGAAAAAAAATATATAGAATTGGGTAGAATCTTGCAGTGTGAAATACATCTACAGGTAGAGGTCGATGTATATGACGCAACATGCGAGGCACTTGGTTGAATAGATTAGTCCTGTGAGCAACTTGATTTTTTTTTATGTAATTTAGTAAAACTACAACAAATTAAACTTGTGTGTTTACTTAAATGTTTCACTTCGTTATAACATTTCAAACGTTCCTAATTTTGAAAATGTGCGCATTTGAAAAGCGCCATTAAAAAATTTAAGCCCTGGCAGCGACTAAAAACAGATGTAGGTTTAAACCAAAATGGAACCGTTTTCATTGTAGATATGTATCTTTTACTGACACCGTTTTAAAATATCACCTAAATATCTTCAACATTTACACATTGAAAGTTTACAACGCAATGTGTATTTTATTTTGTGGATTTTAATGTTAAAAGATCACATTTGATTTATTTTTAATTTATTGTATATGTTTACCAAACCAACTGCCGACGAGCCCCCAATTACAGGAAAGGAGAATATAGTATTCATATTCAGACTATGTATGTACATTCATCTTTTGTCTTCTTAATCTTCGAAAAGATTATAAAGGCAACGTTTACAAAGTAAATGAAATGCAATGGGGAACAAAACAAATAAGCAAGCACAAATAAATCTGGGGAAAAAATACAGGTAAGAAAAGTAAGTAAAATGATTCAAGACAAGATATCGATAAATAAATTTAATTACAGTTAAAATAACAATATTAAAAAACCGATGAATACAAATTAAAGTAAAAATAACCAAGGAATTATAGAAACATAACAAACCGATAAACAATAAAATACATTTCAGATACGCATTGGTTACTGGCAGAGTAAAATCTGACCAAGAAAAGGAAATGGCTCCAAACACATCTCAAGACCCATGGAAAATGTTACATGTGTAGGAAATCTTTGACAAAAAGCCACGCTTTGTCACATCAACCCTTGGCACACATAATATGTCTGTATTTGGTTGTCTAGTATTACGACTAGGTACATGTAAGCTAAAAGGGTTGAACTCAATGTTGCTAAAATGATTGTGGATTTTTTTTTAGAGAAATATAGGTAGGCTAGCCATTTTGTTTATATCTAAGGGTGGTAGCCTGTAAATTTTACATGGGCCAAGCTAATCCAAGTTATAAATAGTGCCATTATTGAGCGTCCCGTGAACAAATTTGAGACAAGGAAACTGAACTGTTTCTAGTCTATATACCAGATCAATTAGAAAAGAATTAAATGCAATATTACAACATTCAAGATAGGTACAATGAGAGAACCAAAACAGGTACGTAAAACATGTTCATGTGAAAGTTGCGCCATACTAAACAACTCATGCGATTACTTTTTCTGACAACTGCATGAGAGATGAAAGTGAGTCTATTGTCAATACAAATGCCAACATCTTTATGAACATCAACACGAGTAAGAATATTACTGCTTTGTGAAACCGATCCAAAAAAAAAAAAAAAAAAAAAAAACAGAAAACGCTTGGAGTTTACAAAATGAAAGAAAGGAAACATCAACAACACATTGGAGCTAGCACAATACATGTGGATCAGCAAACTCTAAGCGTAGCATGCAGTGGTGAAGCTCAATGAAGGTAGTCCCTCAATGGTCCAAATTCTAATAAAATAAAGGAGTTTAAAGTAATGACTAATAATTCAAATCCCACACGGTCTGTTCAAAATTCCTCCTTTATTTATCAATTAAAACAATTTCAGAATAAGAAATAAATTCACTTTCCTTTCACATTGTTTGTTTAAAGTTTGAATGGTAGTGGTTAAAGGTTTGCATTTAAAATTTTCTACATTTTGCTTTCTTTTAATTATTGCTTTATAGGGACAAATAAAACAAGTTAAATTATTTTGTTTCACCTCATAGGCTTAAGTATAACTTTCAGAACACGAATAAGTATAAAACTATACATTTAAGTCGACTACTCAAAAAAGCATATGAGGAAAGAGGATTTTAATTAAAATGGGCTTCAAAACGATTGCACTTTTTAAAAATATATGATATGTTCAGCTTAGAAAATAAAACATATTCTAGGCCTCTTTACCAATACAGAAGAACAAGAAAATGTTGTAAGTAAAAGGGAAGTGAAATGTCTTGTATTCTTAATTCGGTCCCTCGAAATATATTTGTGTTACCTACATTGTGTTTCATTTCCACGCAATATTATTTCGTTCTTATCTTAATTTGCACAATCAGTTTGTCCTGGCTTGATTTTGAAGTAAAATGCCGCATAATCTTATAGGGACACGATGACTTCGTTTGGCGATTTAGGCTACAAAATAAACTACACCATAACTTGAAAGGTCTTCCAGGAAATGATAAGAACGGGTCCTAAAATAAACCGTCAAATTTTGCCGTTTTCGAGCATCGATGGTAACGTGGGTTATCCGAGCCACATGATTGGTTTGGATAACCTGATCGCGATCTTCTGAGTTAGTTTTACCCCTAGCCGTATAGTTGTTAATTACTACACCGAATTCAATTAATTAAGTTTTTAACTATTTATTACGAGTAGTTGACCAAAAAACAATAATTTTGATTTGGGGTGAGGTAGACAAAAAGGTTGCAGATAATCTCTAACTTTAAGTCGGGAAACTACGGTGGCTCATATTCGCCAATTCCGAGAGAAACATGTTTTTACGGCGTTTAATCGCCGTATTACGGCGATTAACGCAATAGTACGGCTACCACGCAGAAGAAATACGATTAACGCAAACGTTCGGCAATCAAACGCTATAGTAAGGCGATATACCACCGTAAAATACAACATAGTTTCTCTATGAATTGGCAAATATGAGCCACAGTAGGAAACAGGATTACTTCTCTCAACAGTAGGCTAGTGGCGAATGGTCAAGCTTTTTCTAGCCTGTATTTTAGCTGTTGTTTAGTGGCTAACAAATGAGCAAATAAGAGCATCAATTTGCTCTTTGCTACTTTTACAGTTAGAGTTGAACTCAATATCATTATCAGCACAGGTGATACTTCTTCTGATGAATCACAGGTGATACTTTATATATCATTTTGAAAAAATCTGACAAAAGTTTTTGCTTTAACGAAACTGGTTAGCACATCAGTTTGTTTTTCTCACACATTACGCTTGCCTCCAGATTCATACATACCTTGTAATTGAAATGAGAAAATGTGGCAGTGTTGAGTATGATCAAATAATCAATGCAGCATCCACACTATCGATTTCAAAATCATAGCGCCATTAGGATGATCACTGTATTGTTTAAGCTCTTTTAATAGGATTGGATGATGGTTTGATGAGATTTGTCTTTCTCTTCCCCCCCCCCCTTAAAGATAAAAACAAAGGTCAACATGAAGGGATTGTCTTGAAACTCTCTCCAGCTCCAGATCACAACTGAAAAGAGAAAGCATCTTAAAATGTCAGAAGGTGTCAGTGTGTTAAAAATTGTGACAACAAAACTTATCAATTCAAATGTACACAATTATTTGCTATGGGTGGTCAGTCTGAAAGTATATTTCTAACATTTTGTTCAAATACATTTACAGAGTTTTACCATGATTCATACCTGGAAGATATGCTTAAAGAACAATTTAAAAAATAAACATTGAAAGTTAGTACATTTCAATGTTGAGGAATGCCTGTCCTCGCCTCCAGCAAAGTCTGAATCTGAATCTGAATCCCAAAAGGTCTTCTTCTAGTAAAGTCCCCCACTCCAGCTCAGATAGCCCCTTGCTTGATGCAGCACTAGTGGCAGTGTATCATTCATTCCTGCTCGTGTTTAAATGTATGTAACAATTCAGAATCAGAATCATGGAACTTTTTAAAGCATAATGACATGTACATCTGTCCTTCAGAAAAATCTGATTTAATTACTTAAAATCATGTTGCTATCAATTATCAACAAATATAAAATCTAAATAGGTCAAGTGAAATTGACAGTATTTCTAGAAAAAACAATAATGTAAACAATTATTCAAAACAATAGTGTGCAATGTAACAACAAAACAGTACAATAAACAAACACAATATCGGCCCGGCTGGTATTAAAAAAAAAAGTTGAAAAAGTCTTCGAACAAGTACTTCGGTGAGTGCCAATGAAAAAGACCCCCAAACAATTCAAGCAGACACGCCCTACTTGACAAAGAGTGTCACAGAGAAACCCTCATGTTTTGTAATTTTATGCTTATTCATTAGCTGTCCTGAATATTCATGACTGTAACCCAAAAATCCAGATAATGCATATATCATTAGGCCAACACCCGATCCAGCAATGATGTGGTTGATCGAAGCTGTACAGGTAATAACAATAGGTAGCAGTGTTTGAGGAATGCTTTAGTTGGGGTCTACAGGGTTGTGAGTTGATATTCATCAGGTCAGTTTTAAGTTAGAAAAGGAGTTGAGGTGAAAGTTGAGTGCACGATTGAAGAATGATTGTGATGATGTAAATAAGATTTATGCAAATATTGTGTTACATGTATTTCTGTGTGGAGTGAAAGTCAGGGCGTTGTCTCCAAGACTTCAGTCCGGAAGGACTGTTTTACACTCAGCTCTGCTGCAGCGACAATTTTTTGATAAGAGTATTCAGGCTCTTTTCGATTGAAACCGAGCATCCAGGCTTGTGTTTGCTGTTACAATATCCTTCTAAATTGCGAGTGTTATTAGGGTGATTTTCCCCTAACATCTTTAACCTTTGTTGAGAGAGGAGACAAGTCCGGAGAAGGATCGACAACCGTAAGTTGAAACTTGTGTGTACATATATATTATGTTCAGTGAAGTAATTTCTTTTAAAACTACTACACATTTTGTGAGGTTAAGAAATCTAACATTTTGATATTTAATCTGACTCAAGTTATGTGATTAGAGTCACGGATGTTTCTACTTTAAGTGAAGAATTTCGTGTGCTTTTTATGGTTGGTAATTTGTACATTTAAACTCAAGAATTACGGCAAGTGTTTGGTTTACTTATGAAATTGCAGACGGCTTTGGTTCTCGAGTGAATAATTGATGTTTGAGTATCGCCATTTATTATCTGGAGACTGACAGCAGTGACTGGTACACCGCATCCCTGTCGTAATTTTTTTAACAGCCAAGTTGGAAGCTGTACTCCTGCAAGTGGCCTTTTCTTTACATGGATGGAGTAGCCAACAAGTAAACCTTGAACATTAATTTAATCATGAATTTGTCTGGACAAAGAGTGACAAATATCATAAGTTGCATTTTCTGCCTGTAATTTTAACTGCCTTACTCGAGAGTGAAGGCTGAATATTTAAAACTTAAGGGGGTTCACCTCCATATAATTACAATGTTGCTTTTAGACAGTGGAAAGGTGTTAGGTTCGAAACTAGGACTGTTTCACTGTTAATTAATTAAAAACATAATAAGTTTGAAATAATAGAGATATTCACTAGACTGTGATATTGTGTAATTTTGTGTCAAGGCTTTTGCTAGTGTGCCTGAGTGGCTGTAGTACCGTAGTGGGAACAATGTAAAAATTTGGTCTTTGTGACCTACAGTTATGTCTTTGTGACATTTTGGTCTTTGTGACCTACAGTTATGTCTTTGTGACATTTTGGTCTTTGTGACCTACAGTTATGTCTTTGTGACATTTGGTCTTAAGTGACATATATTTTGGTCTTAGTGATCAGAGGTCTCAGTGACCTGGTATACGTTTTGCCTTGGTGGCTATTTTTCCTCTTATGAACAAATATATGCTAGATGTCTGAGTGACACAGCATTTTTCTTTAAGATATAAATTTGACATTTAATTGTGCGGAGCACTTTGACGCGTACCCAAATTAAAGCGATTGGAAATTGCAATAGCTAATTTCAATTTATGTTTTTATGACAATTGTATATACTCGTGTAAATGATAGTTATGATGTGGGAATAAACCCCTGAAAAGAAGGCTTATTTGTCAGAGTGAATATTTCTTATTGTGTTCGCTGAATCCTTTAATTGGACAGGTTTTGGTTCTGACAAAGAGTATCCTGTCAAACAATGCCATGGAATGTAGCTTATCTTCATCAGTAAATGTGGGGAATAAAACCAAAGCACAGTTTTCAAGAATTAGATGCAGCACTTAAATATCATATAGAGGCAAATTGATCGCCTTCTCTGGTGGTGTATGTGGGCACTGTTGATAGAAGAATGTCCTATAAAGAGCCAAATTTATCAAATTTGTAACTGTAACCGAGCTATCGAAGCCACCTCTCGGTCTGGCTTCGTATTTTGACCAAGCCGAAGCCGGGCGTTTCGTATTTTAGCTTCAAAATGGCGCTGGGTTCTGAATCCAAAGCCGAAGCTGAAGCCGGTCGTTTCGAAAAGGGCCGTGATAACATCTACAGAGCAACTAGTCTACTTGCAACACTGCCACGCAATATCCCGTAAAATTGACATTTGTAATGGCTGATAAAGTGCATACGTTGCCCTTTGACCGCTTTTATTGTTTTCTATCGTTTCTCGTTAATTAAGTTACACTTTTGTATTTCGAAAAAAATTAAACCATCTATAAATATTTGTATATTATTCTACACCTCTAAATTACGTTTACAGTAAACCGGTGTGCTCATGTAAGGTGATCCCCTGGCTGCCGCTTCCCATGTTGTATCGTAAAGTTGGGTGTGGTCCCTGGGTATTACAGGTTGAATGACTTCTGTCTGGGACCTCAAAACGAAGATTTATTATTGACCACACGGAGAGACTGACAATGTAGAGGTAGACAGCTCAGTTGTTAGAGCGCCGGTGTGGACGGGGATTCTGTCCCCCCGGTGAATCTGTCCCCCGGACAACTTTACCTGACTTGTCTAGGGTACAATGTCCCCCGAGACAGTATCTCCTAGGATAAACTGTCTCTCGTTAGGTTATTCTGTCTGTCGTGCTCAACGGAGATTATGTCCTCCAACGGAGAAAATGTCCCCCAGGCATGAGCGTCCACCGACGGAACTACTTTAATAAACTTGCTTTATTACCCCGCGCTTTGCTGGTTTATAATAGAAGTATCTATTTTTTGGTTAATTATTTTAGTCAACATTTTTTTTGTATTTAAACATTTTCTAATATATTTTTTTAGCCCTACACTCCATTTTCCCGTATTGTGTATCTATGATTTAGCCTTATTCACTTTTTGCTTATTTACTTGCTGAAATGATTCATGAGGCCATTAATATTCCATAATCATGTACTTTTTAAAAGATTAGCATTGAAGTTAATATAATTAAACTACATTACGTACCCGATACAGCGTGCACAGCACGGACTTTTTTTCTTTCTGCTCATGGGCTGTTAATATGACGAGCCTCGCCGTCGTCTGATTCAAAAAGGACTCCATCCCTCAAGAAGAAATTATCGCATCTTCGTCTGAGAGTCCGCTTGGCGTTCTTGTCATCAATCGTAATTCATCGGATAACTTTCGTTCCTCAAATAGTCTTTGATGTTGAAAGCAACGACGGCAAAAGTTTCTTTTGACTAGTCAATGATGATTCAATAAAAAGTTTCTGAGATGATGACCTAATAACGCATAAGAATAATACGCCTATGCACCTAGCAGACTACACCAAACATAGTTCCCCAAAGTGGAGCATATTGAAAGAGAAGGAACGTTACATTTCTTATTTTATTGTCAACAAAGATAACAAGTGTCGCAAAGAGGCAAACAAAAGAACATATCAAGATATATTTTATATTCAGGCTAAAATGAGAGGGGGACAAAATCCCCTGGCGGACAGAAAACCCTAGCCGGGGGACACATTCCCCTAGGGGATTCTGTCCCCCCACCCCCCGGACCGTTGTGCGGGGGGACAGAATTCCCTGTGACACCTGCACGTCCGGAGGGCGTTGGTTCAAATGCCACTCTAGTCAATTTTCTTACCCCAACCTTAAATTAATGAAACAGAATTTCCTTGTTTCCATTCTGGTTTAGAAAAAACCTAAGCTCCACACAGCCAACGCTGTTGAGTATCGTTGGGAAGACTTTAGTTCAATGCGACAATGTCGTTATCTTTCATCATGATGATAATGACACAAAATAATGCTTTAGCAATAAATCAGTGAGAGCTTTTGATGGCAGGTAAAATATTCAAAATACACTTCATTCATTGTGGGTTAACAGAGTCAAATTAATCATATTATATCCATTGACATATCAATTTGCTGCTACAGGTGAGAGGTAAGTTTTAAAATAAATACATTAAAATAAATACAAAGAAGTGCTGAACAACTGTAGGAAAAAAAACCGCCTCAAAAACATAACAAACATCCATACACTACAACAACAATGACAACAACAGAACATGAAGTGCACCATATTTCATCATTTTCGCAGGAGTGTTACATTCTAGAACTATTTAACACATTTATGGTGTATCTATTTGTTTGAGGCAACTTCCTGGACCCAGGGTGCTAGAAGGCGCATGCGCAGGTTCAATCGGATTCGATTGCAAGGACTCGAATCGCTTTTTACTGGCTAAAACTTGGATGGCATCGATTTCAATGTGGACTGGTACTTTGTACTAAATGTTCAAGGACAGTCTCCATTTTGAAGTTTGATGAATGCGGGCTTAGGTTGAGATGCCAGTACTCTTACTGGGAATTTGACTCATGGTAAATAACCGGGGAAATCTCACTCAGACTCATTTATAAAGGACTCGAAATGAGACTAGAATGTACGGACTTTAAATGACTTTGACTTTGACTCAGACATAGATTTCACAGAGTGAATAGGAATCAGACTCAAAATACATAGGATCTTACTGGTACTCAAATTAACCAATGGACTAGGAATGACTCCGAATGCAAGTACACAAACTCATCATAAACTCGAAACTGGACTCATGATTCAGAACTACCGCTTCAGATTCCACGGAACCTTAAGCACTCAATCTCGGATTTCACAAACTCGGATTGGGAATAAGGTTGCCACTGCAGTTGGATACAGACCTGGATGACAAATGGACCCCGATTTCAATACAGAGTGTTAGCGGCCAGATTTGATTATTGCGGACTCAATTCAATGCTTCAATCAATTATAGTTTTTTGAAGTGCGAATAGGACATATACTTCTGATGCACTTTCAATACGGATGTTTTTGACATGTTTGCTTGTTGTCTGCCAATGTCTGCAAAAGGTGTGTCATTAATCACTTTTGCTGCAAAAACAGCAGGGATTCTTCTTTTTTTTCCCAACAACATTTGTATGTTTTAATCTGTCTGCATACAGTGCGTTAGTTCTGTACGGATAATCCAAAGGGATAGTGTACGCTGTAAACATATTAAAGTACATCATATCTCACAATATGCATGCTTTCGTGAACTCGAAAAAAATAAATAAATACTATTAGTTCTTGATACGTATATTTAAGTTCATCACGTCCTTTTTGGGGCTCCGTAGTCCATTTGGGGTTTTTTTCAAATAGATTAATGAAGCACTTGAATTTAACCAATGATTACGTGATTTTATGACCACACACATTTTTTTTTTCAATTTTGATTTAAGCTAAAAAAATAATCAATTTCGATCAATGTTATTCTTGTGACTTGATTTTTATATTATTAGTATTATTTCTTTTCGTTGAAGCGTCCTGGTTGGAGTTCATTCCAGTCGCAGCATTTAGTTGCAGCCTCGGGAGGGAACCGAACCCTAAGGAGAACGGCATTATACGGTGGGTCATGCCGTTAAATCACCGCCTTCGATGCCAGTGTACCAGCATCTACCCTGGGGGTTTTAACTCGTACACACCCGAGAGAGGGTTTCATCCGTTTTACACCGATCGTCCTCTCTTCACGGACCTCGAGACAGAAATAGTTAACTACTTTGACTGTGAAAGTGAGTATCTTGGATAATAACACAAACTAAACGAAATGGACACCGTAATTGCACCAATTATTAGACAAATTAGACAAATGTGTCAAATAATTATCATGTCGGTATGGAATACTTTATTGCGGTGATTTTTTCCTGGAAATTGTAGGAGGACGAGAACAAATGATGTCGAAACGCGTCATGATCTTAAGGCCATCTTTGACTTTTATGTCCATAAAATTCCATTATGTTTAGAAAATCTTAAAAGGAGATATTTTCTGAACGTATCCCACATTTTGATTTACGGTCCTGGTGAATTGAACTAACGTTGTTAAGAGGTATAGTGCATTTTTCCTAAAATGATTGTCATTATCAATCTTAGTGATATTGCTTACTCTCAGATTGTTCACTGACATGTGAAAACGGAGGTACGTTCATAGACGATCCCTGTCATTGTTCGTGTGCTCAAAACTGGACCGGCAAAAACTGTACTGGTAAGTAAAGCGAGCAAAACTAAGGCAAAGTAATGTAGCATTCTGGATTTGAGATATTCTGCTAGAGAAGCAAACAAACTGACTGGTTGAGGTTTAGTTCCGATGAATAGCACGTTTGTTGCCCTCAACTCTACCCCACAACTCCTCAAACTGATACCTCCAAGGCCAACAACACTGGCCGAAATTCTAAACAAAATCCAGTGATCTTCGCTTTGCATCGCCAACCGACACTTACATTAAAGGTACACAAGATGAATTGGCCAAAATCAAATAGACAACGTGGCGTTCCATATCACTAAAAAAAAAAAAAAACTGAACGCATTGCTCTCACAGCCCTCAAGACAAATCAAAACATTGTCATAAACCAATTTGACAATTTGACAAAGGCCGTGAATTTATTTCAGCACCTTTAGCCTATTCCATCTTGGGCAAAAGGCCGCATTCGAAAGCCTCAATTCTATCATTGGATGGGGTCTTGCCCAAAATTTTAATAACAAAGCACAAGGCATGTTTTCCCTCAACACACTAGGCATGCTCTCCCGAAAATTCCTTGGCTCGCTTGCCACAGAACATGGGGCATGGTTGCCCCTAAAAACTTGGCACGCTCGCCACCAAATTGCTTTCCTGTTTATTAGCAAAAAACGTGTGCACGTGTAACCCCAAATCATGTATAAATTAATCGTAAACTGACAGGTTAAATTGTTAAAGCAATTATTATTATAAAACTGAACAGAGTGTTTCCACCGCTTGTACATACGGTCGGAATATTAGCCCTACCTGAACAAGTGGGTGCTAGGCACAGTGTTTAAATTATATAAATGGTTAAATAGAACTTTATGTAAAACGTATAAGATAACACTATAGCTTATTTAAATAATCTAAAATCTAAAACTAACTTTACAAATAGAGACTTATTTCGTTGAAACTGAGGCAGTGGCAGTTCGCTCCGAACCAAAAATGGCTACTATACACATGCTGTCTTTTGGACATTATAAGAAAATTACTTAATTACTAAATTACTAAATACTTTACTTTAGTAACTCAATAAGAAACAAGACATTACAAAATTTGCTCTAAAATATTATCCGGCTGAAACTCAACTTAAGTTTAATCATTTATTCAGAGGTGAATTTAATTGTCCCAACATAATTTCCAATAATTGTTACGAATATTTAAAAAAAAAAAAAAAAAAAAAAAAAAAAAAAAAAGTCTACAATTGTAGATTGTTAAAAGTTTGGAGAAGTCCATGTTTGGTAATGGCAAAAAAAACCATTAAATAAACACCGAAAAACTTGTGGCAAATCATTCAACACTTTACTGACTGTTAACCTTTTTCGTAAAAAAAATACCAAGTGTTTTGAAAAGGCAGAACACTACCAGTCAATCAGCAATATCTTAAGTTTGGTGATGCTCTTCCGAAACACGACTTGCACTGCAGCAGTCCAGTCTCTAGACGGACTTTAAAGTCACGAAATGTTGTTAACAATTTACGTTTAAAAGACAATGTGCAATGTTTTCTTAGAGTGTGCATTGACTGGTTGTGAGAATGACGGTACGCTCGGTGAAACAACCTGCACCTGTAGATGCCTGAAACAGTGGATGGGAAATACCTGTGCTGGTGAGTAGAATGTCCTTCCTCATCTTCATCTTTTCAAAGATTTATTCCACAATCCAAATCGCTGCTCATTTAATCATTATTTGTTCTTTATCACGCGATGATTTGTGTGTACATTTTCGTCGTGGTTGAGTGCTGCTGATTGTAGTCAGTGCTGCAATGGATGTGTCATCAATCAAGACAACAATCAATCAATACAACAATCCTACGCCATTCAAAACTGCTCTTCTGAAAAAATAAGACTACACATTTAAATGCCATGGAAATCTAATTTGTGTCAACTTCATCTATTTCATATGCCATCACAATGGATACACTCTGCTACCTGTTATACAAACTTTTTGAGCTCCTAAATCCTCAAAATCACCAAATCAAAGTCTTTATTATCTCCTACCGAAAATCCACAGCCCCCCCCCCCCTCTCCGGGTGGAACACGGTCTGTAGGAAGGTCGATTATCAGTGGCTGTGGGGATCCAGCTCAACACATCTCAAAATACATATATTGTTTTCGTCAAGCAACAAAGCACGTATTCAAGAGACTCCTCACACGATGATAACAGACTGAATGATTTGACAATGGGACAGGATAATCTCATTATTGCACTAGACATTGTTTCAATGTACTCAAACTGCCCACAGAAAGACTCAGTTTGTGATGCTTTGCAACAACCGAACTCAGGACTGTACACCACAAGACCTAAAAGAAAACACACGCAATGTCTTCTAAAATTCAACATAGGCGCAAACGTTTTCGAACTCAACAAGTTCTATAGACCAACAATTGTCGTGGCAATGGGCAGTGTAAGCAGTCCGGAAATATGTGACGTCACCTTATCTATGAAAATTAAAGTATACTCCCAAACAACCCAGCGATAGTGGCTCATATGAGATACACAGACGATGTTTTAGTAATCTACAATGGCGACGAAAACAAAACCTTGGTCTTTGTAAAGATGATATATAACTTGCGTCCAACTTTGAAAATTCACTTCAGAGATCTGCGACACCCAAATCACCGTTCTTGACCTCGTGATCTACAATGACGAACATTTTCAGAAAGAAGGAAAGCTTGATACTCGAGTAGCAACAACAAACGGACACGGTCCAATGACTTGTTCGGGATTCTGCCAACCCTGTATCAGTATTTGGCGGCGTCCTTGAGGGGTGAAACAATGTGATACAAACACATATTATATGCACACGCACACAATATTTTGTAAATAAGAATAAATCAGAACGTGGATACAACACGGTAAAATTGACCCGCTTCACAAAATATAACGATGACCGCAGGAATTCAATGTTGAGTGCACCAACTAACATCAAGAACAAAACGAACCCACCTCTTGTTTTTACGTTGCCTTTTTTTTAATATCCCCCCCAAAAAAATAAATAAATAAAATTTAAAAAAAATAATAATACATCACTATAATCTCAAAAGTGAACTGTTGAAACAGTGGCACTTAACAAATGAAAATTAATTCCTAAAATAACCTCTTCCCTGTACCACCTATGTTGGCATTTAAACGAAAAAAGAACATACAATATAAAACAATTCGGGCTCAATTACAAGTTTATACCCAAGAAAACCTATACCCAAAGAAATGGATGAACAGATCTTACAAATACCCATTAAATTACTACAGGAACAACAGTCGGGAACACAAACTTAAAAAAAGAAACATGACAGGAATCAAGACGCGATTACTTACAGAAGTAACCACAAACGCTAATCTGTCTTGGTCCTCTTGCCTACTAAAGGTAAACTGGGATCGCAGCTCGTTGGTAAATTTCAGAAAAAGCTTTACTATCACCCAAACGGGACGCTGGTATTTCAAATACAAATATTTATATCTGAGATTGTGGCAATGTTGTCAGTTTTGTCAGTTTTTATGCTTTCAGTATATAGTAGTCTCATTGTTCTTACTTAAAACAATAGTGTCAAGTCTTGGAAAGCTATTTCTTATCTAACACATTTCACTGTGATGATAGGTAGTACTGGACACTGGTCAAGCATGCCGAAATATAGAGCAACCTCTTCTTACTCAATTTTTTAGTGCAACCCTCTTCTTAAAACAACCAAACACATTCCTGTATTGTATAATTATTCAAATGTATTTTTAGTGATGTTTAAAACTATTCCTAGTCTAGGGTTTTGCAATAAATGCCCTGTGAAAGTCAGAGAGTAGGCAGAGAGAGTCTCCTCCCTCAGAGAGCCAATAAACGTATCGACTACCATCAACCGTGTGTTACTTCGTGTTCTTCTGTTTGTAGCGTATAATCAAACTGGTTATAATACACAAGCTTAATGATGGCTGATTAAGTGCAGCTTGTAAAACGCACAAGAAATGTGTATTGTGCCATTCCATTAATGGAAACAACAAAAGTAGTTCAACATAATTACACCTGCAAACAGTTCCTTTTAGAAAGTCCTTCCTTGTACTTATCCATCCCAAAAACCGAACGTCAAAGAAAAATGATGTTTTAACCATCGCCGATTGATTTGTAAAAAGACAAAGACCATGGTCTCCACCAAAATAACATCTAAACAGCCAAATGATGGTTTACATATCGCTCATTCGCTCAAGATTAATTTGGCAGACTACGCATGCAAGCTCCTTCCTTTCCACAATCTCCCGCCTGTCCGTCCTGCCCCCCCCCCCCAACCTGGACCTGGTTTTCTTGTGGTTTAGCCCTTTTCTATCCCCGCACCCCCCCCCCCCCCTCCTCCCTTGTATGAATGACTGCACGTCATGACGCCTCAAACGGTTTTTTTTGTTAAGCTTGTTTTTCAACACAAGATTTTCGCTCGACACTTGGAGAACTTTCATAGATGACAAAACCTAAAGCTTTTATAACATCTTGAGTGTGTCCCGGTCCCACGTTTTCTTTGCTGGTCCATTGAAAAGTTCGACTATTGTATGCTAATATCAAATACTATCAAAATGTTTTCTTGCGGTCGCACTTCGTCTGATCTCATCATTTGCCCCATGGCCACATGTATGGTTTCACTCTTCCCTATACATACATGTTTTAATGCAGTGCTTCCCTATTACAACTGAACCAAGACTCACGTAATAATCATCTAAAACATGAAAATCGATCACTGTAGGATGTAGACACGACTTGGTTTTGTGGTTCTTTGAATTGCACGTGGCATAAGGTCATGCTTTTAACGCACTTGCACCCAGGGGTGGTATGGTTGCGGTACAGATCGATACAAACTTACAGTTTGACATAATAGACCGTTTTCGAAACCGTGGCTAAGTGCGGCTCCGGCTTCCAGCTCCGCTTGTCTGTCTGCAGCCCCATAAGGACAGCACATGGTTTTTACTAACGGAAGCCAAACCAGAGCCCAAGCCCATGCCGTGGTTTCCTAAACTGCCATAGTATCACCAAGCCTGCTGCCCACACTCACTGAGTTTGGATATACCTGAATGCATTACATATGATATCGGCAGGGATTTAACAATTATATATTTAATAATAATAATAATATCGTTATTTTTAATTACAATTTGTGGGTCGTAACTAACTAGCTATTAAGACTGTGTTATTCGACGGACTAGTTCCCATTATGTATACAATGTGTGTTTTGTTCTCGTTTCTTCTAGAGACTAGACACTACGACTGCCAAGACTACTACGAGGCTGGTGAAAGGGAGAACCGTGTTAACACTATCTACACATCCAAGTATCCAGGAGGCCTTGATGTATACTGCGACCTGGAACACTGGCCAGGATCCATTGTAAGTTCATCTTCTATCAATGATTCTTTCCTATCCATTGTAACACACAGGGCTCAAATAAAAACCAGTCTTTTAACTGATTTGGCTAAGCCTGATGTATTTTTCTTATTTTCTTATTTTAGTTTCAGTTTTTGTTTATTCGTTTGAACTGCCCTGCTATATTTTATGTATTGTCTTGGTATGTTTTGCGGTACTAAAGTTCCATTTAAAGTCAAAGGTCAACTAGTGTATGAATAGTTAAAGTACAACATAAATAAACATCAGTGTCTTTTCGCAGTAGGCAGAGTATGAGCACCATTACAATGACTGTAAGTACTCCACTTGGTTGAATTTATGACGAGCTGTACAATTTGTTTTCAATCTTTAGGCTATCCAGAGGCGCGTAAATAAGGATTTGGATTTTAACCGTACGTGGGATGAGTACAGAGATGGCTTTGGTGACGTAGCTGGGAGAAACTTCTGGCTGGGAAACGAGAAGGTCCGTCAGTTGACTGAGGATGAAGCCGATACCTGGGAGATTCGAGTGGCTTGGAATTGGCAAGATACAGGGAGCGGTGATTGGAAGACTGGCTATCTTAATAATTTCCGCCTTTCGGGCGCAAGCTACACTATCACTACTTCTGGATCGATTCAGATAGAGGGTAAGCAGGATCTGACTGATCATACAAGTGTTTGATATTACCACATACGACAAGTAGACACTTCGTTTGTACTGAGTGGCCTGAGCAGCCTTTTATTCACATTTAATATTCAAATCAAACTGTCCGGTCGTTATTAACCCACGAGACCATAAACATTTTGTCACGATACAACCATTTTGCAACACTTTATTTTCAAAAATGAAAACAACTCGCAGCAAATCGATTTCCGATAGTAATCCAATCAGCGAAATCAAAAAATTGTAAAAAAAAACACTGATCTCTGGTATTATCAATTTTTATCAATGAATCTGCGAGATCTCGAACAATGGCAGAATTGATCTCCGATAGTAATCCAATCCGCAAAATCGCACTAAAATAGCACTGATCTCTGGCTTTATCAATTATTAATCTGCGAGATCTCGAACATTTGGCAAAGTTGAGTTCCGATAGTAATCCAATTCGCGAAATTATCATTAAAAGCTAAAGGAAACGGTTATTTATACAAAAAGCTTAATTTGCATGCTCATTATATCAATCATATTAGCATAATGCTAGCAGGTCAATGACATAATTAATTGCAAAGTTAAATATGACTTCAGGGAAAAAATAAACAAGAAAATATCAAATTATTATGAAAGTAACAATATCGAATGAATACACCCGTGGACTACGAGGATGTAAATATTGACATTCCGGATCTGCTTGCCAAGAACCAATAGGGATTGTACCCTGTGACAAGAAAATGAGAATGTATGTTGGCCCCATGCTTGCTATCTCATGCCAACATGATGATAGAGTCACTACAAGCAATCCTAGTAAAACAATACAATCTCACTGCATTCACAAGAGTTACCTTTGCCCCATAAGGAAGGTCACATCAATGCGTGATACATGCCACAAAACTAGCGGTAAATGTGAACAGGTAGTATGCAGGGGAAGGTAGCGGGAATTTAATCAAACTGATTTTCCTAACAGCGCAAGAGAACAAGTTAACACGAGGACTGCTCAAACAAGAGTGAAGTGTATTTTGCCTTGTGGAACATCTGATCCAACGTCCGACCACGACGCAATCTAACGCTCCGTGTGCCCCCGGGCAACCCCACCAGACTGCCTTAATGCACAAATCCTGTAAGCAGGCATTTTCTGCTTAATGAGCGACCGGTGGCGAAATGCATGTAACAACAAAAACTGCTAACAATAAAGCAAGGCAAAGGCACGGTAGATTGCCGCCGGCTTTGTTATCAAAATGAATGACAGAACAATGCCGTCACCTTGTTGATCGCTAGTGAAATACACCTTCGCTTATGCATGTTTTTTTGTGCTAGAGTTAGCACCAAAATTGCTCAGCAATAGAAACTTTTTAAAGTTGGCCACAAGTCAGTTGCAGAATTTGTTTTTTTCAAAAGCCTTATAAAGAGCACAACAAGTAATTTGGCGTTCAATTTAAGGTACAGGGGGGGGGATAAATCGAGCCAATTTGTCAACAGCTTTTTATGAACTATGAACGGTTGGTGAAAAGTGGGACACATCTCACTGTTTAAAAAACAACCTCAAACGATTTTTTAATTTGTTTTTATTATCAAAAGTGTAAACAATCGTTAACATTTTGTCTAAAAACATTTGGTTTTTTTATTTTTGTTACTTTCTAGTTAAATAAAAACTGACAGCTATGGTAGGGCCAGGCAATTTAGTCTCATCTTGCCTCAATTTGACCCAAATTGAACTTGTTTTCATGTCTTTAAAACAGTTCGTTGACCTTTCATTGACACAGCGCATGCGTCCCATCATGCCCCAAATAATGGGGGAAACGGGACACTTTATAGTTACATTTTATAACGTAAAGTTTTAGTTTCCAAAACACTTTTAAAAACCTTCAAATGTCATTATAAGGTCAACATATAACTAACCTTTGTACACAAACTGGTACATAACCTGGTTATCTGTCCCATCTTGCCCCAGTGCACCCTGCTCGATATTCATCGGCCTGTCGACACAAATCATATTGTAGCAACTCATTGTGTCTGTCTTCTTATTATACACACGTTTAGGTGATACGGTTCTATCTGCAATCAACAAGTCATTTTCGACATGGGACAGAGACAACGATGGTGACAGTGATATGAACTGTGCTGAAGAGTCGAAGGGAGGCTGGTGGTTTAATGGTTGTAGCGGGGGAAATACAAGAAAGGAGTATAACCTTAATGCTGAATATATAGACGACGGTACCAATACTGGTATCAAACAGATCGGATGTACTGAAGGGGACTGTCGTTATATAAAGCAAAGCACTGTGAAAATAAGACGTATGAAAAATAACTGAAAATGCTGGCATTCGATTTTGGGAGTGACTTACTTTTGTATAAATCTTGAAAGTGGGATCATGTTTCACAATTTCTCAGCAAACTACAGAAATAGCCCGCCAGATGCATTATGCATCTTAAGTTGAAACTGACTGTGAAAAAGTCTAAAAGCAACCTTTATTAAGAGTCCTCAACTTTCCTTTTGCCCTTTCCTTAAACAAACCCCTTTTAAGCGCCTATTTGTTATACGTTTGGCCAGCGTGCCCCTCCCACCCCCCCCCCCCCCTAGTTACGCCACTGACTGTGGGTGTAACGCGAAGTCTGTCACTGACCATGTATTCCGCACGGTCTGTGTCCCACCATAATTATGGATTAATAAACCTGTGAAACTTTACGCTTAATCGGTAATCGGAGTCATGAGATCATGGTGAAAGCCCATGCCACCGTTTTCCAACAACGGAGTTTGGACTCACGAGATCGAAATTCATTGGTTCACTAAATTCTCAAAAACTTCAGCATTTCAGGCAAAATGTTTCAAGTGGTCCTTTTTACTCTGACCATTATTTTTGCCCTGTAAGTTATGAGTAAATCTCATGTAATAAACCACAAGGGAAACTAATTGCGATTTTTTAGATATCGTTTTGTAACAAAACGTAATGTAACATATAAGTTTGTGAGGATTCAGAGCTTAACGTTTTATTATGCTCTAATTATGCAGGATATAAGGTAAAGCAAAACTAAGAGAATTAACGTTCGAAGCCTAAGGTTTGATCTGTTTTCCGAATAACTTTATTCCTGCCTCTCTTTTCAAGCCGCGTCAAACAGTAACTGCATTAATATGATATAATTTTAACTTTAGGTTTTAATTAAAAGTTGGTAGTTGCACCGTACCATTAATTAGTTCACACGTACGATGTTTGAGTAAATAAAATACTAAGCTAGCAAGATGTGTATGTTTTTATTGAAGTAAATGAACGTTTTTAGTAGGGGCTTAATGCTTTATGAACTGTGTTGTGCTTTTAATGTGAAGTAAAAATAAAGTAAACTAAATATTAAATTAAAATAGTTTGAATCACCCCATTCGTTTTACATTTACACGTAGTTCAATATTAAAACGACAATCGCCAAATAGTGTCTGTTGTTATATAATTTGGTGTAAACTATTTTTCCTTGTAAGATTTAAATTTGATTGAAATCGGTAAGTAACTAATAGATAACGATACAATTCAAATGAACGAGATTTTGTTTGTACATGCCTGTTTAAGTGAATTCCTCAAATATGAATATTCGTTAAGAATAACAAAGTTCGTGCATAATCAACAGCAACAAATACACGGGATCGTATTGATTTCAAGCCGGCCCCGAATGTGTACGATTGCTGACAGAATAGCCAACAGGAACACATTGAGTGTTACTGGAAGTATTAACAATGGCTGCGTAGAGTGAACATTATAATATAAATAATAAATTTGTCAGTATTAGTTGGTGTATAAAAACACGTTTCGTCATTGAAATGGGAAATAAATTGTTACGTGATCCACCACGTGTTTAAAACAAAAAAATCATAGTTACATAAAACAATTAAACGCAATTATGCAAGTGTAGTATGAAAGCGTGTTTTCCTAGGTGAAAAAAAAACTGCAAAAAACCCAGCCTACTTTCCTTTCATGCATTGCTATTATTAAAAGCTATTTTTTTTTCTTTACAGTTGCAACCGTTTTTTTTTTCAGTTTCATTTTGAGGCGTGTGAAATTAAATAACATAATACTCAAATAAACTTGTACAATTTCGCTCTGTTCAGCCATGCAAAATCGGTATTCATTTTAGCAGAGTAGACGCAAAGAGACATTTCTGCAAAAATGTGAATGTCGTTTGAGTGTTTTTTTTTTGTTTTTTTTTGTTTTTTGTTTTTTGTTTTTTTCGGGGGGGGGGGGTCATCTGATGACCAAAAAGTATAATTGCTTACAAATTTAGTGATTTGAATATGAATGACTGTTTTAATGAGCTTTCATTTTCGCTCGAAATAGAATAATGCGACTTCCTATAGGCCGCTTATTTGCCGAAAGTGACGGGGGCTGCTATACTATTCTTTATAAAGTGTATACAGTTATTACGATGAGAACGTCAAAAAAATTATAAATTGTAAAAAGTGTTGTACTTTTGTACTATTCTAATTTGCCCATCTGAATCCAAATCTAAACCCACATCCACATCCACAACGAGTCGTTTTGGTACTTTGTTTAAGGTCGTGTCCGAATTATTGGCTACAGCTACAGCTGTAGCTAAGGATGTTGCTAAGCGTAACTCATGCTTCAAAGCACGTTGACGTCGATTCAGCCGTAGCCATAGCCACAGCCGCAATTTAAAAAATAAAATACAAAAAGAGGAACTACGTATGACCGAACTTGGTCTTGCAAACATTTACAACATGTTGAATCTTAAATGTAATGACCAGAAGAATCATATTCTAAATTAATGTCGTGTTTGTGTTCAAAGATAAATACAATTGCACAAGCCAACACATTTGTAAATTTATTTTACCTCACAAAAGTTGAAACCTGGCGGCGAGGTAGATAATGCCATTTTAACCTATGAACTAAAACAAATTACCCCTTTGTAATCTTGCGTGATCATAAGAGACTTTTTACAGTCTGCCAACAACAACATTATTCATTGTGTGCCATCTCTGTGTTTTAATAATCCACTGTTGTTGTTATTTTCGACTAAGCGTGAAGGTTGTATTGTGCTGGCAAAACCGTAGTAGAAACTTATTTAGTTCCAATAAACCGCCTTCAAATTCACGCATAAATCCCCAATTCATTCCGACTATTTTGTTCTTTATATTTTTGCGTTCAATTCCGTTTTCGTGCACACGTCATTCTTTCGTTCTAGTTCATGTTCGTATTAGTCATTCTGTTTTAATCCTATGCATTCAAGACTACGATTTCACAAATCGTCAGTAAACATGTTTACTAAACCTATACATTTTATTAAACTGAACAGTTGACCAACCTCTTGCTTTTGAATTGAATACATTGATTTTTATGACTTAATACATTTTAAATGATATTGTATTTGACAAATGAATGCTAAACTATGAAAATTGAATTAATTCTTTTGAGGGTTGACGCGACGGAACAAAATTGAATTAGTCTGGTGTTAAAATGAACGGTTGTTTTCAGTTGAAACTGGCCGAGAAAATCTATAAAATCTACAAATGTGAATGACCCGGACTGGGGATCGAATGGATCCATGGCAAGTTGCTTTGTCATTCTGTTTGTACAAAGAGAGCTCACACGACTACCGAACGTCTTGAAACATATTTTAAAATGTTAAATCTAAAGGGTAATAATGATAATATTTAGTAATATATTGTATTGTGAATGTTGTGTTAGTGTTCACAATGAAATAAAATTGCACAAAACCCAAAATATTTGTGTTTTAGAGTAAATATATGTAACTCCATAGTGTCAACCTCGCCGGCAATTAACAACTTCGAGAATGTTTTGAATTTGTCTTCTTTTGAATTATCGCGTGGTCTGCAGAGATTGTTTAGTCTACGACACATTAATTGACAAACGGCGCCCCATAAGAAACAAGATGTTTGTTGAGGTCTGATATGAGCGTCTTTTCTACAGGGTATGATCTGTGGAGCAGGTACGTTTTCTTACAGTGTAGGGTGGCAACTGTTGGAGGGAAGGTTCTGGTGGGTGTCAACAGGTTTGCTGTATACATCCGTAACAACAAATATAATTTATATGTTAAATACTAATACATAAAATACTAAAATAATTAGAAATACAATCACCATTGCTTATACGTAAACATATTAACACATACGAATCCATGGCAAGAAAAAACACTTTTTGTTTTGTTTTAACCTTTACAGCTAATATAATCTTTAGGTTGGCTTCAATGGCGGATGAAAGCTTATTGAATTTATTTTTAACCAAAAGGCAATTATGTCCCTGGTACTACCCTGAATAACAATTGTGTTTCTCCACAACTTGGTGCTCACAGTACATGCGAGAGTTGATTGGTCGTTAAATAAATGATCCAAAACGTACTATGATTACAAAAGGCTTCGTACCGAGAAAGCGCTATTGCTTTATTAGGTGCCTTTGTTTTACTGACAATAGCTAAAGTGTTATTGCTGATAGGATTTACCCACTTTGGGTTTAATTATGACTTTGGTAAATGCGCAGAGCGTCATCTTATTTTACGGGAACATAGGCAGACGACTGCCTTGTTCCAGGAATTAGTGTATGATCTCGCCACGCCAATTCCCCCTCAGCGTTGCACGATCGCTCGAGAGGGGGACGATATGACAGACTGAACAAGGGACGAGGTTGGGGACTGAGTGTGATTTTCAAACATACGCCGTTCATTGATTGGTTAATTTTCTATGGCCTTGATTGGCTGGCGTAAATTTGGGGCGCGGTTGTGCCATTCAATGCCGTGGATGGTTTGGGTACGCGAACGCGACTAGACCGCATTATAGCAGATTACTGGCAGGGAAGGAAACCGCTCTCAACTGGTCAGCGTTTTTGCCATAATGTTTCAGTTCTAGAGGTATAGGTCTGTTGTTACTCTGTGCGCCGTTTATTTAGGAAATGTTCTTTGGAGAATAGGCGTGACTTACCAGTGTTTAGAGAACCGAATCAAAGTGGACCATGTACAACATGATGTTGGTTAGCTTCATTACCGCCGTGGGTTTCGGTAAGTCACATTATTCTAAGTTTTCCTCTAGTTTGAATAGTTTGGTAAAAATCTTCTGTGCTAGGGAAGTTTACATTTGCTGGAAGTTTATTTCAATTCACATACATTGATAAATATCGTTCAACACTGCCATCATGATTGCGATGACAATACGGGAAAAAACATGGAAACTTTAAAATTGAACCTATTTTTAAGTAGGTCTAGAACCTCGAAACAACAGTTTTTCACTTCGTTATAAAATTTCAAAGCCTTCCAAATTTTGATAAAAAATGTGTGCATGGAAAATGCGCCATTGGAATTTGAAAGGCAAAATAGAAGCGTTTTCATTGTGGATAAGTATATTTTACTGACACCAATTTAAAATACCACCTCAATATATTCAACCTTTACACCAGTTTACAACGCGATTTTTTGTGTGTATTTAGATGTTTGAAGATCACATGATGTTTGCTCAATAGTAACTTTGAAAGATACATAGTAACGTATTACGGTAGTTTCAAGGTCTTCATAGGTGGCTCAATTCTATAACGAACAGGTTGAGGTAGGAAACGTATACTTCCGCTCATCTCCTCCTAAAAAGCTTAGGTAAGCTGTCCTTGGCTTGCAGGTCTCAGTTTCAACGAACTTAGTCGGTATTTAAAAAAAAAATCAATAGTTTTACATACGTTTTCCACAAAGTTTTAATTCACGCTTTGTGAATTGTCAACACTGTGCCCAGTACCCACAATCTAGGCGGTATTCAGGCATATTCCAACCGTATGTACAAGCTATGGCAACACTAAAAGCATATTAGGATAAGAATTGTGCTATAACACGCCTGTCAATTTATGCTTAATGTGTAGTAATGATTTGGGGGATAAACGTACAGGCTTGTGTAATAGTTGTAAACATGAAATACCATTTTTATGGCAAGCGTGCTACGTTTTCTGGGCGACCGCGCCCATGCGTGGCATGTGATGGCAAGCGTGGCAGGATTTAAGGGTGAAGTATACCACGAGTTTTATGGCAAGTGTGCCTGGATTTATGGGTCAAGTGTACCAGGGTGCAAGCGTCCCAAACCGTAACAAGCGATGGCAAGCGTGCCAGGGTCTTAGGGGCAAGTATACCCATGTTTTATGGCAAGCGTGCCAAGATGCAATCGAGCCCATGCGTGGCAAGCGATGGCAAGCGTGCCAATATTTTAAGGGCAAGTATGCCCTATGTTTGGGCACGCGTGCAAAGATTTTAGAGGGCAATTAGGCTTTTGTTGTGAATATTGGTCATAAGAGCCCTCCATTATTAAAATTGATGCTTTGCGTGTAGAGTCTCCTGCAGTATGCGCTATAAATGTTGATATGTCAGGTTGGTATGAGATAGCAAGCAGTGGGGCCAAACTACGTTCTCGTTTTTCCCACAGCGTTTTTGAGATCTCGTAACCGGCTACAATCCTGTTTGAATCTGAAGCAAGTTTTACCACTGTACTGTTTAGGTGCTAATTAAACAAAAAACTAGTTAAAACACGGGGAGTTGTCACACTCAACTATACAATGATATGTGTTGTATGTTATGGTAGACTTCTCCCCCTGTCGTGGCTGCTTTCCTTAGATGGGGCGCGCTTCATGCGTTTGACATTATTTTGCAAGGGAAGTGGGCGGCCATTGCCTGGGGTCAAACAAATGAATGGGGGTTAGTCTTAACAAGTTAAGGTTGTACTGTTGAATTTGGTAACACTGACAGCACCCTCTAGTTCAGGTTGGGCTGATTTATGTACTCTGACCGCATGTACCAGCGGTGGAATCACTTTAAGCCTTGTAGGCATTTGTGTCATAGTATTACAGTTGTAAAAACACTGCTGCTTTATTGTTGTACAGAGGCTGGGCAAGCTGCTCCCTTCGTTATCTATGTCAAGCATTTAAGCATTGTAGGCTCATGCCATTTTGTGAATTGTTAGAGACACACTGCTGTGTTGTTATAATGTTTTATGGAGGCTGGGCAAGCTGCCCCTCTTGTATGTGGCATGTTACCAAGGAATCCGTGCCTGGTATTACGTTTATTAAGTCCGTGGGTTTTAAAACCATTTTCAGCAACTCACTTTCCTTTCACATTGTTTGTTTAAAGTTTGAATGCTAGTGGTTAAAGGGTTACATTGCATTCAACATTCTTAAAATGCTGCCTTCTTTAAGTTTTTGCTTAATATTCCATTTTACGAGTAGATCGTGCAATAAAACACCCACAGTGTCTTGTAATAATTAGTGAATAGTGATTACACAAATAATACACAAAATGGCGGCGCATGTTCTGCCACGCAATTTAAAAAAAAACGCATAATTTCCCTTTTTACCTTCCAGCCATATTCACATTAAAACAAAGGGCGATGTGATCCTCTTATATTTTCTTACATTTAACATTAAGTTAAAGGAAAACATAAAACAAGTTAAATTTGTATTATTTGTTTAACCCCATAGGCTTAAGTTAAACTTTCAGAACACAAATTTAGTATAAAACTAAATATTTAAGTTGACTACTCAACAATTGCATATGATAAAATAGTATTTAAATTAAAATAGGCTTCAAAACGATTACACTTTTTAAAAATATGATAGATGTCCAGCTTAGAAATGAAACCTGCGCTTGGCCTCGTTACCAATATATAAGAAAACAAAAGTTGCATAAATAAAAGGGGAATGAAATGTCTTATATTCTTGTTTCGGTCCCTCGAATTGTACTTTTGTTACCTTTAAATGTGTGTTTCATTCCCACGCATTGTTATTTCGTTCTTAGTTAAATTAACACATTAAGTTTGTCCTGACTTGATTTTGAAGTAAAACGCCGCATAATCTTATATGAACACGACGGCTTCGTTGGGCTATTTAGGCTACACAATAAACTAAAACATCACTCTAAAGGTCTTCCAGGATATGAGAAGAGCGGGTCCTAAAATAAAGCTTCACATTTTGCCGTTTTCGAGCATCGATGGTAACGTGGGTTTTCCGAACAACATTTTGAATCGTGTTTTACAGTACACAGCGTGGGGGCTAGTGAGTCGTAAACCAGGGTCAAAATCCCGTGCAGCCGGCGGAGTGGCTCGGGGGTTTCCGTCTCGCTAGCCCCCACGCTGTGTACTGTAAAACACGATTCCGTTAGCTAATACTAACAACCTATCGATGAATACTAGTGCTTTGTGACACCGAGCCCATGTTAAGAAAAAAAACGAAAAAAACGAAAAAAAACACACAAACTGCTAGGAATTAAATAAATGTAAGAAGCCTTCATGGAAATATCAACAACAAATTGAAGCTAGCACAAAACAGGTACATCGGCAAACTCTTTGCGTTGCACAAAATAATGACTAATGATTCCAATCCCACATGATCTGTTCAAAATTACCCCTTTATTTATGTTCTAAAAAAATTTCAGAAGAACATTTCAGAAAACAATTTGTTAGAGTCCGTGGGTTTTTCAAGCCATTTTCCTCAATTCACTTTCCGTTCACATTGTTTGTTTAACGTTTGAATGCTAGTGGTTAAAGGGTTATACTGCAATCAAAATTCTCAACATTTTGCCCCTTTTTTAATTACTACTTAATATTCCATTTTAAGAGAAGATCGTGCAATAAAACACACAAAGTGTCTTGTAATAATTAGTGATTAGTGATTACAAAAATAATACACAAAATGGTGGACGGTGTTCTGCCACGCAATTGAAAAAAAAAAACCTCAACGTAATTTAAAATTCAACCTTTAATATCCTTCCAGCCATATTCACTTTAAAACTACTCGAAAATTGCATATAATGAAAGAGGATTTAAAATAAAAAGGGCTTCAAAACGATTGCACTTTATACAAAATATGATAGATGTTTAGCTTAGAAATAAAACGTGCTCTAGGTCTCGGTACCAATACGAAAGAAAACAAAAGTTGTATAAGTAAAAGGGGAATTAATTTTCTTATATTCTTATTTTGGTTCTTTCGAAATGTACTTTTGTTACCAATAAATGTGTGTTTCGTTCCCACGCAATATTATTTCGCTCTTAGTTTAATTTACACTTTTAAAAGTCCTGACTTGATTTAAAGTAAAGTAAAGTGCTGCTAAATATAACAGGGACCCACCGGCTTCGTTGGGCTCTTTAGGCGACAAAATAAACTAAAACATATCTCTAAAGGTCTTCCAGGAAAGGAGAAGAACGGGTCCTAAAATAAACCATCAAATGTTGCCGTTTTCGAGCATTTTGTCAATAAACGATGGTTACGTGGGTTATCGAAACCACATTTTTGGTTCGGATAACCCGATCGTGATCTTCAGGGTTAGTTTTATGTCGGTTGTCTTATTTGTATAAACGGCTTTGAGCTGGATGGATATGGAGACCGGATCCTCATGCCTCGCCTTCGTAGACCTTTTCAAAACGACCGTCTTCGGCTTCAGGCTTCGGCTTCGTTTTGGGGGGCTTCGGGTCCGCGCGGCTTTGGCTTCACGACAAACAAAATGGCGACGTGTTTGTTTCGAACACTTCGGCTTCCCCGGCTTTGGCTTCATGTGTCCCCGCGTTGATCATGGGAAAAACATAATGCACGAAAACAAACATGCGTCGTCTGCTTTGTGTGTGTGTGAGACATTATACAGATAGTTCCTTAGTGACGATTTGATTAAAAAACATGACAACTTGTAATAACTATAACTACAGCCTACATGATCTGTTAAAGTTTGTTTTATTTGATTTTAGCTACATTTTATTGATTAAGCATTTATCTTATTGAAAGCTAACATATCATTATTGTTTTCGTCAAAACAACTGACCAGTTCATAAAACATCCAACTTTTGATTATTATCATTGTTTAAACTTTAGTATCCGTAAACAATAATGCCTTGCATAGGAACTGTCAACAATAACAAAGCACCCCAAAACCTACCTTTATATACCCTGAAGCAGTACAATGTGTAAAGGTTAGTACTGTTATCTGAAAACTTGAGTACTCAGATGACTGTTCTTTTAGAATGAAAACAACATACTCTGACTATCAAGTAAAATCTGGAAAAAACATTACTGTGCTACAATGAAAAAAAAAAATATCACAAATTGAATTACTTTGGAACAAAAGTTTTCCTCAAAATTTAAGACGTTAGGACTAGTAATAATCTTGTCCCATAAACCTGCCGAAAAATGTTAATGTGTTAAATACTTTGATTTGCTCAATATGGATAATCTCTAACTTTAAGTCAGGAAACTACGGTGGCTCATATTCGCCAATTCCGAGAGTTTTTACGGCGTTATATCGCCATAGTACGGCGATCTAACGCAATAGAACGGCGATCTAACGCAATAGAACGGCGATCTAACGCAATAGTACGGTGATCTTACGCTATAGTACGGCGATATATCACCGTAAAATAACACATAGTTTATCGCGAATTGGCGAATATGAGCCACCGTAGGAAACAGGATTACTTCTGTCAACAGCAGACTAGTAGGAATGTTCAAACTTTTCCTAACCTGTGTTTTAGCTGTTGATTAGTGGCTAACAAATGAGCAAATAAGAGCATCAATTTGCTCTTTGCTTTTTTTACAGTTAGAGTTGAACTCTATATCAGTATCAACACAGGTCATACTTCTTCTGATGAATCACAGGTGATACTTTATATATCATTTTGAAAAAAGTGTTTTCTGACAAAAGTTTTTGCTTTAAAGAAACTGGTTAGCACATCAGTTTGTTTTTCTCACACATTACGCTTGCCTCCAGATTCATGTACGCCTTGTAACTGAAATGAGAAATTGTTACAGTGTTGAGTATGATCAAATTAATATTCAATGCAGCATCCACACTATCGATTTCAAAATTATAGCGCCATGATCACTGTATTTTTTTAGCTCTTTCAATAGGATTGGATGATGGTTTGATGAGATTTGTCTTCCTCTCCCTCCTTAAATATAAAAACAAAGGTCAACATCGAGGGATTGTCTTGAAAGTCTCTCCAGCTCCAGATCACAACTGAAAAGTGGAAACATCTTAATGTCAAAAGGTGTCAGTGTGTTAAAAATTGTGACAACAAAACTTATACAATCAAATGTACACAATTCTTTACCATGGGTGGTCAGTCTGAAAGTATATTTCTAAAATGTTTTGGATAAATTTACACAGTTTTACTATGATTCATACCTGGAAGATATGCAGCTGTGCATCTTAAAGAAAAATGAAAAAATAAACATTGAAAGTTAGTACATTATAATGTTGAGAAATGCCTGTCCTCGCCTCCAGCAAAGTCTGAATCTGAATCTGAATCCCCAAAAGGTCTTCTTCTAGTAAAGTCCCCAACCCCAACTCAGATAGTCCCCTGCTTGGTGCAGCACTAGTGGTAGTGTATCATTCATTCCTGCCCGTGTTTAAATGTATGTAACAATTCAGAATCATGTAACTTTTAAAAGCATAATAACATGTACATCTGTCCTTCAGAACAATCTGATTTTATTACTTAAATTCATGTTGCTATCAATTATCAACAAATATAAAATCTAAATAGGTTGAGTGAAATTGACAGTACTTCTAGAAAACAACAATAATGTAAACAATTATTCAAAACAAAAACAACAAAAGAGTACAATAAACAGACACAATATCGGCCCGGCTTGGATTAAAAAATTAGTTGAAAAAGTCTTCGACCAATACTTCGGTGAATGCCAATGAAAAAGACCCCCAAACAATTCAAGCAGACACGCCCTACTTGACAAAGATTATCCTGTCAAACAATGCCATGGAATGTTGCTTATCTTCATCAGTAAATGTGGGCAATGAAACCAAAGCACAGTTTTTCAAGAATTAGATGCAGCACCAAGTTTATCAGCCACATAACCTTCATTTGAAAGAATCAAAGCTCTGGTATTAAGGGTGCAGGTGGAGAGCGACTGGTTACCATAATAATACAAGAATCTCTGATAATTTTTGCAAACTTTTTTCCGACTGCAGATTTTTTTTACCAGGTGGTATATCTCACGCAGGATAATTACCGAAGGAATTGATTCTTTATTCCCGAAACTGTACATTTAGCTGATAAATTTGTAGTCGGAATCCTCTGTTTGTTGCAATAATCTGTATTGATCAATATAAAGGTCAAGTGATACTTTGATAATGACCCCGACCAAAAGATTTATGAATTACATTTTTATCCTACTTGTTGTAAAGATGGTAATTGTCGACGGCATCCGTTGAAATATTTGTGTATGAAATACCCCTTCAAGTTGATTGACTTTTTTTTTTAAAGTACGGTCGAATAATTTGAATCTCTGAAGATCGTCTCAATGGAAAGATCCGTGGTGTCTGGGTGAGTTGCTATTTGTATTGTGAGTTTGAATTGCTTCATTTTTTTATTTTTTTTTATGTATTTTTTTTTTTACATTTCAATTCTGCAACTTTTTGACCATGCCCCCCTGAGAAACATAAAATATACTTGCATAAATCAAGCAAGGCGAAGCTTTCCATGGGCCCAGGGGAAATACACTGAGGATTAAAATACTCGTTGGTGTGTTGTTGGCTTTTCGTGGATCTCTTTTCATAATTCGCTTAAACTGTTCAAAGGTTTTTCTGTTTAACTTTGTTCTCTTTCTTGAAAAAATAGGGGGCGAACATTGAGCAATCATGGCGTCTTGTAATCTATAAGGGCTGATGATCAGAAGGGGTTCTGATGCCCTCAGAAGAACTCCAGGAAACTATTGTGGATTAAGACACTCTTTGGTACCTTTCAGCTTTTCTTGATGATCTTTTGTGGCAATTATTGATATGTTGGTGGTTTTGTAACTGTTCTTGTTTTGGACGAAAAATAAGGGACGCTACATGCATCTCCTTACCGTGCCCGGTTATTTCCACATCTTAAATTAACACATTTGGCAAATTCTTCACCGCATGGCAAACTCTGTGGAGAATGATCCTAAGGCTATCCACCCTAATCCTAAATGCTGTTTGGGAAAGGGAGGGGACGGGGACGGGCAATATATTTTCTACCACTTGGATTTACACCGGGTTGTATACAAGTATAAAAATATCCTCATGCTTTTATTGCCAAATTTCTCAAGCAGCTATAAAACAAAAATCTTCAATTTTGGCGGCCGTGTTGAAATAACGTTGCATATATTTTCAATCTCTTCAATTAGAATACTAATTAGAACACTAATACCCTAGTTTTACAGTCTTATACATACAGTTCACTGTCGTGTAAATTAGGGATAAACGGGTATATCTAATTTGATCATAAACTTTACTTTTAGATTTGTACTTTAATTATTTGACGATTTATTGGTAATATTTCGAAAGAGTCACACAATTTTGTGGCGATTGGTTGCATCCTTACTGGTAATGAGCAAACATATCTGAAGTGGGCTGGGGGCACATGTGCCTCCCAAGTCCTGATTGGAGTGGTTTGTGGTGGGGAAAGACATCATTGTCTGAGGTGGGTTGGGGCACATTGGGCCCCACTGGTACTGATTGAAGTGGTTAGGTGTGGAGTGACATCATTGTCTGAGGTGGATTGGGGCACATTGGACCTCACTGGTACTGATTGAAGTGGTTAGGTGTGGAGTGACATCGTTGTCTGTGGTGGGTTGGAGCACATTGGGCCCCACTGGTATTGATTGAAGTGGTTAGGTGTGGAGTGACATCATTGTCTGAGGTGGGTTGGAGCACATTGGGCCTCACTGGTACTGATTGAAGTGGTTAGGTGTGGAGTGACATCGTTGTCTGTGGTGGGTTGGAGCACATTAGGCCTCACTGGTACTGATTGTAGTGGTTAGGTGTGGAGTGACATCATTGTCTGGGGTGGGTTGGAGCACATTGGGCCTCACTGGTACTGATTGAAGTAGTTAGGTGTGGAGTGACATCGTTGTCTGTGGTGGGTTGGAGCACAATGGGCCCCACTGGTACTGATTGAAGTGGTTAGGTGTGGAGTGACATCGTTGTCTGTGGTGGGTTGGAGCACATTGGGCCCCACTGGTACTGATTGAAGTGGTTAGGTGTGGAGTGACATCATTGTCTGAGGTGGGTTGGAGCACATTGGGCCTCACTGGTATTGATTGAAGTGGTTAGGTGTGGAGTGACATCATTATCTGAGGTGGATTGGGGCACATTGGGCCTCACTGGTACTGATTGAAGTGGTTAGGTGTGGAGTGACATCATTGTCTGTGGTGGGTTGGAGCACATTGGGCCCCACTGGTATTGATTGAAGTGGTTAGGTGTGGAGTGACATCATTGTCTGTGGTGGGTTGGAGCACATTGGGCCCCACTGGTACTGATTGAAGTGGTTAGGTGTGGAGTGACATCGTTGTCTGTGGTGGGTTGGAGCACGTTGGGCCCCACTGGTATTGATTGAAGTGGTTAGGTGTGGAGTGACATCATTGTCTGTGGTGGGTTGGAGCACATTGGGCCCCACTGGTACTGATTGAAGTGGTTAGGTGTGGAGTGACATCGTTGTCTGTGGTGGGTTGGAGCACATTGGGCCCCACTGGTATTGATTGAAGTGGTTAGGTGTGGAGTGACATCGTTGTCTATGGTGGGTTGGAGCACATTGGGCCCCACTGGTACTGATTGAAGTGGTTAGGTGTGGAGTGACATCGTTGTCTGTGATGGGTTGGAGCACATTGGGCCCCACTGGTACTGATTGAAGTGGTTAGGTGTGGAGTGACATCGTTGTCTGTGGTGGGTTGGAGCACATTGGGCCCCACTGGTATTGATTGAAGTGGTTAGGTGTGGAGTGACATCGTTGTCTGTGGTGGGTTGGAGCACATTGGGCCCCACTGGTACTGATTGAAGTGGTTAGGTGTGGAGTGACATCGTTGTCTGAGGTGGATTGGGGCACATTGGGCCTCACTGGTACTGATTGAAGTGGTTAGGTGTGGAGTGACATCATTGTCTATGGTGGGTTGGAGCACATTGGGCCCCACTGGTACTGATTGAAGTGGTTAGGTGTGGAGTGACATCGTTGTCTGTGGTGGGTTGGAGCACATTGGGCCCCACTGGTACTGATTGAAGTGGTTAGGTGTGGAGTGACATCGTTGTCTGTGGTGGGTTGGAGCACATTGGGCCCCACTGGTATTGATTGAAGTGGTTAGGTGTGGAGTGACATCGTTGTCTGTGGTGGGTTGGAGCACATTGGGCCCCACTGGTACTGATTGAAGTGGTTAGGTGTGGAGTGACATCGTTGTCTGAGGTGGATTGGGGCACATTGGGCCTCACTGGTACTGATTGAAGTGGTTAGGTGTGGAGTGACATCATTGTCTGAGGTGGGTTGGGGCACATTGGGCCTCACTGGTACTGATTGAAGTGGTTAGGTGTGGAGTGACATCATTGTCTGAGGTGGGTTGGAGCACATTGGGCCTCACTGGTACTGATTGAAGTGGTTAGGTGTGGAGTGACATCGTTGTCTGTGGTGGGTTGGAGCACATTGGGCCCCACTAGTATTGATTGAAGTGGTTAGGTGTGGAGTGACATCATTGTCTGAGGTGGGTTGGAGCACATTGGGCCCCACTGGTATTGATTGAAGAGGTTAGGTGTGGAGTGACATCATTGTCTGAGGTGGGTTGGAGCACATTAGGCCTCACTGGTACTGATTGAAGTGGTTAGGTGTGGAGTGACATCATAATTGTCTGACGTGGGTTGGGGCACATTGGGCCTCACTGGTACTGATTGAAGTGGTAAGGTGTGGAGTGACATCATTGTCTGTGGTGGGTTGGAGCACATTTGGCCTCACTGGTACTGATTGAAGTGGTTAGGTGTGGAGTGACATCATTGTCTGTGGTGGGTTGGAGCACATTGGGCCCCACTGGTACTGATTGAAGTGGTTAGGTGTGGAGTGACATCGTTGTCTGTGGTGGGTTGGAGCACATTGGGCCCCACTGGTATTGATTGAAGTGGTTAGGTGTGGAGTGACATCGTTGTCTGTGGTGGGTTGGAGCACATTGGGCCCCACTGGTACTGATTGAAGTGGTTAGGTGTGGAGTGACATCATTGTCTGTGGTGGGTTGGAGCACATTGGGCCCCACTGGTATTGATTGAAGTGGTTAGGTGTGGAGTGACATCATTGTCTGAGGTGGGTTGGAGCACATTGGGCCCCACTGGTATTGATTGAAGTGGTTAGGTGTGGAGTGACATCGTTGTCTGTGGTGGGTTGGAGCACATTGGGCCCCACTGGTACTGATTGAAGTGGTTAGGTGTGGAGTGACATCGTTGTCTGTGGTGGGTTGGAGCACATTGGGCCCCACTGGTATTGATTGAAGTGGTTAGGTGTGGAGTGACATCGTTGTCTGTGGTGGGTTGGAGCACATTGGGCCCCACTGGTACTGATTGAAGTGGTTAGGTGTGGAGTGACATCGTTGTCTGAGGTGGATTGGGGCACATTGGGCCTCACTGGTACTGATTGAAGTGGTTAGGTGTGGAGTGACATCATTGTCTGAGGTGGGTTGGGGCACATTGGGCCTCACTGGTACTGATTGAAGTGGTTAGGTGTGGAGTGACATCATTGTCTGAGGTGGGTTGGAGCACATTGGGCCTCACTGGTACTGATTGAAGTGGTTAGGTGTGGAGTGACATCGTTGTCTGTGGTGGGTTGGAGCACATTGGGCCCCACTAGTATTGATTGAAGTGGTTAGGTGTGGAGTGACATCATTGTCTGAGGTGGGTTGGAGCACATTGGGCCCCACTGGTATTGATTGAAGTGGTTAGGTGTGGAGTGACATCGTTGTCTGTGGTGGGTTGGAGCACATTGGGCCCCACTGGTACTGATTGAAGTGGTTAGGTGTGGAGTGACATCGTTGTCTGTGGTGGGTTGGAGCACATTGGGCCCCACTAGTATTGATTGAAGTGGTTAGGTGTGGAGTGACATCATTGTCTGAGGTGGGTTGGAGCACATTGGGCCCCACTGGTATTGATTGAAGAGGTTAGGTGTGGAGTGACATCATTGTCTGAGGTGGGTTGGAGCACATTAGGCCTCACTGGTACTGATTGAAGTGGTTAGGTGTGGAGTGACATCATAATTGTCTGAGGTGGGTTGGGGCACATTGGGCCTCACTGGTACTGATTGAAGTGGTAAGGTGTGGAGTGACATCATTGTCTGTGGTGGGTTGGAGCACATTTGGCCTCACTGGTACTGATTGAAGTGGTTAGGTGTGGAGTGACATCATTGTCTGTGGTGGGTTGGAGCACATTGGGCCCCACTGGTACTGATTGAAGTGGTTAGGTGTGGAGTGACATCGTTGTCTGTGGTGGGTTGGAGCACATTGGGCCCCACTGGTATTGATTGAAGTGGTTAGGTGTGGAGTGACATCGTTGTCTGTGGTGGGTTGGAGCACATTGGGCCCCACTGGTACTGATTGAAGTGGTTAGGTGTGGAGTGACATCATTGTCTGTGGTGGGTTGGAGCACATTGGGCCCCACTGGTATTGATTGAAGTGGTTAGGTGTGGAGTGACATCATTGTCTGAGGTGGGTTGGAGCACATTGGGCCCCACTGGTATTGATTGAAGTGGTTAGGTGTGGAGTGACATCGTTGTCTGTGGTGGGTTGGAGCACATTGGGCCCCACTGGTACTGATTGAAGTGGTTAGGTGTGGAGTGACATCGTTGTCTGTGGTGGGTTGGAGCACATTGGGCCCCACTGGTATTGATTGAAGTGGTTAGGTGTGGAGTGACATCGTTGTCTGTGGTGGGTTGGAGCACATTGGGCCCCACTGGTACTGATTGAAGTGGTTAGGTGTGGAGTGACATCGTTGTCTGAGGTGGATTGGGGCACATTGGGCCTCACTGGTACTGATTGAAGTGGTTAGGTGTGGAGTGACATCATTGTCTGAGGTGGGTTGGGGCACATTGGGCCTCACTGGTACTGATTGAAGTGGTTAGGTGTGGAGTGACATCATTGTCTGAGGTGGGTTGGAGCACATTGGGCCTCACTGGTACTGATTGAAGTGGTTAGGTGTGGAGTGACATCGTTGTCTGTGGTGGGTTGGAGCACATTGGGCCCCACTAGTATTGATTGAAGTGGTTAGGTGTGGAGTGACATCATTGTCTGAGGTGGGTTGGAGCACATTGGGCCCCACTGGTATTGATTGAAGAGGTTAGGTGTGGAGTGACATCATTGTCTGAGGTGGGTTGGAGCACATTAGGCCTCACTGGTACTGATTGAAGTGGTTAGGTGTGGAGTGACATCATAATTGTCTGAGGTGGGTTGGGGCACATTGGGCCTCACTGGTACTGATTGAAGTGGTAAGGTGTGGAGTGACATCATTGTCTGTGGTGGGTTGGAGCACATTTGGCCTCACTGGTACTGATTGAAGTGGTTAGGTGTGGAGTGACATCATTGTCTGTGGTGGGTTGGAGCACATTGGGCCCCACTGGTACTGATTGAAGTGGTTAGGTGTGGAGTGACATCGTTGTCTGTGGTGGGTTGGAGCACATTGGGCCCCACTGGTATTGATTGAAGTGGTTAGGTGTGGAGTGACATCGTTGTCTGTGGTGGGTTGGAGCACATTGGGCCCCACTGGTACTGATTGAAGTGGTTAGGTGTGGAGTGACATCATTGTCTGTGGTGGGTTGGAGCACATTGGGCCCCACTGGTATTGATTGAAGTGGTTAGGTGTGGAGTGACATCATTGTCTGAGGTGGGTTGGAGCACATTGGGCCCCACTGGTATTGATTGAAGTGGTTAGGTGTGGAGTGACATCGTTGTCTGTGGTGGGTTGGAGCACATTGGGCCCCACTGGTACTGATTGAAGTGGTTAGGTGTGGAGTGACATCGTTGTCTGTGGTGGGTTGGAGCACATTGGGCCCCACTGGTATTGATTGAAGTGGTTAGGTGTGGAGTGACATCGTTGTCTGTGGTGGGTTGGAGCACATTGGGCCCCACTGGTACTGATTGAAGTGGTTAGGTGTGGAGTGACATCGTTGTCTGAGGTGGATTGGGGCACATTGGGCCTCACTGGTACTGATTGAAGTGGTTAGGTGTGGAGTGACATCATTGTCTGAGGTGGGTTGGGGCACATTGGGCCTCACTGGTACTGATTGAAGTGGTTAGGTGTGGAGTGACATCATTGTCTGAGGTGGGTTGGAGCACATTGGGCCTCACTGGTACTGATTGAAGTGGTTAGGTGTGGAGTGACATCGTTGTCTGTGGTGGGTTGGAGCACATTGGGCCCCACTAGTATTGATTGAAGTGGTTAGGTGTGGAGTGACATCATTGTCTGAGGTGGGTTGGAGCACATTGGGCCCCACTGGTATTGATTGAAGTGGTTAGGTGTGGAGTGACATCGTTGTCTGTGGTGGGTTGGAGCACATTGGGCCCCACTGGTACTGATTGAAGTGGTTAGGTGTGGAGTGACATCGTTGTCTGTGGTGGGTTGGAGCACATTGGGCCCACTAGTATTGATTGAAGTGGTTAGGTGTGGAGTGACATCATTGTCTGAGGTGGGTTGGAGCACATTGGGCCCCACTGGTATTGATTGAAGAGGTTAGGTGTGGAGTGACATCATTGTCTGAGGTGGGTTGGAGCACATTAGGCCTCACTGGTACTGATTGAAGTGGTTAGGTGTGGAGTGACATCATAATTGTCTGAGGTGGGTTGGGGCACATTGGGCCTCACTGGTACTGATTGAAGTGGTAAGGTGTGGAGTGACATCATTGTCTGTGGTGGGTTGGAGCACATTTGGCCTCACTGGTACTGATTGAAGTGGTTAGGTGTGGAGTGACATCATTGTCTGTGGTGGGTTGGAGCACATTGGGCCCCACTGGTACTGATTGAAGTGGTTAGGTGTGGAGTGACATCGTTGTCTGTGGTGGGTTGGAGCACATTGGGCCCCACTGGTATTGATTGAAGTGGTTAGGTGTGGAGTGACATCATTGTCTGTGGTGGGTTGGAGCACATTGGGCCCCACTGGTACTGATTGAAGTGGTTAGGTGTGGAGTGACATCATTGTCTGTGGTGGGTTGGAGCACATTGGGCCCCACTGGTATTGATTGAAGTGGTTAGGTGTGGAGTGACATCATTGTCTGAGGTGGGTTGGAGCACATTGGGCCCCACTGGTATTGATTGAAGTGGTTAGGTGTGGAGTGACATCGTTGTCTGTGGTGGGTTGGAGCACATTGGGCCCCACTGGTACTGATTGAAGTGGTTAGGTGTGGAGTGACATCGTTGTCTGTGGTGGGTTGGAGCACATTGGGCCCCACTGGTATTGATTGAAGTGGTTAGGTGTGGAGTGACATCGTTGTCTGTGGTGGGTTGGAGCACATTGGGCCCCACTGGTATTGATTGAAGTGGTTAGGTGTGGAGTGACATCGTTGTCTGAGGTGGATTGGGGCACATTGGGCCTCACTGGTACTGATTGAAGTGGTTAGGTGTGGAGTGACATCATTGTCTGAGGTGGGTTGGGGCACATTGGGCCTCACTGGTACTGATTGAAGTGGTTAGGTGTGGAGTGACATCATTGTCTGAGGTGGGTTGGAGCACATTGGGCCTCACTGGTACTGATTGAAGTGGTTAGGTGTGGAGTGACATCGTTGTCTGTGGTGGGTTGGAGCACATTGGGCCCCACTAGTATTGATTGAAGTGGTTAGGTGTGGAGTGACATCATTGTCTGAGGTGGGTTGGAGCACATTGGGCCCCACTTGTATTGATTGAAGAGGTTAGGTGTGGAGTGACATCATTGTCTGAGGTGGGTTGGAGCACATTAGGCCTCACTGGTACTGATTGAAGTGGTTAGGTGTGGAGTGACATCATAATTGTCTGAGGTGGGTTGGGGCACATTGGGCCTCACTGGTACTGATTGAAGTGGTAAGGTGTGGAGTGACATCATTGTCTGTGGTGGGTTGGAGCACATTTGGCCTCACTGGTACTGATTGAAGTGGTTAGGTGTGGAGTGACATCATTGTCTGTGGTGGGTTGGAGCACATTGGGCCTCACTGGTACTGATTGAAGTGGTTAGGTGTGGAGTGACATCGTTGTCTGTGGTGGGTTGGAGCACATTGGGCCCCCACTGGTATTGATTGAAGTGGTTAGGTGTGGAGTGACATCATTGTCTGTGGTGTGTTGGAGCACATTGGGCCTCACTGGTACTGATTGAAGTGGTTAGGTGTGGAGTGACATCGTTGTCTGAGGTGGATTGGGGCACATTGGGCCCCACTGGTACTGATTGAAGTGGTAAGGTGTGGAGTGACATCGTTGTCTGAGGTGGGTTGGAGCACATTGGGCCTCACTGGTACTGATTGAAGTGGTTAGGTGTGGAGTGACATCGTTGTCTGAGGTGGATTGGGGCACATTGGGCCCCACTGGTATTGATTGGTGGGGGTCAGGGTTGGGGTAGACATCGTTGTCTGTGGTGGGTTGGGGATACATAAGGGCCTCTCCGGTACTGATTGGAGGTGTTCGGGGTGGAAGAGTGACTTTAATTCTATCCGTTAATTTTAACCCCGATCCACACACTTAAACATTCGAACCAACATGTGAACAATCATCAAATTATTGGTCATGTTTTCAGTGAAAATAATCGGCTTTGTTTTGTCACTGCTCGAATCGGGCTACTTGGGATTAGGACAATCAAAGATTTATATGATTTTTTAAATGGTATTGTCTCACAACGAATAGTATATCTGACATTCCTCTGGAGCTTTGGTATCGGTGTGAATAGTGCGCTTTTAGATTGAAATTAATCGATATTTTAAAATGTATTTACCAATACAAAAAGAAATAAAATACGAAGTTAATTTCTGACAGATTGCGATGTATGTATACTTTGGCTTGTTATTATTGCTACTTAATTAAGATAGAATCCTTTAAATTGAAGCTGATAATTTTGAACATATCGACCTCCCTTTTGCATAGTTAGCTACCCTGAAAAAATGTGCGTAATTAATTTCTGGTGCCTTATCCAAGTATTGATATATATTACTGGTGTCTGTTCAGTATTACTTATGTACCTCTGTACAATTTCATGTAAATCCCAATGATGCAACATCTGTCCTTCTACCATGCCAGGCATTGTGTTCACTACTCTATGGGCATCAACATGTTCTCGCTCCCTGTATTGGTTCAACCATTCAACCACTGGGCGCAGCGAGCGTTCGTAAAATGATATTTCAATAACATGAGAAGTCTACGTAGCGCTTCGTAAATTACCCTAAAGAATCTATGATGTTGAGTTAGGAATTGAATCAATTAAATCACATTAACAACACATTTAGTTAACAACAATCAAAATAATCACGTATCGAACAAGCACAAAAATCCCAAAGAAATTAACCGTATACCGTTGCTTTCTCCAATGCGTGAAATTTTCAAATCGCGTGTTTGTCAATGTGAAAAAAATGATAATATTGTATTTCCTTAAACACAAAAACAAACTAAACAAATACATGTATACAAATAAATACATATGATTATACTATGTGTGATTTGGGATGGTGGGTGAAGGGGGGGTGATTCAATTTTAAGCACATGTAAGCTTTCAGACTGGGTTGAAAGCTTTTCGTATTAACAAACCACGTTTTATGACCACGTATCGGAACATTAATTTAAAACATAAAAACAGGAATGCTTTGTTTATAAAATAAAAAAATTGACGGACACATTGGTAGTCAGAATCCTGTCTTGGCGCAATAATTGTTGCCATTCAATTATTTTTAAAGCCGTTCCTACCCCATGCACTTTGTCTTTCCGAGAGTTTCCAAAAATTGCCGGAACCTCTCCCCATACAAGGTTTGGTACAGGAGGCGGGTACTCAGACGCGCAGCACGAATTATTAGAGCGTTAGGACCCGGGCCCGCTGCAGGGCCCCGGTAGTCTTATTTTATGAAAATGCCCTCTTTCGCACTCGGAGCCTTTCTACATTACTCTTTGAGCAAAATTCATATGACATTTTACAATTGTTGTCCCTACTTTTTATTTTTTGTTTATGAAATCGACATTCAGCAAAAGAAACAGGGGTGTGCGAGTGCAAAATTGGCTTCGCAAAGTTATGGGGTCTGGAACCCATTACAGGTTTAGGGAAATTGTTGTGATTTGAGATGCTTAATTGCGCATTCTGAACTTGTGGGGGTGTCGAGGGTATCGTTAGAGCATCAGTATACAGTTTAACTCTTCGTGACACCATCAAAAAAAAATCACACACTTATGCCATCAGGCACTTTTCAAGTGTCCGTTTGATATTTTGCGTGTAATACGTGTATTTTGAGAACACAATCATGTTTAAATCGCCCAAACTATTGGATATAGACCCTTGTGACTAAATAAAATAAATTCAAGCAAAATTTCCATTGAGATCAGCCCACAAGTGTCTCTAAGCCATTTGTTTGAATGAAACCCTCGTGTTCGATGAGTCAGCAACAACATCATAATTTCTTACATTTCTTACATTTCCCAAGGGAATACCGGGAGAACTGGTCATTGGTGGATTTTTTTGGTGTGAAATAAACCCCGATGGTAACAAGACAATTGGCATGCTATTTGGCTAGGTGTAGTTAAGGAAACTTACATTTTTTAAATACAAATAAAATAAAATGGCGGAGTAATTACTTTTAAATTAAAAACGGACACCTGAAAAGTGCCTGATGGCTTAATCGAGGGTTAAGTTGCAAATGTTTTTAATTTCGCTATCTTTTGACTCCCCAACAAATTAAACACTCTGGCAGAATTGACTTATTGTGCAGCCTTCCCTGGGTCCTGTAAAATACAATGTTGATTTAAATACTCATTCGTATTATTGGCCCATCCAATGAACTGTTGTTGGGTGTTCTCTTTACCCTTTTTTTTCTTGAATAAAAAAAAACCAAACCAGTAGGCAAAATTGAGTAATCGTGACATATTTTTACCTACAGGGGCTTGGGATTGGGGTCCTCACAAGAGCCCGGGAAAACCAATAGCGGATTAAGAAACCCTTGGGTGGATTTCAGCCCATTTGAATTATCTTTACGGCAATAACTGATCTGTTAGTGGTTTTCCCTTTGTTCTTTTTTTGGACGAAAAATAACGGACGCTGCATGCATGTATCCTCTTACCACCCGATGGTTATAACAATTCAAACTCCATTCAAAGCATGATGAGTTTATTTTCATTAAACATTTTTGTTTTAATCTAAGATATTTATTAGATTTTTGCATTGTGCATGTTTTGATAAAAGTTTGTTTATTGCTCTATTTCTTTTGTTATACTATTATTGTTCTACTTGTTTAGGTTTTATGAACCAGGCGAAAATTTGAAATACTCCCCCCTTTCTTTTACCATATGGCACAATCTTTGGAGAATGATAATTTCGGCCTTCCAGTCCGATCTATTTCCTTTTTGGATTTATCTTCTGATTAGTTTATTGCACCTTTTAAATTTTATTTTGTAACTTTGTTGTTGAAAATTGCTTTGTATCAACTTGGACAGTTTTCCAGAGAGATTTATCTGGAGTATTGGTACTGGTACAAGTGAGCTGTTACCCAGAAACTACCCCCTCCCGTTTAATTATCCATCCTAAAAAAATGATTATGCTTTAATAATTTCTGACAGAGAGCGAAGTATTTATTATTTAGATAATGTTTATATCTACTTAACATAAAATCCTTCAGTTTTGAAATAATCGACTATCTTTGTCGATAATGAACATTCCTAAAACATAAACTGGCTATGACTTTCTAATGTTATAGCGAAATATTTCATAGAGTTGATGTTATTCTCAACGACTATACGTCTTTCCTTCCAAAATGCCATGCCTTTTTGTCAACTACTCTATCGACATCAACAGGTTCTCACTACCGGGTGCAGCCAATATTCTTGAAACATAGTTACAATAGTATAAGAAGTCTAAGGTAGCGCTACGTAAATTTCCCTGAAAATGTAGGAGGTTGTGTAAAGTATTGAATTGAGGTTCAGTTGGAAATTCTACTGGTTACAAACCAACTTCTTTGGGATTGGCGGCGGTGTCTGTTTTAGGTATTTGTTGGTTATGAACCGTTTTAAGATGGTAATGGATTAGTCCATCGCTGAAAATAAGTAAGTAACAATTTGTCTTTGCTCAAAGATTCCTTTCTCGCTAGCCTCACGAGTCCACTGCGCCAACTACACGGGATGTTGCCCCTGGTTTACGTCCCGCTAGCCCCACGCTGTGTACCGTGGAACATGGCTCCGTTTTCATGGACTCTCTGAAATAAAATCCTACGTTCGATTATCCATAACATTTGCAACTTGTAAGCGTCATTTGAATACACAGTCTTTTGTTTTTGTCAAATACTCACGCATAGCCGTAGAAAGTTTGCACGTAGGTTTGGCTTTGGCTTTTGGCTTTTTTCAAGTTTATTTATAGTTTGGATGAAAAAGCAATGTTGAAGGAGATGGAGGTAAATTTTAATATTGATTGTGTGGTTCCAGAAACTAGGGCCTTGCAGGTAGAGAGCAAACTGACATCAATACTGTTTCTGACGTGCCATTTTAAACTACTGAAGCAATTTAACATAAATCATTGAGGGCTAGAAATATTAATTAACAGAGAGGAAGTGAGAAGTGCATGCAGCAATGTGAAAATAATATATAGAATTGGGTAGAATCTTGCAGTGTGAAATACATTTACAGGTAGAGGTCGATGTATATGACGCAACATGCGAAGCACTTGGTTGAATAGATTAGTCCTGTGAGCAACTTGATTTTTTTTAAATGTAATTTAGTAAAACTACAACAAATTAAACTTGTGTGTTTACTTAAATGTTTCACTTCGTTATAAAATTTCAAGCCGTTCCTAATTTTGAAAATGTGTGCATTGGAAACGCGCCATTAAAAGATTGAAGCCCTGGCAGCGACTAAAAACAGATGTAGGAATAAACCAAAATGGAAGCGTTTTCATTGTAGATATGTATCTTTTACTGGCACCATTTTAAAACATCACCTCAATACCTTCAACATATACACATTGAAAGTTTACAACGCAATGTGTATTTGTTTCTTTTAATGTTTAAAAATCACATTTGATTTATTTTTAATTTGTTTTATTTGTTTACCAAACCAACTGCCGACGAGCCCCCAATTACAGGAAAGGAGAATATAGTATTCATATTCAGACTATGTATGTACATTCATCTTTTGTCTTCTTAGTCTTCGAAAAGATTATAAAGGCAACGTTTACAAAGTAAATGAAATGCAATGGAGAACAAAACAAATAAGCAAGCACAAATAAATCTGGGGAAAAAATACAGGTAAGAAAAGTTAATGAAATAATTCAAGACAAAATTTCGATAAATAAGTTTAATTACAGTTAAAATAACAATATTAAAAAACCGATGAATACAAATTAAAGTAAAAATAACCAAGGAATTATAGAAACATAACAAACCGATAAACAATAAAATACATTTCAGAAACGCATTAGTTATTGGCAGAGTAAAATCTGACCAAGAAAGGGAAATGGCTCCAAACACATCTCAAGACCCATGGAAAATGTTACAAGTGTAGGAAATCTTAGACAAAAAGCCACGCTTTGTCACATCAACCCTTGGCACACATAATATGTCTGTATTTGGTTGTCTAGTATTACGACTAAGTACATGTAAGCTAAGAGGGTTGAACTCAATGTTGCTAAAATGATTGTAGAGAAATATAGGTAGGCTAGCCATTTTGTTTATATCTAAGGGTGGTAGCCTGTCAATTTTACATGGGCCAAGCTAATCCAAGTTATAAATAGTGCCATTATTGAGCGTCCCGTGAACAAATTTGAGACAAGGAAACTGAACTGTTTCTAGTCTATAAACTAAATCAATTGAAATAGAGTTAAATGCAATAGTACAATATTCAAGATAGGTCTAATGAGAGAACCAAAACAGGTACGTAAAACATGTTCATGTGAAAGTTGCGCCATACTAAACAATTCATGCGATTAGCTTTTCTGACAACTGCATGAGAGATGAAAGTGAGTTTATTGTCAATACAAATGTCAACATCTTTATGAACATCAACACAAGTAAGAATATTCGTGCTTTGTGAAACCGATCCCCCCCCAAAAAAAAAAAAAAAAAAAAAACAGAAAACGCTTGGAGTTTACAAAATGAAAGAAATGAAACATCAACAACACATTGGAGCTAGCACAATACATGTGGATCAGCAAACTCTAAGCGTAGCATGCAGTGGTGAAGCTCAATGAAGGTAGTCCCTCAATGGTCCAAATTCTAGTAAAATAAAAGGAGTTTAAAATAATGACTAATAATTCCAATCCCACACGGTCTGTTCAAAATTCCTCCTTTATTTATCAATTAAAACAATTTCAGAATAAGAAATCAATTCACTTTCCTTTCACATTGTTTGTTTAAAGTTTAATTGGTAGTGGTTAAAGGTTTGCATTTAAAATGTTCTACATTTTGCTATCTTTTAATTACTGCTTTAAAGGAACAAATAAAACAAGTTAAGTTATTTTGTTTCACCTCATAGGCTTAAGTATAACTTTCAGAACACGAATAAGTATACAACTATACATTTAAGTCGACTACTCGAAAAAAGCATACAAGGAAAGAGGATTTTAATTAAAATGGGCTTCAAAACGATTGCACTTTTTAAAAATATGAGATATGTTCAGCTTATAAAATAAAACATGTTCTAGGCCTCTTTACCAATACAGAAGAACAAGAAAATGTTGTAAGTAAAAGGGAAGTGAAATGTCTAATATTCTTAATTCGGTCCCTCGAAAAGTATTTGTGTTACCTACATTGTGTTTCATTTCCACGCAATATTATTTCGTTCTTTGCTTCATTTACACACTCCGTTTGTCCTGACCTGATTTTGAAGTAAATAGCCGTTAAATCTTATAGAGACACACCGGCTTTGATGGGCTATTTAGGTTACAAAATAAACTAAACATAACTATAAAGGTATTCCAGGAAAGGAGAAGAACGGGTCCTAAAATAAACCATACAATTTGGCTTTTTTTCGAGCCTTTTTGTCAAAATGATGCATGTGGGTTATCCGAACCATTAGATTGGATCAGATAACCCAGTCACGATCTTCTGAGTTAGTTTTTACCTCTAGCCGTATAAATGTTACTTACTGCACCGAATTAAATTCCTGTTGCTTTTAGCTATTTATCACGAGTTGTTAACCAAAAAACAACAACTTTGTTGGGGTTTAGGTAGACACAAATGTTGCATCGTAAACTTGGGTGTGATCGCTGGCTACAGTCCCGCTCTCGGGTAATTTTTCTTTGTTCAACACCAAATCGTTTAAAAATTTACTCAGTCAGTTTCCCTTGTTTTTCACTATTTGATAACAAAACATATTTATTTAAATTTCGGATACAAGTTATAAATAGTTAGGAAAAATCTAGCGTAAAAATTTATTTCAGAGAGTCCGAGCAACAGAAGCGTGTTTTACAGTGCACAGCGCGGGGGCTAGCAGGGACAAAATCTCGTGCAGCCGGCGGAGTGGATCGGGGGTTTCCGTCTCGCTAGCCCCCACGCTGTGTACTGTAAAAACACGCTTCCGTTAACTAACATGGGTAGCTCATAAACATGTGGGAGGGGTAGGGTTTCAATTGTCTGTGTACGTTCCTTCCTCTTGATTTGTACGGACTTTCTTGGTAATTAAACAAATTGTAACAACGCCACTTGTGTTATTTCGAAGGTGCAATTGTGTTCAGTTTAAACAATATCATTGTGACAACGAATTGAACAACAACAAAAACAACAACAACCAAAACAACAACAACATTAACAACAGTAACATTAACGACACACAATCTCAACAAAATCTTGTATTTCCCTCAAAACTTTATTTCATGCCCCGGACATCTTATTTTGTCATACAAAATTTGTTTTTAAACGAATTGCGTTTGTTATCGAAAAAAATCATCCAGCGAAATACGACTTCTTCCCTTGAAATACATTTTCGTTCCCCCGAAAAACGATTTCGTTCAGCAAAGTCTGAAACTGAATCTAAATCCAAATCCCCAAAATGTCTTCTTCTAGCAAAGTCCCCAGCCCCAACTCAGATAGCCCCCATTCCTTGATGCAGCACTAGTGGTAGTGTATCATTCATATCTGCCCGTGTTTAAATTTATGTAACAATTCAGACTCAACAAGCCAGCAAAGCCACCTCTCGGTCTGGCTCCTTATTTTGACAAAAAACGAAGCCTCGACTTCAAGCCGAAGACGGGCGTTTCGTACTGAGCTTAAAAATGGTGCTGGGGACTGAATCTAAAGCCAAAGCCGAAGCCAGTCGTTTCAAAAAGACCCGTAATAACATTTACATAAACAGAGCACCAGTCTACTTGCAACAATGCCACGCAATATCCCGTAAATTCGACACTTGTACGGCTGGTAAAGTGCATACGTTGACCTTTGACCGCTTTTGTTGTTTTCTATTGTTTCTCGTTAATTAAGTGACATTTTTTTATTTCGAAAAAAATATAAATCATCTATAGACTGTCTAATTCTACACCATTAGTAAACCGGTGTGCTCCTTTAAGGTTATCCCCTTGCTGCCGTTTCCCAGGTTGTATCGTAAAGCTTGGTGTTATCCCTGGGTATACGGCAGTAACAGGTTGAATGGCTTCTGACTGGGACCTCAGAACGAAGACATTGACCACGCGGAGATACCGACAATACAGAGCTATATGGCTCAGTTGTTAGAGCGCCGGCACGTCCGAAGGGCGTTGGTTCAAATCCCGCTCTAGTCAATTTTCTTACTCGACCTAAAACTAATAAAACAAATTTACCTTGTTTCCCTTGTAGTTTAGACAAACCTTAGCTCCACACAGCCAGCACAACGCTGTTGAATATCGTCGGGGTGACATTAGCTCAATGCGATGATGTCATTATCTTTTATCTTGATGATACTAACATAAAAAATTGCCTTAGCAACAAATCAGCGAGAGCTTTTGATGACAGGAAAACCTTCTTTCATTGTGCGTTAACACAGACAAATTAAAAATCTCTATTAAAGGAGTATGAAATACACTGCATGTTGACACAATAACAAACGAATACAGAAATAAATAAGTCAAGTATAATTAAAAAGGTGGGCTGAAAAACTGTAGACAAAAAAACAGCCTCAAAAACATAACAAACACCCAAACACTACAACAACAATAACAACAACAGAACATGACGGGCACCTTACTTCATCATTTTCACAGGAGTGTAACATTTCTAGAACTATTTGACACATTTATGGTGTAGACATTTAATTGAGGCCACTTTCTGGACCCAAGGTGCTAGAATACGCATACTAAGGTTCAATCGTATTCAATTGCACGGACTCGGAATTGCATTTACGGACTAGAACTTGGATGGCATCGATTTCAACGTAGACTGGAACTTTGTACTAAGTACGTGAGGACAGTCTCCATTTTGGACTTGGTTTCATGAAGTCAGATTTCGAAGTGTGAAAGACAACCTCCATTTTGGAGTTTCATGAACTCGGGCTTAGGTTTAGATGCCAGTACTCTTACTGGGAATTGGACTCATGGTAAATAACCGGGTTAATCTCACTCAGACTCGAATATAAAGGACTCGAAAAAAGAACAACATGTACGGACTTTGACTTTGACTTTGACTCAGACATGGATTTCACAAAGTGAATAGGAATCAGACTCGAAATACACGGGGTACATTACCTCGATCGTGCCCACCATTGGTCGTTTCCTTTGCTTTGAATACTTAGATTAAAAATTATTTTGAAAATGAGGTTGTTACGCATGAACTAGGTATAACTGTTCACATTCCTGAGCAATGTGCTGTAGGGAACAGTGAGTTTATATTTATGTCAATCGACGCGATAGTTAGATTGGTGTTACAATTAGTTCTCAAACTTCTTTGAAGTAATGTTTAAAGATGACAGCAGATCACCTCCGAAGAAAACGTTTTTTTTCTGCTATTTCAAAAACGAGATCAAAAATGTGATTGTAGGTCAACGTTCATTTAGTTATATTGGGTATTTTCAATTAATAATAAATTAATACAAGCGTACTATAATTTATTTCACTTTATAGAGTTCCCCCTCATCTGTTACCATAGTGTATCAAAACAAAATGTTTTAATAGAAGTAAAGAGAAACTTGGTCTAAAGTCTTCTTTTTTGCATCAGTCTAAACCTAGTTTAGAAAAATGGGTCAAACAAGAAAAATAACGAATCTAAAGAATATAAAATGAATAAATAAACAAATTTAGTTTTGAATGTAGAGTCTTTAAGCAAGTTTCAAAATGTAAGCAGGATAATAAAATATGTTATGTAAACTAAGAGCTTTAGAAAAAAAGCAGTTCTTTCAATGATAACGAACCAAAAAACACCAATATATCCGTCAAAATAAATCATTCAAAAAGCCTGCATTTTCTCTGATGCAACAAAACTCAAACAAGATGACACTCATGAGAATGGGCAAGGACTCCAGCAACAGAAGATACAGCGAGGATCAAATATACTCTGGCAAACAATTAACTCCAGGGGCGAAAACAGTTCTCTGCCGGTGTGACTATGAGCAACCACAGGGCGAACTCATTCAGACAAATGTCCAGAAAAGACGAAGCAGCGAAGGGTACACCATATGACACCCTCCACAAATTGGAAAAAGATCCCAAAATACCGAACTGTAGATTTAGTTCGAAAATGTCCTTACTGGAGTTAAAATCAGGTCTGCAACTTGGTAAATAAGGTATTCTTTCAAAATGCTCCTCCAACGAGTCGTATAAATACACAGAAGTCGTATCCTCGACCAGTCTTGAGTATTTGTACTTTCGAAAATCTCTCCCAGCTCGTATATATAGGATTTGAATATTGTTTGGAAAGAACTAAAACTAACCTTAAATTTCCAAAGCCTTCTCAAACACAGTTCTAGAAAAATCATTCACCCATTCATAATGCGGAAGCGCCGCCCACTGGGGTCAACGGACTTATACTAAGCGCAAAAGGCACTTGACTCGAGATTAGTATCAGACAAGTTTCTCTTCTTGTCACAAGACCACCATTTTCAAGACAGAACTGACACACTTTTTTTGTCAGTTAAAGTTATAAATTGGCTTGTTTCAATAAGTCTTATGAGACACATTGCAAAGCTAAGTTTTCGGGTCCTGTTTTTAGATTGTGGAAATATATTCATGTGTTGCAGGTGCTGGCCTCTTCAAACATGCATAAAGGACATTTTTTATGTTAAAACAAATTAAAACTTTACAAAAATTTAAATAATACACTCACTATTTCAGTATGACCACAGTCATTACGTGTTGATGAAGCCCTGTCAATGTATTAATTCATTTCACTTCCATACCAAGTAGTATCTCTAAACATGTAAAACCGGTGTCCATTGCGGCCTACATAATTGTGGCCCTTTTGATGTTGGTTGGGCCTATTATAGAGTGGCTTAAGAGGAATCGGCACAGTTGATGCAATAGAGTGTTTCTGGAGTATCATTTATTCCTGAAAATACAAGAAGACGGACGAAAATATAAACTGTTGTTTCTCCCTCTTCGTCCAGAGTTTGAATCACTTAAACGATTACAACAAATTACAAATGAAGTATATTAATAAAACATAAACCTGATATAAATAGTTATTAATTTATTTGGAATGGAAAATCTACAAAACCAATGAAACTATGATGGTTCCCGCCAAAAGTTCAATGCGGTCGCCATCTTGAAAATTAATGAACATGCACCATAACTCGATGTTAAAACATCGTACATGCTGTTTGCTACGAAATCCACCACAGTTGAATAAAGTTTATGATTGGGAAATAACAAAGTTATCAGGAATGGTGATGTATTTAACTTGCTCAGAGAAAGTCTCTTCTCATAAGATCAATTAAATAGCATTAAATAATAAATATAACATACACTAAGTAGTAGAAAATGATTTGTGTCTATGAATAAATGAGATGGTAGGGTATAATTTATAAAATGAAAAATCGGTTACCTGAAAATACAAGAAGACGGACGAAAATATAAACTGTTGTTTCTCCGTCTTCGTCCAGAGTTTGAATGACCAATGGGGCGAGTCCGCCACCAACGGTAAGAAGATGGGCTCAGGACTTAGCATAATGAATATTCATATAGTTACGCAATGAATTAAAGAATAGAAATTTAGAGAGGGGGGTATATTCTCATACCAGTCACATTCTCCCTTCCGATGAAGAAAATGTCGACCTCGACATTTTACCTATTATCTAAATTGTCAACAAACTATGTATACACTTAGCAGAATACCAGGTAGTCTAGCAAAAACTTTCAAATTATCGGAAAATTAATACCAACAATTTTTGCAATTGAAGTTTCTATGACAAAGTCAACTCTTAAACTTCAGTGATTCTCTTTCAATCGTAACATGAAATGATGCACTTACTTGTGCTCTAAAAAAATGTATCTAGGTCAGAGCTAAACCAAAATACATTTATTTACACTGTTACTATACAAAGTGAGTATTTATACAATTGAAGGGATGACCAAAAATATAATTAATTAAACCGTGAGAGAAGGAATCTCCATTTCAGGCTCAACCATCTTGCGGCGTTTCCATCTCGCCCACAACCTTCTACCGGAATTCAGTTTGAACTGATAGAGTTCTTCAACTTGTGTTTTGTCGAGAACTCTGTGTTGTTTGTTTAGTTTGTCCAACAAAATCATATGTTAGTCGATCCGGTGGTTTGCGCATTCTTTTTCGTTTTTGTGGTGAGGGGCAGCAGAATCTTATGAAGGAGACTCGTCATCAGTCGCTCTTGGAGACTTGATGGTAGGTTCTACTTCAGAAACTAGTTGTGAAGGAGAGTTGGCCGCAGATGCTGAAGGATAGTAAGGATCAGAGATGCTGTCATCTATTGGGAGGAAGCATGTTTCGATGAAGAGTGCGTTCCTTACCAGTGTCCTGATTACACACAACATACACTTGGACATCTCGGTGTTTGGAGACTACAACGTATGGGTGAGGTTCCCATATGTCTGCTAATTTCTGCATCCCGGTGATATGTTTATGTTGTACCAGCACACGGTCTCCCAGACGAAGAGGTGCATCTCTTGTTCCTCTGTCATACAGACGTTTTTGTTTTGCTTTGGACTTGAGTGCAGATCTGAGATAGCAGATCTGAGATAGCAGAAGCTAACACTAAACAGCTTTTCAACGATGTGAAGAGACTTTCTTGTCCAAAGCAAGCAACGGTCTTTCCTGACCATCATTCTGATGTAGATATTGCCAACAATTTTGGCGAATTATTTGAAAACAGGATCAGCGGATTGTCTCTTCTTGTCCAAAGCTTGAATCCACTTCAATGGCGATGCCTCCAGAGCCTGGAATTACGTTGGACTTACATAGTACTCTGTGTATTACCTTGAAAATGTTTTAGAACTTTGGACGGCCCTAAGGTTCTTTAAGCGAATTTCGATAGTTTATAGAAAAATGTTGCCTTTGCTGTTCTGATGAATTTTAGAAAAAAAAATGTTTGCCTGCATTTGGATTGGCTGTTTTGATGAATTTTATACAAATTGTTTCCTGGGACTGGATTGGCTGTGAGACACAGCAATTTAGAAAAACTAAATACATGTGTGTCCGAGATTTGAAAAGCCTTCGGCTCAGTCATTTATTTCCTGGCCATGACCCTGCCGTTTTAAACAGCTATTTAAGACCTCATCACCACTCATGTATACCCTTATTTAAAAAATAATAATAATTATTGCTGCAATGGTTAGAAACATGTGTTATTTTGTTATTCTATTTTGTTACTTTTATTGTTTTATTTTTTTTTTTTTTTATGAATTTGTCCAATGTATTTTAATTTTATTTAAATTTGTGTTGAAATTTGTGTCGGACAATTTTTTTTACGTTGGACTTACATTTTTCGCATTTCGACCATGTTTCGGAAAATCAAGTGAAATCTCTCATTAAATCACTGCCTTCCAAATCATGCACCTTGGATCCACTTCCAACTTGGCTTGCTAAGGATTGCATCGATGAGTTGCTACCTGTTATAACTTGTATAATAAATCTATCACTCTCAACTGGTGTGGTTCCCGATTCCTTCAAAACTGCTCACATTGTTCCTCTTTTAAAGAAGCAGAGTCTTGACTGCAATTGCCTAAAGAACTACAGACCTATTGCCAACCTACCTTTTCTTTGTAAGGTTCTCGAAAGACTTGTTGCAGCTCAGCTTAGGACTTACCTGGATGAACATCAGTTGTTTCCACGGAATCAGTCAGCTTATCGTCACCTACATTCCACTGAAACAGCGCTGGTGAAAATTACCAATGATATCCTGCTCTCTGTAGACAAAGGGCATGAGGCTGTTCTTGTTTTTTATACTATTCAGCTGCGTTTGACACGCTTGATCATGATACCCTTCTACGGCGTCTGAAAACTGATTATCACATCACAGGGACAGCTCTGCAGTGGTTCCACTCATATCTACACTGTCGTAACCAGATGATTGTTGTAAACGGCTCATGTTCCAGAACCTTCCCACCTACTCATGGAGTGCCGCAAGGCTCAGTCGTTGGGCCTATGCTGTTTATCCTGTTTACTGGCCCTTTAGGGAAGATTATCAGCTCTCACAGAGGCATACAACATATGGTCTATCCTGACGACACTCAAATTACATAACTATGAAACCCAATGAGCAACACGACGTCTTGCAGATACTCGGGAACTGCGTTGAAGATGTCAAGACCTGGCCAGCAATCAATAAACTTCAGCTTAATGAACTAAAACAGAAACGTTGCATGTCTCATCGCAATTCAGGAATCCTGCTAATCTGCCAAGTCTCATCCTTAAATCAGGAAATGTTCCATGCTTGGAGAATGTCCGGGATCCTGGAGTAACTATCGACAAGAATCTCACCTTCAACCAACACATTAAAAACATCTGTCGCTCAGCTTCATGGGACATTAGTAAAATTTGAAAATTCGCAAGTATCTAGATAAGACAGCAACTGAGCGCATCGTCCATTCTTTTGTTTCTTCTCATCTAGACTATTGCAACGGGTTACTTGCAGGTCTCCCAAACTCTCACATCGCTTCTCTGCAAAGGATACAAAATTATGCAGCCAGATTGGTTACCTGCACCAAAAATCAGAGCACATTACACCCGCTATTCGCCCTCTTCATTGGCTTCCAATTCACCATCTGTTTCAAAATTATGCTCCTTGTGTATAAAGTCTTTCATAGTTTGGCACCAGTCTATCTCAAAGATCTCTTAGCCCTTCGTTCATCTTCACTATCATCAGCTACCCGACGCCTTCGCTCTTCTTCCACTGCTCATTTCCAGCTTTCCCCGGGACCCCTCATCATGACACGCTATGGCGATGGTGCCTTTTCGATCATAGCTCCAACACTTTGGAACAAGCTACCCACCCACATTCAAGCTGCACCTTCATTGGATACTTTCAAATCATTACTTAAAACCCACCTTTTTTGTCAATCTGAATAATCTGGTTTTAGCGCTTAGAAACATACGTATTAAGCGCTCTATAAATGTTGTAATAATTATTATTATTAAGGTATTTGACTTCTCTTTGAAGGAGAATTATTTGGATGGCTTGAGCTTAAGACCATGTTGACGGAGACAGTGAAATACTTTGCCAAGTCGATGTATGTGGTCATAAAATGTAGATGAGAAGACTATTATATCATCCAAATAAAGTAAGACTATCGAATAATTCTGATCACCCAAACATGTCTGCATTAGGCGTTGAAATGTCGCTGGGGCATTTTGAAGTCCGAAAAGCATTCTATTACTTTCAAAGAGGCCCATGGGGGTCGTGAATGCGGTTTTGTGCTTGTCCTTTTCATCTACCTCCACTTGCCAATAACCTGAAGTGAGATCAAGTGTAGAGAAGAGAGTTGCATTCCCGAGAGCATCTAATGCGTATTCAATTCGAGGGAGAGGGAATGCGTCACGGATTGTCTTAGCGTTGAGCTGCCTGTAGTCCATAAATATCCTAAGTGAACCATATTTCTTGTGTACGATTACAATGGGAGATGCGTAGGGACTAGAGCTGCGCCGAAACGCTCCTGTGTCTTCCATGGCTTGTATATGTTCTCATACTGCCTGATACTGGGATGGTGGTATTCGTCTATGAGGAAGACGGAAAGGCTGGTCATCAACGAGCGGAATGGCGTGCTTGATTGTAGACGTTCGGCCAAAGTCTAGTGACGAGGTTGAAAATACATCTGAGTGTTTTTGAAGTAGATCGTCCAGTTGTTTCATCTGTGCTTCGTTTTCGAAGGACGCCTTGGATAAGTCTACAGACGGAAAGGTGTCACTTCGAATGTCTGTTGCTGTTGTGTTTCTTACGCGTGCAGTCATGCCTCCTTTGTGATTTATGGCACTACTAGGGACTCTTGCAGGGGCGTTATCTGAAGTTTCATCAATTCGAAGGAAGGAAGATAGTTGGGCAAGTCGAGTATTCGTTGTAATGGTGGTTGGTCTTGCTGACATGTTGTAAACCCGGACAGGGACTTGACGGTTCGGACCGATGTCAGCGACAAGGCTTCCGACCTTAAGACAATACGTTTTCTGTGGACAATCTTCAACAACAGCTGTGTATGTTCGACCATTAGGACTGTGTGGAGCTTGACAAAGCACATCGACTTCTATCCCAGGAGGCACAATAAATGGAGAACAGCCGTTACATTTGGCATAGCCAATTCTACCAAAGTGATCACTGTTGTGTTGATGAAGGCAGTATACACAGCTTTGTCCAGTTGTTTGACAGACTCCATGAACTGATTTCCTTTGGCTAGATTCTGATCCCTTCTTGATGCACGAATGACATTGGTGCCAATTAGTACAGGTAGACGTTTTCTGTAGGAGTCGAATGGAACTACAAAGGCTGGCACCTCATCCTAGACAACGTCTAAGAGCTTTAAAGAGACCGGAATTATACCTAAATAAGGAACGTTCACTTGCACCAGTGATAGACACTTTGACTGAAGTGAGCTGAAGTTGTTGTAGCAGCGGATGTTCCTTCCATAAGTTTTCTGAGACGGAGGTTATCTGGGATCCCGAGTCAATCAAAGCGGTGTAACTCTGGCCATCAACTTCAATCGTTGTCTCATTATTGGGGCCTATTAGATTGTGATACTCTGAGCAGGTAAGTGTCCGTGTGTTTGAAGAAAAAGTTAGAGGGCATTTGAGTTGCTGCTAGGCCCCAACGGCGCGCCCTGAGGCCGTGGGCCCTGTTGGTTTAACGGTGGGTTTCGGCATCCACGAGCGATGTGTCCTTGTTGGCCACAGCGATGGCAGACGAAGAGTCGGTCGGTGGAATAAGATGGTCTCTGGCGGGAAGGAGGTTGTGATGATTTTGTTGCCATCTTCTCTACTTTTTTTGCAAGTTGTTTAACAGTCAGCATTATATTTTGAAGTACCTCGTTGTTGGTTTCTGCTTGATTAGCAATGTTAGCAAAGGGAGCTTCAGATTGAGTAGATTTGGTGCGGGTGTACTTCTGCTGTTGAGGATGCATCTGGAGGAATTTGGAGCGAGCTAGCTGAGACTGGACACTCTGTTCAGACTTAGAGTAAGAGACAAGTCTCGGTAAGACATTTCTCTACGGCGTATATAGTCGCTGACTCGTTCGGTTGTCTAGTTCTTTCATAGAAATCGGCCAGGGGGTCGCCCAAGAGAGACACTTCTCCGAACTGTGCACGTAGCTCAGCAAAGGCATGGTTTGGTGTATGTTGTTCTATAGGAAGTTTTAAAACCAACTTTCTTGCAGCTCCCACCAAGGTACCTCAGGATAGTGGCGAACTGCATACAAGAGGGTGTAGAAGTAGAATCAATGAGATACCTAGTGTCTCGTGTCCAATCATCAACAGTGATAGCTGAGCCTTCACGTCCCGTAAACACTGGAACAGATTTCACCTGATGGTACTGCGGAGATGGAGTGTGCCAGCCGGAGTTGAGGCTTTGATGGTGGGGCGTTTGTGTATGTGGATGTGGTGTAAGCACTGGAGGATCAGGTGTACTTCTGAAACGAGTTGGTTTTGAAGAAGAAACTTTCGACTTCTGCTTCATTGGCCGATGCTGTTGAAATACAGGAATGGGATTTGAGCATTGGTGTTGAGGATAGGACAGTCTCCTGTTTACGTCTTGTAGGTCGGAGATAAACTGTTTGGGCAGTTTACGAAAGTGACGCAGCTCATCAACCGTGGGCAATGAATAAGACAGTGGAGGGGTCGAGGGGTCGTCTCGTGAGCAAATGTCGAAGCTGTTCTTCTGGATCGAGGAGGTGAACGTGTGGCAGGAGGAGCAGGATACAGATCGTCTTCAAGGGACGGTAATCTTCTAGGAGTTGCCATGGTAATAACCAAAGAATGACCACTAGACGTAAGAATGCACTCACGAAGTGAATAATAATATTGATGGTAGTTTGGGGATGGTGGTGAACGAGATGGATAAGCTGCAAACGTTCTAAAATTTAACAATAAAACACAAAAGAAAAAGACAAGATTAATCAATGTTTAAACTGGTATTAAAATTAAATCAATCAGTTAGCAAATAATTGACTGGGTTTTAAATTCAATGAAAGAACTTGCACAATTAATAAAACACTTCTCAAAGCAGGTTATTTAAATTTCAAGCAAACCTTGTTCAACTTCAATCAAAATACAAATCTAAAATCATCAAGAGCAAACATTCAGTTTGAAACGGGCATAATGGTAATGTCATGCGACGTCATGCCTGGTTCTTACAACTGACAATAATAATTATATACTTCTACGCAATGATAACTAAATCACCTAAAAAGATGAATGAAGCACACACACAAATTACATCATAGAGCACCATTAATTTGGTAAAGGTAAGTATCTACATATTCAGTATATGATAACAGCAAACTTAAAGCTGTTACGGTTAAATCAACGCGGCCTTAAAAGTAAACAGTAGCAATTGATGAGCTACCAGGCTACGATTGATTTGGCCACAATGTCCATCGATTCCAACACATGTAATCCGCTTAGTCTAACAAGGAGCAAATTGTCAACCTGACGTTCAGTGTAAGAACTGAATACCAAGCAGAGATTTAGAAAACTGTTCAACACCTGATAGGGGTGGGACTTTGCGGAATGTTTCAAAAGCTGAGTGGGAAATCACTCAAGCAGTAACGTTTCTGTTTACTATTACAGTGTACTGCAACTTGGCAACGGAATAGCTTGTTAAACTGCAGTGATCTGGGCTTGACCAACAAATGTTTCAATGTTGTTTCCTAGATGGGATCGTACAAGATCTTGACGAAAAAGTTCACGATGCAAGAATTAATAGATGTTTGGTAATTAAATCAGACGAGTCAGGATTGTGAAGACAACAGTCAGATGCTACTCCGTTCGCGTGAACAAAATTATGTGAAACTAAACGTTGGTGATCTCCAACGGTGATAGACAGGGCAGTTGAGGCTGGAAAGACACTTTAGCCTGTGTACCTCTACAGACCATAAAAGACGGAACAGGCCGGTCTCCCGAAGTCTCTGCAGCAACCTTGGGATTTTTGTTATGTGTCTTTATGGAAGGTAAGTCAGGGTAGTGACATCGGACAACATTATATTGTAGAGTCGTAGATGCAGGGTAGCGTTGAGAATACACAGGATCGTGCCAGGAATTTCTGCACTATGATTGCCGATGATGAACAGTTTAAAACCGGCTCTTCCACCAATTTGTGGCCCTTTTTGATGTTGGTTGGGCCTATTATAGAGTGGCTTAAGAGGAATCGGCACAGTTGATGCAATAGAGTGTTTCTGGAGTATCATTTATTCCTGAAAATACAAGAAGACGGACGAAAATGTAAACTGTTGTTTCTCCGTCTTCGTCCAGAGTTTGAATCGCTTAAAAGATTAACAACAAATTACAAATGAAGTATATTAATAAAACAAAAAACCTGATATAAATAGTAATTTATTTATGTGAAATGGAAAATCTACAAAACCAAAGAAACTAAGATGGCGCTAGGGTTCCCGCCAAAAGTTAAATGCGGTCGCCATCTTGAAAGTATAATGAAAATGCACCGTAACTCAATGTTTGCTACGAAATCCATCACAGTTGAATAAAGTTTATGATTGGGAAATAACAGAGTTATCAGGAATGGTGATTTATACAAACTATAAGCAATGACTTAACTTGCTCAGAAAAAAGTCTCTTTTCATGAGATCAATTAAATAACATTAAACAAAGACACATAAAATACACTAAGTAATACAAAATGATTTGCGTCTATGAATAAATGAGATGGTAGGGTATAATTTATAAAATGAAAAATCGGTTACCTGAAAATACAAGAAGACGGACGAAAATATAAACTGTTGTTTCTCCGTCTTCGACCAGAGTTTGAATGACCAATGGGGCGAGTCCGCCACCAACGGTAAGAAGATGGCTCAGGACTTAGCATAATGAATATTCATATAGTTACGCAATGAATTAAAGCATAGACATTTGGAGAGGGGGTATATTCTCATACCAGTCACATAATGTACACAACCGTCACTTGATATACGGCATGCGAGGCCAACAACAACAACAACACCACCACCGACAACAGCAACAACAACAACAACAGAAACAGCAGCAACAGCAACAACAACAGCAACAGCAACAGCAACAGCAACAGCAACAGCGACATCGCCAACGACAATGACAACGACGATGACAACGACAACGACAACGACAACGATGGCGACGGTGACGGTGACAGCGACCCGACTACAGCCACAACCACAACTACAACAACGACAACCACATGGGCTCTTTTCAGAGCCAACACTCCTCCGGAAGGATATTTTACAACTAGTTGTACTAATTTATGTAGGTTGTTGTTATTTAAAAAACAACAACGATACACTAAAAGCAAATTTACCTTTTTGTCTCTGTTTTAATAAACGGACATTGACCAATATTCATGTGTTACTATAGCAGTCAGTGTCCTACCAAGCTGTCAGTGTAACCCTGAAATATTTTTTTCTTAATCTTACCTTGCATTTCCATTCGAATGAAAGCACGGCTCATTCGATTTGGTTAAAACCCTGCGTCACGCAAGGGGGCAGTAGCAGTAGGCATTTTGTTTTTGTTTTTGTAATAACATAAAATCCGGTCATACTACGTGTAATCCTCTTCTAGAACCCCTCCTTTGAGATAGTGAAGTCATTCATGGGGTTGCGTTCCATAAAAGGTCACTATGATCCTCTGAGGTCTTTTGATACACACCTATTGAAACACTACAGATTGCCTATGCACTTGTAAACACAGGCCTTTCTAGGTGTTAAAACCTTAGGACTTTGTTTTGTCTCCCCCGCCCACTCCAACAGCCATCCCCACCCCCACCCTACCAACCATCCACCCCAAACAGACTTAATTGCCCTATAAATAAAAGTGCCTTAGGATGAGGCGCAAGTCCCCTTTCAAATTTTTTTGGGAGCCGCGTGACCCATGGTTAAAAAACTAAAATATATTTGTGCTTTTCTCCTGCACTAGCTTATGGTTAAAAACTAACATATATTTGTGATTTTCTCCTGCACTAGTTTTTTCAAGAACAATTGCAATCACTGGACGTCAATGTTGAGAAGTACAATCTACACACAACATCTCCTGGTATGGAAGCGGTTGCTAAGAGCTGAATAATAAATGCACGACTGGATTTTGCATTTTTCTGGAGATCGATAAACAAAGTAAACTATCAAAAACGATTTGATTTCGAAGTAAACCTACCAAACTTCGTTCTTCTGTACATGGGGGTAAATGGTTTCATCGGCTTCAAGTCTTTGTACACATATATTGATTAGAAAATAGTCGACACCCTTTTCTATATTAGTAACCATCCCTGCTAGAAACTAATAATTCACCCATCATTTAAAACGCTGTGTCATTTCCACTGTTGAGCCGGGATCGACGTGTTGTGAAAATGCGCACCAATATGAAAACACTGATATCGTTCGCCATTGCGATGGTCGCATGGGTATCCTACGAGGCATCCGTGACTGAGACTAGTTGCACCCTCGGGTCTCGTGGAAGCATTTTCCTGCCACACCAGCACCACGCACTGATCGGTCACTCGTTCCTGAACCAATCAGGGACAAATCTGATTCAGTGTATGATGCTTTGCTCGAGGCAAGGTCGTTGTTTTTCATTCAATCACAATGACAACAATGGTGTATGTCAGCTCAATGACGTCAGCAAAGAGGATTTTCCTGATAGTTATAAGCAAGATGGCGGCTTTTCCTACTTCAGTAGCGCATCAAATAAAGCCAAACCACTCCCTGAAGAATCGATGGTGACAACGAAGACAAAACAAGAAACATTACAAGCCAAAACAAGAACGACTAAACGAGTAAGTTCCCCATTTTTGGCTCAAGGTTATGCTAACTGAAGTCATTAATTTTGATAAGTTTCGTATGTTTCCTTAAGAGTACCTCATGAAATATATGTTACAAATCGTCGCTCGTACCACGAAGTGACCTATCTTATTTAGAGTGAAAAAATTGTGCTCGGAGAAAATCACGATTGAAGTTGCACTATTCTTCAAGCTGCTGTTTCGGAGTCTGCTTACTTTATTTTTTTATATTTTGTCTTACGACGAAAACAAAGCTGAATGATTTATTCATAGAGAACTATTAGTCTGTTTTCATCCCTAAAACTATTTTAAAGTTGAGAATGGTCAATTGTTGTTTGCTGTATTTCATTGACTTTGAAAGCTATGATGTCCATAGTCTGGCATGTGACAGATCAATACTGGGCTAACCATTGAAAAGGTACCGCAAAAATTACATGACATTTGCTTCCGGTCGTTACCCTAGATCAAAGCTTGCCTTTGGATTTTTTTTCAAAAAATCATCTTCTTAGCTGATCTACATGAACCTGAATTGAACATTGAAACTCATGAAACGTCACAAACTTGAAGACGTCATAATAATGTGTTGAAGTATTTAAGTTACCTTTTAAACATGTTTCAAATTACGTCTACAGATCGGCACAGTTTCAATGGAATTGTCAACCCAAGCACCCGACATAACTTCAGTGAATGCAGGTAGGAACAGAGCTTTTAATTAAAACGTTTGGATTCAACTTAACCTGATAACAATGAACTGAAAACAGCGACAGTTTTTGTTGTTTAAAGTTGCAGACAAGAAAGCCGGTGAGGGAAAGGGAGGACGGGGGGGGGGGGGTACTCCAGTATTGTGCCCCCAACGTTGAAAATAATCTCCTTCGACTTTTGAGTCGTGGCCAGTTTGAAGTAGACTGGTCCCCTGTCTTTATCCGCATAAAAAATCCGGTCGGGAGTTATTCATGCGCCTCGAAGTGTGACGTCAGATGTTCGGGCTAAGTCCGAAGCTCCATGTTCAAATAAAAAAAAAACTACTACGTGAACGTAATAACTACTTGGGCCAACTGGACACTGTTTTATAAAGGTTCGTAAAATATGTGCACGATCTTTTTGTGTGTTCTGCTCGTAATTGTCCAATATTTCTTTAACTGCAGCTTCAAACAAGCATTTGTCACGTTTTGTTTCATTGAAACGTATCTACTTTTTTGAATCTTAATGCTTTGAATACAGGATAAACTTGTTTGTTGATTGGCATTACTTAAACTGATAATTGTTTGTTTCGGCTAAAGGTACGCCTACACACTTCCCACACAAAATCGAAAATCTCTATAGGCTGGTGGCTTGCCACAAGGTGCGTGTGATGCATCTAATGCAGTAGCACTGGTAGTTGGCATAGCACATATCGTGTACTACCTTTAGCTGCTGCCGCTGGATAGCCCTGTATTGGGGCGAAAAGGGGAGCCGAGTGTGTAAGTTTCCTCTCGCCAGTACAAAGTCATACAACACACGGAAACTGGGCGTCTTGCGACCCGGGCTTACTGCAGTGGATATCGAAGCAGCAGTAGGACCCAGAGACATGGTGGACAGGCCCACCGGTGCGTGGACAAGTCCTGGTGGCAGGTCAACCAATGCCCAAGCTATGGGTCAAATAGTGAAGCCATCGCAGCAGGTGGTAAATTTCCTGTTCAGGCATCTGTGACATCTTCGCAGCAGTGGCCAGCAGGATCTTTACTCAGTAATCAGTCTTTGACCGACACTGCTGGGCAGTCACTGCACTGCAGCAGCAGCATGGTTAATCAGTCAGTGACACAGCGAGTAGGGAAAGTACATGCCCATTGCTCTCCGCGTTTGAAAACCCTAAGCAGGCCTAGCCGGCACCCCCCCCCCCTGCCGTAAAGTGTCAAGGTCCCTTGTGGTGCCAGCAGGTTTGATTAGCCGGATGCTGGTAGCAAGGACTTGCATTTGCGCCGTTCAGGAGTGATGGTCGTGGGGCACTGAGGGTGACATTTACCCAAGGTCCTTCCTGGACGACCAGGCGGCCCTTTTCACTCATAGGGCGCCTCTAAGAAAGGTGAGGTAAACAAGGCTCGCCGGCAATCAACCTGGCTGGCTGCCAACAGTCAGCGATCTCCAGTTTAGTTGGAGTAAACATAACCATTACAGATCCTTTAAATCCAAGGAGGAGGACAGCTTTTCTGAGTAGATAGCTCGAGACCTTATGGGTCAACACCGCTGCTTTTTCTGAGATGACAGGCGATCGAAAGGGGAAAAAAACAGTTGCATACCTTCTTCTGGTTTGGAACGGCACTAGGCACCAGGCTCCAAGGTAAATCTGGTACTGGCTTTGCAATCTCAAATTGTCTGCTCTCGCAGCTCTCCGAGCTACCAAAGCAAGTATCCGACCGGCTGTTGACCCTTCGTTTTGCAGTCCCACCAACAACTCATGTCTCCCTCATCAATGTGTATGCTCAAACCAAGGCCAATGTTGTTGATGCATTCTACACAGCTCAAGGAAACTATAAACACCATCCCGCGCACGGACACACTCATCGTATCTGGGATACTTCGATGCAAGGGTTTGAAGCATCTGGATCACTTGGCCGACAGTTCAACAGCATTGGAAGGCTCCTCTTGCAATTATGCAATGAGTTTGAGCTCGCTGTAACAAACAGTTTTGTCAACATGTCTGACAATCACTTCTTCTCCTGGAAAAACCCTGGATCAGGCCATATGCATCTCCTGGACTACATACTGATCAGCCAGAAGCAGCTAAATTATGTCTTCATCACCAGGGCCCTTAGAGGCGCTGACTGTGCAACTGATCGTTACATGATCCGTTGTTACTTCAAGCTCACAATACATTATGACAAGATAGAAACTGCTACAAAGTCACCTTGGAAACTGGCTGTTGGCAAGCTGAATGGTCCTTTTGCCCGAACAGAACTCTCTACTGCCTTTCTTTGCGGATACACACCCGACGGCTCGAACCACTTCAAGTCCTGTCTGGTTAACCAAGCTAAGGAGGTCATCGCACACCCGAAACGCAAGAGCCACGACTAGTTTGGCGACTGCGACAAAGCCATGGAGTGCGCACCAAGCAGGACTTGCAAAGCCTGACAGTCATAGTGCAAAAGTTGAGCTCACCAGGACCAAAGCTGCACTGCAAAAGCAGTTAAGAGAGATTGAAGACAAGTGGTGGAATGGTGGCATATTTCCAGACTCTGAAAACTGTTAATGGACCGCAGGGTACTCAGTCGACCTTGATCTTACAAGAAGTCCACTCGGCTGTGTAGAACCTTGCCTTCCACAAGGGTCCGTGTTTGAATGGCATTCATGCTGAAATCTTTAAGAAGGGTGACAACGACATATTTGGCCCTGTTTGACGTGCTGTCTACCATCTGGCGCACTTGATTCATCTAAGGGGACCGCACAGGACAGTCAAACAGTATAACAATTGATACGCAAAGACCAGTGGGCAGTGGGCAGTAAATTGTACCAAGTTCCAATCAAGACCAACCCCGCTAGACTGTCCGGCGGCAGTCGATAATTTGAAGTTGGAGGTAATGGCCTAAATGGATTACTCCGGGTTGTTCACTGACTTGTAAAAAACGGCGGTAGTTCATAGACGATCCCTGCCATTGTTCCTGTGATCAAAACTGGACCAGCACAACCTGTACTGGTAAGTATAGCGGGCAAAACTAAGACAAAAAATGCAGAAATCTGGATTTTAGATATTCTACTAGAGAGCAGTATACAAACTGACTGGACTGGCTTTACTTTCAATGGACATCCCAACAACTTCCCAGAGCGACACCGGCCGGAGATGTAAACGGAACCTCACGGCAATGTTTTTTTTTTTTTTTTTTTCAAATCCGAATCGCTGCTCATTTAAATATTATTTGTTCTCATCACGCGACGATTGGTGTGTACTTTTTTGTCGGTGCTGCAATGGATGTGTCACTGTAACTGTACTTGATACGGTATTTATATAGAGCTGAGAATAAGTGGTTAACAATTTACGTTTAAAAGACAATGTGCAATATGTTCTTAAAGTTTGCATTGGCTGGCTGTGAGATGAAGGTATCCCAAATAAAGCAACCTGCCTGGCGTAGGCCTGAATTAGCTGTAGTGTATTATCCTGAATAAATTCAAATTAAGTTCGATCATTTATTCAGAGTTGAATTGAATTGTCAGAACATAATTTCCAGTAATCATTACGGAAATCTGTTTCATTAAAACGTCTACAACCGTGAATAAAGTTTGGATAATTCCTTGTTTGATAATGACAAATAAACAATAAATACATTTTGAACAACTTCTGGCAAACCATTTCCTTGTTCTGCATCCCTCGATAATTTTGTGTGTACTTTTTCGTCGTGGTTGATTATTTGACGGTGCTGCTTTAGATGTGCGGTTGTAGCTGCGCTTGATACGGTATTTGGGTTATGTAGAGTTTTGCGTTTCTTATTAAACAAAGTATACGGTTTGTCAAAACATTGTCTATTGCTCTAGGGAGAGGTTTAAACTTAATTCCCACACCCCGAAAAAATAAAAAAAAATACAACAATCCTACGCCATTCAAAACTGCTCTTCGGAAAAATGAGACTACACGTTTTAATGTCATGGAAATCTAATTTTGGTCAACTTATTATATTTCCTGTGCCATCATAATGGACACCCCCTGCTACCTGTAGTACAAACTTGAAACCTTACATTGAAGGTACACTGGAGGAAATGTCCAAAATCAAAATATACAATGTCATATAAACCAATTTGACAAAGGCCGTGGTGTATGTGTAATGAAGAGATCAGAATATAGGGTTGAGGCAATTATGGGGGCCACACTATGAGCTTGTTGACAGGGATTCAACGGTGATTTAACAGCTATGGTCTACCGGGCCGTACGCAATCTAAACGTGGACAACCTTATAAATAAAGAGATTTTTGAGTTTCTAAATCATCAAAATCACCAGATCAAAAACGCCCAGTCTTTATCCCTTACCGACGCAAAACTAATGTAGATTTTCTAATTGAGAAGTAAACAAACTGACTAGACGGGCTCTAGTTCCGATGGACATCACGTTTGTTTCCCTCAACCCCACTTCACAACTCCTCAAAGCAACACCTCCAAGGCCCACAACACTTGCCCAACGTAATAACAAAATCCAGTAACAATGTCTGTTTATCGCTCACCGACACTTTAGTGATATCTCATGTATGCATTGTGTCAAATTATATCATCTATTTTGTAGAATTATATAAATAATAAATATTATGCAAAGACAAAACACTTGCATGACACTAAACAAATTAATTAATGTCCGGTGGTTTTATTTACTGACATGGACTTACTGCTGCCCAGTCTCTAGACAGTCTTTATTGAACCAGGTTTGAACAAAATGTTGTTAACAACTTACCTTTGAGGGACAATATATGTTTTCTATTTTCAGAGTGCGTATTGACCACTGGTAGCTGTGCGAATGGCGGCAAGCTCAATGACACAAACTGCACGTGTACTTGCACGGAGCAATGGGCGGGAAACACCTGTGCTGGTGAGTATGACTTTCATATTTTTAATCCCTAAATTAAAATAGCATTTGATTCATCCATATCGATCATTAGATACAATTATTAATCTGTGAAGGAATGAATCGTATAAGTTTGGTCAGCAAGTTACTTTTGAGTTGAGGACGGATCATTTACTGACAGAAACCAGTTGTTCTCGTTCTGGAACTCAAAACGTTGATTTGTGTGAATGAATCTCGCTGATCTTCAACGGCGCTTCATTGGATTTGCGTTGCAATTCAAAGTGTAGATTCAAGAACTCAAAATGCATGGAAAATAGGAACTTCAACAGCTGCAGTGAATCTTTACGTCAAGGAATACAACAAAGTTAAAAGTTCACAATTTTGGTTATTATGGTCTCGATTGTGACTAAATTGATTCCGATAGCAATGAATAAGAAATATTGTGAAAAGGCAGAAAGCTAAAAGTCAGTCAGCAATATTTTAAGTTCGGTGATTTTCTTCAGAGACACGACTTGCACTGTAGCATTCCAGTCTCTAGACGGCATTCAAAGCCAATAATTGTTTTTGGCGTTTTACGTTTAAAAGATAATGTGCATTATTTTCTTAGAGTGTGCATTGACTGGTTGTGAGAATGACGGTACGCTCGATGAAACAACCTGCACTTGTAGATGCCTGAAACAGTGGATGGGAAATACCTGTGCTGGTGAGTAGAATGTCCTTCCTCATCTTCATCTTTTCCCAGATTTATTCCTAATTTCGAATGACTTCTCATTTAATTATCATTTGTTCTTTATCTCACGCGCAGATTTGTGTGTACATTTTCGTCGTGGTTGAGTGTTGCTGGTTTTTGTCAGTGCTGCAATGAATGTGTCATTGTAACTGCGTTTGATACGGTATTTAGGTTCTGTAGAGATTTGTATTTCTAATTAAACAAACAAAAACAATAAATAAAAGTCAACATCCTGTCAACAATCTGTCTGACTCGAAATTGACTTTGGTCGAAACGATTGCTCTGTGGAGAGGTTTGAACTGCATTCCCACACAAAAAAAAGAAACCAAAAATACAACAATCCTACGACATTTAAAACTGTTCTTCAGAAAAAATTAGACTACACATTTTAATGTCAGGGAAATCTAACTTGTGTCAACTTCATCAGTTTCGTATGCCATCACAATGGATACACTCTGCTACCTGTCATACAAACTTGGAATCTTACATTGAAGATACATTGGTGGAATTGTCCAAAATCAAATAGACAATGTAGCATACAATATCATTAAAAAGCAGAACGCATTGCTCTCACAAGCCTCAAGAAAAAATAAAACATTGTCATAAAAAAACTGACAACGGCCGCGGTGTATGTGTAATGAACAGATCAGACTGTAGGGTTAAGGCAATTATGAGGGCCACACTATGAGGTTAATGACAGGGATTTAACGGGTGATGTCACAGCTATGGTCTACCGTGACGTACGCAATCTATACGCGGACAACGTAATGACTAAAGATATTTTTAAGCTCCTAAATCCTCAAAATCACCAAATCAAAGTCTTTATTATCTCCTACCGAAAATCCACAGCCCCCCCCCCCTCCGGGTGGAACACGGTCTGTAGGAAGGTCGATTATCAGTGGCTGTGGGGATCCAACTCAACAAATCTCAAAATACATATATTGTTTTCGTCAAGCAACAAAGCACGTATACAAGAGACTCCTCACAGGATCTCAAAAGACTGAATGATTTGACGATGGGATAGGAGAAACTCATTATTGCACTAGACATTGGTTCAATGTACGCAAACTGCCCACAGAAAGACTCAGTTTGTGATGCTTTGCAACAAATGAGCTCAGGACTGTACACCACAAAACTTACAAGAAAACTTACGCAATGTCTTCTAGAACTTATCATGGGCGCAAACGTCTTCGAATTCAACAAATTCTATAGACCAACAATTGGCGTGACAATTGACAGTGTGTGCAGTCCTGAAATATGTGACGTCACCTTATCTATGAAAATTAAATTATACTACCAAACAACCCAGCGATAGTGGCTCATATGAGATACACAGACGATGTTTGAATAATCTACAATGGCGACGAAAACAAAGCCTTGGACTTTGTAAAGATGATATATAACTTGCGTCCAACTTTGAAAATTCACTTCAGAGATCTGAGACACCCAAATCACCTTTCTTGACCTCGTGATCTACAAAGGTGAACGTTTTCAGAAAAAGGGAAGCTTGATACTCGAGTATACTTGATACTTGTTCGGGATTCTGCCAACCCTGTATCAGTATTTGGCGGCGTCCTTGAGGGGTGAAACAATGAGATACAAACGCATATTATATGCACACGCACACAATATTTTGTAAATAAGAATAAATCAGAACGTGGATACAACACGGAAGAATTGACCCGCTTCACAAAATCTAACGATGACCGCAACAATTCAATGTTGAGTGCACCAACTAACATCAAGAACAAAACGAACCCACCTCTTGTTTTTATGTTGCCTTATCCCCCCCCCAAAAAAAAAAAAAAAAAAAAAAACACACACAAAAAACACAAAAAACAAACAAACAAACAAACAAACAACAAATAAATAAAAAAAATATATAATAATAATACATCAATATAATCTCAAAAGTGAACTGTTGAAACAGTGGCACTTAATAAATCAAAATTATTTCCCAAAATAAAATCCTCTCTGTACCACCTATGTTGGCATTTAAACGAAACAAAGAACATACAATATAAAACAATTCGGGCTCAATTGCAAGTTTTTACCCAAGAAAACCTATACTCAAAGAAATGGATGAACAGATCTTACAAATACCCATTGAATTACTACAGGAACAACAGTCGGGAACACAAACTTAAAAAAGAAACATGGCAGGAATCAAGACGAGATTACTTACAGAAGTAACCAAAAACGCTAATCTGTCTTGGTACTCTTGCCTACTAAAGGTAAACTGGGATCGCAGCTCGTTGGTAAATTTCAGAAAAAAGCTTTACTATCACCCAAACGGAACGCTGGTATTTCAAATACAAATATTTATATCTGAGATTGTGGCAATGTTGTCAGTTTTGTCAGTTTTTATGCTTTCGGTATATAGTAGTCTCATTGTTCTTACTTAAAACAATAGTGTCAAGTCTTGGAATGCTATTTCTTATCTAACACATTTAACTGTGATTACAGGTAGTACTGGACACTGGTCAAGCATGCCGAAATATAGGGCAACCTCTTCTTACTCAATTGTTTAGTGCAGCCCTCTTCTTAAAACAACCGAACACATTCCTGTATTGTATAATTTCTCAAATGTATTTTTAGTGATGTTTAAAACTATTCATAGTCTTGGGTTTTGCAATAAATGCCCTGTGAAAGTCAGAGAGTAGGCAGAGAGAGCCTCCACCCTCAGAGAGCAACTAAACGTACCGACTACCATCAACCGTGTGTTACTTCGTGTTCTTCTGTTTGTAGCGTATAATCAAACTGGTTATAATTCACAAGCTTAATGATGGCTGATGAAGTGCAGCTTGTAAAACGCACAGGAAATGTGTCTCGTGCCCTTTCATTAATGGAAACAACAGAAGTAGCTCAACATAATTACACCTGCAAAAAGTAGTTTTTAGAAAGTCCTTTCTTGTAATTATCCATCCCAAAAACCTCCCCGTCGCCATTTGTATAAATCCCCTTTTTGTGAAAATGCATGCGAACGTCAAAGAAAAATGATGTTTTAACCATCGCCGATTGATTTGTCAAAAGACAGAGACCATTGTCTCCACCAAAATAACATCTAAACAGCCAAATGATGGTTTACATATCGCTCATTCGCTAAAGATTAATTGGGCAGACTACGCACGCAAGCTCCTTCCTTTCCACAATCTCCTACCTGTCCGTCCTGCCCCCCCCCCCCAACCTGGACCTGGTTTTCTTGTGGTTTTGCCCTTTTCCATCCCCGCATCCTCTCCTCCCTTGTATGAAGAACTGCACGTCATGACGCCTCAAAGGTTTTTTTTTAAGCTTGTTTTTCAACACAGGATTTTCGCTCGACACTTGGAGAACTTTCAAATATGACAAAACCTAAAGCTTTTATAATATCTTGAGTGTGTCCCGGTCCCACTTTATCTTTGCTGGTCCATTTAAACTTTCGACATTTCTGCAAATATCGAATACTATCAAAATGTTTTCTTGCGGTCGCACTTGGTCTGATCTCATGATTTGCCCCATGGCCACATGTATGGTTTCACTCTTCCCTATACATGCATGTTTTAATGCAGTGCTCCCCTATTACAACTGAACCAAGACTCTTAATAATCATTAAAAACATGACAATCGATCACTGTAGGATGTAGACAAGACTTGGTTTTGTGGTTCTTTGAATTGCACGTGGCATAAGGTCATGCTTTTAACGCACTTGCACCCAGGGGTGGTATGGTTGCGGTACAAATCGATACAAACTTACAGTTTGACAGAATAGGCCGTTTTCGAAACCGTGGCTAAGCTTGGGCTCCGGCTTCCAGCTCCGCTTGTCTGTGTGCAGCCCCATAAGGACAGCACATGGTTTTTACTAACGGAAGCCAAACCAGAGCCCAAGCCCATGCCGTGGTTTCCTAAACTGCCATAGTATCACCAAGCATGCTGCCCACACTCACTAAGTTGGGATATACCTGAATGCATTACATATGATATCGGCAGGGAATAAACAATATATATGATTATTATAATAATAATATTATCGTTACTTTTAATTACAATTTGTGGGTCGTAACTAACTAGCTATTAAGACCATGTTATTCGACGGACTAGTTCCCATGATGTTTAAAATGTGTGTTATGTTCTCGTTTCTTCTAGAGACTAGACACTACGACTGCCAAGACTACTACGAGGCTGGTGAAAGGGAGAACCGTGTTTACACTATTTACCCATCCAAGTATCCAGGAGGCCTTGATGTATACTGCGACATGATTTACTGGCCAGGATCCATTGTAAGTTCATCTTCTATCAACGATTCTCCAATGAGTAGATTTAGCAGCACATTTATATTCCACTCGCTGAGGGTTGTCATGTTCTATAGTTCAAAGTATGTAGACTTTACAAAGCATCTGAAATCAAGTCATCATCAACTACGTCAAAATAAAATACTGTTATGAAAATAAATGTATTAAATTCCATACTGTTATAGTTTGTTAGACATGTTTAACAACATACGTCACCAACTAAAATATTACTTAGAATATTATTTACAAAAAAATATTCAAGTCCACATCTTTTTAAATCATACAATCTTTCCAATTTAAACTCTCATTATGTAAGTACTCATAGTACGGTAAAACACCCAATGAGCTTGATTGTCGAATTTGCTGGACTAAACTTGATTTAAAACAAAAAGGCAACCTACACATTTTGACAGTACTTTCCATAAACATGTCTCAATTTAAATAGAACTGTATAGATGGATATCTAAATGAAAATAGAGTGTTACAAGCAATTCAAATTGGCACCTAATCAAAGTTTATCAATCACAAAATATCGTTAAACACTCGATGAACTTAATCATCAAATTTCTGCATACCCAAGCCAGTGTCGAAAGAACACTTTCCTATCCATTGTAACACGCAGGGCTCAAACGAAAACCAGTCTTTCAACTGATTTGGCTCAGCCTGATGTATTTTTCTTACTTCCTTATTTGTTTCAGGTTTGTTTGTTTTTTTCGTTTGAACTGCCCTGCTATATTTTATGTATTGTCTTGGTATGTTTTGCGGTACTAAAGTTCCATTTAAAGTCAAAGGTCAACTAGTGTATGAATAGTTAAAGTACAACATAAATAAACATCAGTGTCTTTTCGCAGTAGGCAGAGTATGAGCACCATTACAATGACTGTAAGTACTCCACTTGGTTGAATTTATGACGAGCTGTACAATTTGTTTTCAATCTTTAGGTTATCCAGGAGCGCAGAAATAAAGATTTGGATTTCAACCGTGGGTGGGATGAGTACAGAGATGGCTTTGGTGACGTAGCTGGGAGAAACTTCTGGCTGGGAAACGAGAAGGTCCGTCAGTTGACTGAGGATGAAGCCGATACCTGGGAGATTCGAGTGGCTTGGAATTGGCAAGATACAGGGATTTGGAAGAGTGGCTATCTTAATAATTTCCGCCTTTCGGGCGCAAACTACACCCTCCATGCTAATGGATCGATTCAGATAGATGGTAAGCAGGATCCGACTGGTCATATAAGTGTTTAATACTTTCACATACGACAAGTAGACACTTCGTTTGTACTGAGTGGCCTGAGCAGCCTTTTATTCACATTTAATAGTCAAATCAAACTGTCCGGTCGTTATTAACCCACGAGACCATACACATTTTGTCAGGATACAACCATTTTACAACACTTTATTTTCAAAAATGAAAACAACTCGCAACAAATCGATTTCCGATAGTAATCCAATCAGCGAAATCACAATATTGTAAAAAAAGCACTGATCTCTGGTATTATCAATTAATCTGCGAGATCTCGAACAATGGCAGAACTGATCTCCGATAGTAATCCAATCCGCAAAATCAACGTATTTATAAAATAGCACTGATCTCTGGCTTTTTCTGCGAGATCTCGAACATTTGGCAAAGTTGAGTTCCGATAGTAATCCAATTCGCGAAATTATCATTTAAAGCTAAAGGGAACGGTTATATACAAACAGCTTAATTTGCATGCTCATTAAATCAATCATATTAGCATAATGCTAGCAGGTCAATGACAGAATTAATTGCAAAGTTAAATATGACTTCAGGTAGAGTTGATAGAGTCACTACAAACAGTTCTAGTAAAACAAAACAATCTCACTGCATTCACTGGCAAGAGTTACCTTTGCCCCATATAAGGAAGGTCACACCAATGCGTGATACATGCCACAAAACTAGCAGCAAATGTGAAAAGGTGGTATGCAGGGGAGGTGGCGGGAATTTAATCAAACTGATTTTCCTAGTAGCGCAAGAGAACAAGTTAACACGAGGACTGCTCAAAGAAGAGTGAAGTGTAGTTTGCCTTGTGGAACATCTGATCCGTCCAAGTCGTAAAACAACTAACACGACAATGACCAATGGGCAGATAAATTGTTCCAACGTCCGACCACGACGCAATCTAACGCTCCGTGCCCCGGGCAACCCCACCAGACTGCCTTAATGCATAAATCCTGTAAGCAGGCATTTTCTGCTTAATGAGTGGCCGGTGGCGAAATGCATGTTACAAACACTGCTAATAATATAGCAAGGCAAAGGTATCGTAGATTGCCGACACTTGTTGATCTTTAATGAAATACACCTTCGCTTGCGCATGTTTTTTTGCTACAGTTAGCACCAAATTTGCTCAGCTTTCTAAGGTTGGCCACAAGTCAGTTACAGACGTTTTTTTCTAAAGTCTTGTAAAGAGCACAACTGGTAAATGCCAAAGTAGCGAGCCTAATTGTCAACAGCCTTTTATGAATTATGAAAGGTTGGTGACAAATGGGACACGTTTCACTGTTTAAAAAACAACGTCAAAACGTTTTGTTTAAAAATACGCAAAAGTGTAAACTTTTTTTGATTGTATCAATTCGGTCAAAAAATATATTTGTTTAACTTTGTAGTAAACTAAAGACTAAAGGTTGTGGTACGGCCAGGCAATTTAGTCCCATCTTGCCTCAATTTGACCCCAAAAGAACTTTATTCATGTTAACAATTTCAATAGTTCGTTGACCTTTCATTCACACAGTGCATGCGTCCCATCGTGCCCTAAATAATGGGGAAAATGGGACACTTAGTTACATTTTATAAAGTAAAGTTTAAGTTTCTAAATAAACTGGTCAAAACTCTTGAAATTTAATTATAAGGTGAAAATATAACTAACCTTTTAAGAGTAAGTAGGTACACGTGAAAATTTAAAACCCTTGTGGGTGGGAGTCTTCCAGTGTTGGATGGTAGATTTTACATGTTTCTTGTTTTCTATCACTTTCAAAGCCCCGAGGGACTTGATCTTCCAGGAGATTCTAAACAGTACAATTCCACAGATCTTAGATGGGGGGGGGCAGTTCCCAGAGTTGTGTAATTTTTGTTTACGGGCTGTGAAGTTTTTTCCTTGCATACAAATGTACAGAAAATCTGGTATACCAGTGCACATAAACACACAGCTACCCAGATCTAACCCTCTGATAAACGAAACAATCTGTTCGGCTGTCTGTTCTCTGCAACAGGCTTGGCTTTTCATGTCTTGCCGACTTGTTGTGGAAGGCCACCACTCACCCCCACCCCCCCCCCCCCCCCCACACCCTGCCAGACAAACTGTCTCCACCTTGTTGGAGAGATACACTTTTGCCCGAATTGTAAACCACAGAGCAAAAGAGAAGCTAATTAAAAATTAATTAATTAACTAGACAAATCAAGGCTTAAATAAGCCTAGACAACAACTGGGCATGCAAAGAAGTCACTAAGATGTCAACAAAATCATGGGGATATGAAATATGACAATGTTTACAGGAGGGGTTTACCACTCACCACTGGTAGACCTAAATGGATCTGAGGGTCTCTGTGGACCAACCACGCATAAGGGTTTAAAACTGGTTATCTGTCCCATCGTACCCCAATGTACCCTACCTGATACTCAGCGCAGAACCGGCCTGTCGACACACATAATATTGTAGCAACTCATTGTGTCTGTCTTCTTATTATACACAGGCTTAGGTGCTACGGTTCTATCTGCAATCAACATGTCATTTTCGACTTGGGACAGAGACAACGATGGTGACAGTGATATGAACTGTGCTGAAGAGTCGAAGGGAGGCTGGTGGTTTAATGGTTGTAGCGGGGGAGGTACAACAGAGGAGTATAACCTTAATGCTGAATATATAGACGACAGTACCAACAGCGGTATAAAACGGATCGGATGTACTGAAGGGGACTGTCGTTATATAAAGCGAAGCAATGTGGCAATAAGACGTAAATAATTGAATAAGCTGGAAATCGATTTTGGGGGTGACTTACTTATTTTTGAATCTTGAATGTGGAATCATGTTTTACAATTTGTCACCAAACTACAGGAAGGGCAAGTGCATTTTGTATGTTAAGCTTTAACCGACTGCGAAAAAGTCTAAACGCAGCCTTGATTCAGAGGCCTCATCTTCCTGTAGGCAGTGCTGTAACTTGGATGACTTTTTGTAAATATTTGTTTATGTTTTTGTTTGTTTTTTTTGGGGGGGTGGGAACACTACTGGTTACGTTTTCATTTGCCTTTTTCTTGAACAAGCCCCCCTTTAAGCGCCTATTTGTTTTAAGATAATCCATGTATTCGTACTGTCTTTGTCCCACCATAATTATGGAATAACAAACCTGTGAAACTTTACGCTTAATCGGTAATCGGAGTCATGAGATCATGGTGAAAACCAATGCCACTGTTTTCCAACAACGGAGTTTGGACTCACGAGATCGATATTAACTGTTTCACTTAATTCTCAAAAACTTAAGCATTTCCGGCAAAACATTTTAGGCTTTTTACCTTGACCATTATTTTTGCCATGTAAGTTATGTGTAAACCAGCGATTGTTTTTTCGTTTTCAGTCTCAACAATTATATGTTAAGTTACAAACCACAAGGGAAACTGTCTGGGTAAATTTTCAGCAACTAAGGATTGAACAAAGAAAAATTAACTAAGGTGATCCCCTGGCTGCCGCTTTCCAGGTTTTATTGTGGACTTGGATATGATTCCTGGCTACACGGCAGCTAACGGTTGAATGGCTTCTGACTGGCACTCCCGAACGACGATATTGACAATAGAGGGAGACCGCCAACATAGTGCTAGATAGCTAAGTTGGTAAAGCGCCGGCACGTTAATTTGGAGGTCGTTGGTTCAAATCTCACTCAATACAATGTTTTGTTTTTCTTTGTTCAACTCCATATTAATAAAACGTTAATCACAGCCTTTTGGGGGGGGGGCCTTTTTGATGTCCAATACTTTATAAACTGTTATGTGCTTGTAATAAGAAGTAAAACACAAGTAAAAAAAAAAAAAACTAAGTCAAAATAATTTAAATCACCCCGTTCGTTTTATATTTAAGGTCGTTTTTGTCTGGAGACACGTCGTTCAATATTAAAACGACAATCGTCAACTAGCATTTTGGTATAATGTTTCGGCAACTTATATACACGGGATCGCATGGGATTTCAATCCGGCCCCGAATAAATTTGTACAATATTGCAAACAGAATAGCCAACAGGAACACATTAAGTTTTACTGAAAGTATTAACAATGGCTTCATAGAGTGAACATAATATTATAAATAAATTTATTAACTTTGCCCGTATTAGTTGGTTCCTTTATTAAATGGAAAAATATAAAACATAAATATGAATAAAGATTTAAAAAAAGACATTTAAACTAATTCAATTATTATGTAGCCTCATAGAGCTTAACGCACTTTTGCATGTCTAGTAAAGCGAGTTTTCCCGGATGTTAAAACAAAACATATTGATTCGCTTTCATGCATTTTTATTATTGAAAGATATTTTTTTCTCTATAGTTTCAAACGTCGTTTAGTTTCATTTTGAGGCGTGTGATTTTATAAACAAAACATAGGCCTAACATTCAATAAAACTTGTATAATTTCGTTTTTTTTCAACCTTGCAAAATCGGTGCTTAATTTAGCAGAGTAGGCGCAACACGATATTTCTGCGAAACGCTGATGTGAATGTTGTTTGAGTAGAGTATTAATAAAATCACACAATTTCACCCTGCCTTACTTTTTGAGTAACAGTTTGATTTTAGCGTGTAATACATTTCTGTGAAGAACCAAATTACTTTTAAATCACACAATCACTTTTAAATCACCCAAAGCATTAGATATAGACCCTTTTGACTAAATAAAATCAATTCAAGCAAAATTCTATTTTTAGATGAGTCCACGTGTGTCTTTTTGCTCAATCAGCCATTTCTTTGACTAACGCCCTTTGTTTACACAACTTAGCAAGGCTGAGTAATTGCTGTACGATTCCTATGGGAATTCAAAAACAAACCCCGGATAATGATAAAACATTTGGCATGCTATTTGGCTAGGTGCAGTTCTGAAAAATAAATGGCGGAGTACCGACTTTTTAATTAAAAACTGTTACTCAAAAAGTGAGCGATAGTGTCACGGAGGGTTTTAAAATAATTTCATTTTAACTTTAGGTTTTAATTGAAAGTTGGTAGTTGCACCGTACCATTTTTTAATTCACACAAACGATGTTTGAGTAAATAAAATACTTTCAAGCTAGCAAAATGTTTTTCATTAAAGTAAATGAACGCTTTTAGTGGTGGCTTAATGCTTTATAAACTGTTATGTGCTTTTAATGTGAAGTTAAATTAAGTAAAACTAAATATTAAATCAAAATAGTTTGCATCACCCCAGTCGTTTTATATTTACACGTAGTTCAATATTAAAACGACAATCGCCAACTAGTGTGTGTTGTTATGTATTTTGGTTTGAACAATTTTTCCTTGTAAATTTAAATTTGATCAAAATCGTCAAGTAACTAATAGATAATGATAATAAAAATGCAAATGAACGCGATTTTGTTGGTACATGACTTTTTAAGTGAATGGTCCAAATATGAATTAACGTTATGAGTAACAAAGGTAGTGCATAATCAACGGCAACAAATACACGGGATCGCATTGGGTTTCAAGCCGGCCCCGAATTTGTACAATTGCTAACAGAATAGCCAACAGGAACACATTGAGTGTTACTGAAAGTATTAACAATGGCTGCGTAGAGTGAACATAATAATATAAATAATAACTTTGCTCGTATAAGTTGGTGTTTAAAAACAAGTTTCTTCATTAAATGGAAAAATTCAAATTGTTCGTGATCCATAACGTGATTAAAACAAATAATAATAATTAAATAATTAAATGCAATTTTGCATAGGTAGTATGGAAGCGAAATTTACCGGGTGTAAAACAAAGCTATTTTTCTCTACAGTTGCACCCGTCATTCAGTTTGAGGCGTGTGAATTTATATAAGATAATACTCAATTGAACCTGTACAATGTTGTTCTTTTCAGCCATGCAAAATCGGTATTCAATTTAGCAGAGAGGGTGCAACGAGACATATCTGCAAAAATGTGAATGCCGTTCGAGTGGAGTGTGTTTCTTTTTTCATCCGATGACCAAAAAGTACAATATTGCTTACGAATTTAGTGATTTGAATTTGAATGACTGTTTTAATGAGCTTTTATTGTCGCAGGAAACATAATAATGCAACTTTATAAATAGGCCGCTTATTTGCCGAAACTGACCGGGAAAGCGATACTGTTGTTTATGAAGTGTAAACAATTATTAAGATAAAAACGGCAAAACAAAAAAATTGCTAATTTGAAGAAAAAAAGTGTAATTTTGTATTCTTTTAACTTGGCCATCTGAATCCAAATCTAAATCCACATCCACATCCACACCGAGTCGTTTTGACACTATGTTTCAGGCCGTGTTCGAATTGGCGGTTACAGCTACGGCTGCAGCTGTAGCTAAGGGTGTTGCTAAGCGTAGCCCTTTATTAAACGCACATTGACGCATTGGTTCAGCCGTAGCCGTAGCCACAGCCGCAATTTCAACCCGACGGCCTTATATGCAAAAAGAGGACCCAATATGACCGAAATTGGTCTTGAAAATAATTACAACGTGTTGAATCTTAAATTTAATGACCATAAGAAGTATTGATATCTTCGAAATTAATATCGTGTTTGTGTTTAAAACTAAATAAAATTGCACAAGCCAACACATTTGTAAATTTTATTTTACCTCACAAAAGTTTAAACCTAGCGGCGAGGTGGATACTGCCATTTTAACCTTTAACCTAAATTGAACAAATTTCCCCCTTTGTAATCTCGCGTGATCATAAGAGACTTTTTACAGTCTGCCAACAACAACATTATTCATTGTGTGCCATCTCTTTGTTTTAATAGTCCACTGTTGTTGTTTTTTTTTCGACTAAGCGTGAAGGTTTATTTGTTCTGGCAAAACTGTGGTATTCTAGGTTTTTTGCGTTCAATTCCGTTTTCGTGCACACGTCATTCTTTCGTTCTAGTTCAGGTTCGTATTAGTCTTTCTGTTTTAAATGTATGCATTCAAGACTACGATTTCCCAAATCGTCAGTAAAAATTTCTACTATACATCTTATTCAACTGAACAGTTGACCCCCTTCTTGCTTTTGAATTGATTATAATTGATCGTTGTGACTTAATAAACTTGTAATGATCTTTTATTTGACAAGTGAATGCTAAACTATGAAAATTGAATTAATTCTTTTGAGTGTTGACGCGACGGAGCTTTTGTTAAAAACACAATTGAATTAGTATAGGTGTTAAAATTAATGTTGGTTTTCAGTTGAAACTGGCCAAGAAAATCTATAAAATCTATGACAACAAATTTGCATGACCCTGACTGGGGATCGAATGGATCCATGGCAAGTTGCTTTGTCATTCTGTTTGTACAAAGATAGCTCACACGACTACCGAACGTCTTTAAACATATTTTAAAATGTTAAATCTAAAGGGTAATAATGATAATGTTTAGTAATATATTGTAATGTGAATTTCGTGTTAGTGTTCACAATAAAATAAAATTGCACAAAACCCCAAATATTTATGTTTTAGAGTAAGATTTATGTAACTCCATAATGTCAACCTCGCCGGCAATTAACAACTTCTAGACTGTTATGAATGTGTCTCCTTTTATATTATCGCGTGGTCTGCAGAGATTGTTCAGTCTACGACACATTAAACGACTAGAGTCCACGACAATGTGTTTCGATAAATTACCCCTACCCTTATTTTCCCTTTTTTTTTATTAAACTTGATATCAGCACAACCTATGGTGAGAAATATATGTATTTCATGATATAAGAGCACTGGCTAGACTCAAGCTCTGGTGTTTCTAATCAGCAGAGTGTAGGTTCGAGTCTCCCAGTCGTGACACTTGTGTCCTTAAGCAAGACACTTAACCATTCTCGAAAAGAGAAGGGGTTTGCCCTGGTGATCCTGGATCGATTTGCTGCATATTGCACCACAACACCTTGTAAATCATAACATAGTTCTATGTAAAAAGAATAGAGCTCATAGCCCAACAGTTCATTGCAGGACAAAATACTTAATGTTGAAGCGCCTTGTGCGTCACTGAGTGACAGATATAAGCGGTATATATGAAGCCACTATTATTATTTACAATGTCAGACTGCACTAAACAGGTATGCGATAAAATTACCAACAAAACATAAGGTGTAAAGTCAAATCAAAGGATTGGAATGACTTTGACTTATTCTAAAATTTGAGAATCTACCGTAGAGATGCATGGGAATGAAAGGGGGTTGTGCGCCTGCTCAGGACTGTCTAAACAATGAAAACTTATCCCGTAAGTCTGCTGCCACCTAGCGTTCTAAAGTCTCCCGTTGGAAACATATGGGTGTGCAGTTTGTTACTATGAATCATATCTGATTCTGTTATAGGTATGGTAAATGCAGCCATTTGCCCATCGTACTGGCGCATGCCAATAATTTCCCGCACTATCGGTGAATTTCATCCACCACATGCTGTCATTTGATTGGTCGGCGCATCTTCAAAAGGCAACGCCCAAAGTTAACCACATCGCCAAGCAGAGATTGTACTTGTAACGACCACAAGCCTCCAGTATGCCAGATCGCTGGCTGGGAAGGAACCGTCTTCCGTTCCTAGCAGTTACCGATAAAACTGTGTGAGTTCTACGCGTTGTTGTTTTTCTATGCGCTGTGTTTATTCATTGAACATTCATTGGAGGATTTGGCGTAACTTACTGGTGTCTAGGACGCCGATAGAAACAGTAAGATGCACGGCACGCAGTGGGTTAGCTTCATTACCGCTTTAATTATCGGTAGGTAAAACTTTTTTTATTTAGTGTCAATGTTTTTAAAACACATTATTTTCTTCCAAAGTTATCGGGCTTAGAAAATGACCGTATTCTTTTATATTTTACGCAGTTGTCCAAAATTCCGGAGCATGATTTCAACAGTAAAAAAGGAGTAATTCATTTTCCACAGTTAAGCATTCACTGTCGAAGTAAGATCATTCCAATTCGTTAGGTCGTAAAGATCATTCAATGTCGCAAAACCAACATCAAGCGACTGGTTGATATTTCATCAACTTGTAGACAACACCTATTTCGGTGACAGCAATTAAAATAAGAACGTGTCTGACAAGCACAAAATCACGAGCAAACTTAACCATAAGGTATATACCGTTGCTTTCTCGAAAGCGTGAAATCTTATAAAACCGTGTTTTTGTCAACAGGAAAAATTAATAACATTTATTTTCCTCAAAAGGAGAAGAAAACAAACCCACATAAAAAGCAGGAAAAAAAATTACTTAAATTTCATCTGCTACTGTTGACCTCAATCCTTACACATACCACACAAACCAACATGCAAAAATCATCAAAGATGGTCATGTTTTCAGTGAAAACAACAAACAAATGGATTTTGATTTGTCAAGGCTCATATCGTGCTAATTTGGATTACGGCAATCAATGAAACGGTGATTTGCAGCGTGTTTGTTGTTATTGTTGGGGTCTTGGGGGGGGGGGGTTGTAGGCCTATTTTCTCAACTTGGACAGTATTTCACAGAGATTTCTCAGGTTGGTACCGGTAACGAACTGTTTAATAGGAGAGCTTAGGAATCAACGATGTTTTCCCTTTAATTACCAATTCTAAAATTTTTAGATTTTGAAGCTAGCTGTTTGTTGGGGGGGGGTTCTTCTTCTTTTTGGTTGTTTCCCCCTGCTACAGTATATACGACCCTTGGGGATTTGTAAACAAAGACATTGGGGTCAAGTAGTCACACAGCTAAACTGGCTGAAATTTGTGGATATTTTCTAGCTTGTTTGTGTTGATATGAGGATGGACTCCACAACATTAACATTCTTTTTTTTAATGAATTAATTAGTGATTAACTAATTAGTGATTTGGAGTGGTCAACTACAGATAAGTTTTCGATGTGCAGGGACTGACGACCTTTTCAAAATACCGATCAAAAAATACACCGAAGAACATAGTGATGACTCAAATGAAGCCGCTATTTTATAATGTTATAATTTACTAGGGTTACACAACTTTTTAAATGTTTGTGAGTTTTTTTATGATACTGTACTTTTAAAAAGCTAAACAAAAATGTAAACGAACATTAGGTTTGTCTTTTGAATGAGCACAAAGGTGGTCTGTTTTTATTTTACTGTGATACGATTCATGCCTTAAACTCGACCATGAATTTGAGGCAGTGGACAAGACCTTAACTCTAACACAGAACCTTAATTTCAGTCTAACTGTCACAAGAACCCTAACCATAAAGCTCAGCTTGACTCTAATCCATAACCCTGGTCAAACATTGACTATCATTTTGACCCTAGCTCTAACTTAACTTAGTCCCTTATCATTAACAATATCCAAACGTATGTCTCAAAACTTTTACTATACTGGCCTGTCCTCATGCTTGAACCTGTAATATTCTTAAACATCGAATCTTAAAAAGTTGTATACTTGTTGCCTCGTTGGTAGAACGGTGTTTTTTTTTCAGTCTTGATATCTTAAAAGAAGCCTCGGACTATAACAGTAGACCCCTCAATTGCCATTGAAGGGAAAGGAAACAGGGTGGGTGTTAAGATAAATTACTCCATAATATAAGCTTGGTTCACTTGAAACGAATAATAGTTTTCATTGAAACTTCAGTTCTGATGCAAAATGCGCAAACGTTGCATAGATACGGCGATGCGAGAGACACGTAATTAAATTGTGCCGACGTTCACCTGAATAGAAACATCGAAGCGTTAAATTTGGCCGAGAGTTGGAAGAGCTATAATATAGTTACCATAGGCACTAAGCTCTCTTTTGTATAGGCAGCTGAGAATGCAGCTATACTTCAACGTACAAGAACAATCAAGCAACAATCTAGCACGCATTATTCTTATATTGTAGAATCAATTCATATCTTCGGTCTTGGCGACTTCTACAAAGCACGGTGAAGACATCGTGTGACATCGTTTCCCTAATTCGTGCATTAGGTTTGGCTATGCTTTATAATACTTAGCAGGTTCGATAATCGATTTTTAAAAAATTGCATGGTTTAGTAATTCGTGGCTTCAAAACGAAATTATCCTATACTCGTGCGGTTTGAACGAATCACTAATCCATTTTAACAGTTTGACAAACCATTCGAAAAAGTTTGATAGTTATTTAATACAAAATAATCAAATCATAATCCAATCTAGACTTGTGGACAAGTCATTTAAATGTTTTGTCGCAGTTTCTACTGCTCTCGCGATATTGTTCGCTCATAATTACTGCACCATATAACGACTTTTACAACCTTAATGTTGTACATATCCATTATGTGTAAACCTATAGTAGGGTCTTCATTATAGTCTAGTCAATCTGAAAATAGAGGCAAAAGCGGCCATTTTTTATTAATGCAGAGAATGCATATTTCCGCTTATTCCTTTGTAACCCTTTTTTGATACGTTGTTTGTGAGAGTTTCAAGAGACACTTGCATGCAATTTATGATGTGGCAATTATTTCAGTTCTACTACTATCAGGGTGTGCGCTAACATATTATTAGTGAAAATAGCCACCATTTTTAAGGTATGCAAATTATGTATATTTTCCCTACTTCCTAGTAGTGCATTTTTGTCTAGGTCAAGCAATTTTGTTTTGCAAAGATTGACTAAACTAATTATTACGGATCGCGTGGCGGCAAATGAGACTGCCTGAACGCGTCCATTTTATCTGAGGGTGGTAAGATTTTTTAAATACTGTGAAAAGGAGACTAAAAATTACTAGAAAGCATTGGTAAATGAGTTTTGTGTTGCTTATCGTTTCAGTAATATAATAGTATAAGTAATAATTAGGCCTCCTTAGCATCGACATTTCTCACTAACAGGATTGTCTGCTCAGTCAATCAACCGGAATATTTACAATTGAACAGATAGTAACAATCTTGTTCATTACATTTGCAAGTTGTTCATATATCAAGGGTTGCTACCTCGGAGCACCGAAAGGGACATAATGGGAAAAAATACTTAAAACTAAAATAATTCGATTTCACTTGAAATAATTTATTTTTAGCTCTCGGAATCATTTTGTTCTCATCAAATCATCACAAAATTGACACAAACTACACGGTTTGTGGCTCAGCTCCGAGGAAGGTGGTAAATGCCCATCTGAGTTTTGTCCTGTCCCTTTTCGTGAACTCCCTAATCGGTCACTTGAGCTGATATCATTCCCATCAGACATTCTAGACGGAAAAACCATATTCTTTATCAACACTGTAATATTCCCACAAACTGTTGCTTTGCGACGATTTGATCTGCTTACTTTTCTTTTCAGAGATGCTTTTTTGAATGTAATAAAACACTTTTGTGTGGGGTCGCAGTTTTACGTCACAATATTATTTTGAATCCTAGGTGCTTAGGGCTTTTCGTGAAACTCAGCGTTTTTGCCCAGCGTAAAACTTATCAAAATGTTTGGGTGTCTTGTGGGGTTTTGTACAATTTTATTCAGTTTTTATTGAGTTCCACTCATTTATATGTAATCATTGCGCGCTAGTTTACCTTTCTACAACAACAAAACAATAATGTAAATTTATTTCAAGTTGATCTTTAAGTAATTTATTTTAACGATTGAATAACCTGTTTGCGTGATTCGTTGTTAAAACAAATTAATATTTCCCTTGAACAGATGTAGAATAAACTGTTTGCGAGGAAGTTTTTGATTCAACAAAACAATGATCTACATATCAATGATTTTATGTCAATTGATAATGGAATTTTTTACACGGTTAAGCAATTCGTTTAATTACTTTTTATTATTAATACGTTCGCAAAATAAACCAAGTCAATGGGGGAATCTCATGCAGGCAATCAAAACTGAGTCGCAATAACAGTAAGGGACTGTAAATATAGATTTATTGAAAATGTTTGGCCATGGCCAAAAAAGAGATTTCCCTTTTACTTTTATACTTGATGGATCTCGCCCCAAATAGCCGATAACCATTTCAAGTATTTACTTTAAAAGTTGTGAAATGAAAACCTACAAATGCCGTTCATTGTTTTGTTTTTTTGTGGGGGTGGGGGTTTGTATTTGTTTATACAAGTTTTAACCATTGCTCGCTCGGTCCATTTGCAGCGACCATGCCAGCCACCATCCCGGTCTTTAATACGCAGTGAGCACCAGGTCATCACACTGTTATTTCTAAAATATTTTCCATGCCTTATATTAAATTCTGGAAACAAGTGCAGGCAAAAACTAACCCAGAAAATATCGACGATCATACTACAATTTGTCTATTATTTTTTTGTGATTAGGTTTTTTTAATATTAATAAATGTTATTTCTTTTCGATCAAGCAATCTTGGTGGGGTTAGCATCCGTTACAGCATTTAGTTGCAGCCTCGGGAGGGAACCGAACCCTAAGGAGAACGGCATTATACGGTGGGTCATGCCGTTAAATCACCGCCTTCGATGCCAGTGTACCAGCATCTACCCTGGGGGTTTTAACTCGTACACACCCGAGAGAGGGTTTCATCCGTTTTACACCGATCGCCCTCTCTTCACGGACCTCAAGTTAGAAATATTCAACTACTTTGAGTGTGAAAGTGAGTAGCTTGGATTGTAATACGAACTAAACAAAATGAACACACCTGGATGCACCAACCATTTTAAAAGTAATGTTATCGTTTGGTAATGACCTCGGGATCAAAATTATCCTGCAAAATTATATCGTCTAAAGTACCCCTTTAATTCTTGATAAGAAACCAATAAAGACATTTGAATCCGAGAAACGATTTATGCAAGAATCATTTCTCAGGGGTTTTTTTTAGTGGTAGTGTCCCTTTGTGAATGCTACGGCCAGTGAGGCGGTTGGTAGGCCTACCCACTTCCACCTTGCTAAACGTGGATGGATTATACGTTCGTGTGAAAATACCGTGAATACACTGGATAATTTGCCAAGAAGTCAGCATTACGTTGACGTCAACCAAACGATGACCCTACCTTTTAAACAGCTACTTGAGCGAATAATTTTTAAAGGGGGTGTATTCTTAACTCGTTTATATTGTGTTTGTTTATCATTTAATTGCAATTTTGATAATTTGACACGTCTCAATCTTTCATAGTTATCGATCAAAAAGGTTTTGAAAAACTAGCTACACTTCTGCCGTTGACAGCGTGCGTCAAAATGACAATATTTTGACGTCATTTGTGGAAGGTTACTTTGTTATCCTCCAGAAAACGAAGCTCCCAAAAATTGCGTTACATGAGTGATGACGTAACAGGGTTTTTCGCGAGTCTCTGAAAAGCACAGGAGAAGGGTAAAGTTTTTCTGACGATTCCATCAGTTTTATTGATTGAAAACATCTTAAATGTATTTCAGCAAAGATCACCTGCTGCCGTTTTTCGTTTAAGCTGGCCTTTAAACTTATACAAATGAGTCTAATACACTCTCGGTTGGGAAAGATGATGGGTGGAAAACGTCATTTGGTGATTTTTCCGCAAGTTATTGCAGACCACCAGCGTTGGACGAGAACAATGACGTCAAAACATTACATGATCATAGGATGGTCTACGACTTCCATGTCCACGAACGGTTCCACTAAGAAAATCTTCAAAATTTATCAATTTCATTTAATCAGTTGCAACAATTGCTTTATAAATAGCCCCTTGAGATGTACGGTCCTATGCGGGATGGGTATGTTGATAGTGTTATACTTTTACATTATAGAGAGGTGTATTCTACGAAACGATCCATGTAGTTCCTAAAAATGATTGTCATACTACTAACCTTATTTCTCTCAGATTGCTCACTGACATGTGAAAACGGAGGTACGTTCATCGAAGATCCTTGTCATTGTTCGTGTGATCAATACTGGACCGGCAAAACCTGTACTAGTAAGCATAAAACAAAATAGAATGTAATTTATATGTAGAAATTAGCTGTTCATGCTAGAGGTAAACAAACTGTCTACTGCCCAGCATTAGGCTCTGAGGGGGAGAGAGAGGGCGTGTTTCCCTAAACCTTACCCCCACAAGGGTGCACCACACTAAATAAACTCCCATAGCAACCAACGCTAAATGCTAAATATTCAAAGATACTCATTAAATATTTAAAAAGTTTTTCAGCCTCTTGAAAACCACTCAGATATATTTTCAGACAACTAAACTTCAGATTTCTTTTCAATTTTTGGTTGGTCAGCCGTTTGGAATTTTTGCTAATTACTCTAGAAAAAACACCCCCGAAAATGTGCCTTTTCCCAAAGCGACTCGCTGCCAGTTTTCGTCAAGCACTTCTCTAATTCCCAAGCCAATAGGACCAACTTTAAAGCCTAAATTTATCAAATCTCCCCAAAAGTTGAAACACACAACCCCTAGGATAGACTCTTACCATTACACATTCTATTAATTGCAAGACCCCAAAACCCCTTACCTAAAAAGATTCTGTGGGTATACAAATTATGACAATTAGCTTGGCGCATGAATTTTTGCCTATTTAGTGTGGTGCACCCACAACTCCTCATAGCGACACGGCCAGAGCCCACCATTACACTGCCCCAAATTGTGAATTGAATACAACGGCATAATCTTTTAATCACCACCAACCGGCACTTGACTGATATCCCATCCTAAGAGTGATCTCAATGTTTCCGAGGTTTTTCCTTAGTACTGCAACCAACTTGAGAAAATATATTAATTTAACTTATACATATGTTTAATTTTGGTTTGTAGAGAGTGGCTGTACTTCATCCCCATGTCTCAATGGCGGGCAGTGTTACTTAGACAGTGTTACTGGAGAGGCTCATTGCAGTTGTCAACCATCGTTTGTCGGTCATAGATGCGAAACTCGTGAGTTTAATGAAGTTGTGAAAATCTAAATATATTTGCAAGCACACAATTGATGGGTGAAGACTAGAGCTGAACTTGACCGTATTTTATCAAATAAGGTCCCGTGGGAATAAGCCACAACGTTTAAAACAAATCAAAGTTTGGCTTCCAAATGGGTCATTTGGTTTACTGGGGTTTTCTGTTCTCTACCTTCTCTGGATGTTATCTTCAAGTTTTTGCTATAAATTGCTACGAAATCGAACTTTAAACGTCATATAATTCACTAAATTCAAAGTACCTCACAGAAAACCTGATCAAGTAAGACTGTAAGCAAACAAAAGTTGAGGAAATCCGGGTGTTTGTTATTTTGCAATAATATGATGTGTTTATACAATAACAAATGACAACGTTTTAAGTGGGTTTTTTATCTTCTCCAGAATCATCCAATCCATGTGCAACTTACACCTGCCACAATGGCGGGAGCTGTAAAGAGGATGTCTTCAACGGCGAACCATACTGTGAATGTGTTCCTGGATTGTATGGACTGAACTGTGAAATCGGTATAGGATACCAGACCAATTATAAAAATGTGTAAAGAATCATCATTGTTTTCTCCAATCATTTTTTCTCTGAAGTAAAATTATCTATACCAATAAATGAACACTTAATTGTGATTTGACATGGGTACCACTCCACATGATGGAATTGCTCATTTGTGAAATTAACGATTTGCATATTTTAAATAATTGTTTATCAATTAAACTCAGTTGCTGTTGATAAATTAAGTTGGTACTTTCATGATCGTTTATAGTATTTTGAGAAATGTATGAATGAGCAAACCCTTAAATAGTTTATTTGTTTGGTAAACAACGAACGTCGAAGATAAAAATGTAAAGTATGTCAAACGAACAAACAAACAACTCAAGGGAAGCACTGATGTTATTTCATTAATATCTTCTTGCCAAACAAATAATACAAATAATAATTATATATGTTGATTTATAAAGCTGAACTTTTCTACACACTAGCCTAGGTCCAGGGGGAATTCACAATTTCGAGTAATGTTTTTAAAACATTCAAAGTTTCGTTTTTAAACGAGTAATTTTCAGTTTTATTTTTAAATTGTTTTACACCTTTTAAAATAAATTCAACTTGTAAAACTTATTCAAGTCACAAATTTCAAAGAAGCTCACAGAAAACTTTAGCATACACACAATGGTTGTTCTGCGGCCATACAAAACTCTACTCTTCCTCCAGTATTACACACCCTCAGCTGTTCCTCCTGCTTTTTTGTCGAAGCGTGTTTTTCAGAACCTTGTGTCCCTGTTTGTACGGCTGAAACGTAACGTATCACGGCAGGTGCCTGCCTGTGCACGCTAAAACACTGGAAAGTACGGGTAGATATAAACGTCGGCTGTCCTGCTCTTAGCAAAAAACTGAAATCCGAGGTTGTTCCGGGTGTTGTTCTTTTTTTATGCAATATGAAGATGTGTTAAACAATAACAAATGCCAACACTTAAGTTGTTTGGGCTTTTTCACATTTGTTTTCTTCTCCAGAATCATCCAATCCATGTGCAACTTACACCTGCCAAAATGGCGGGAGCTGTAAAGAGGATGTCTTCAACGGCGAACCATACTGTGAATGTGCTCCTGGATTGTATGGACTGAACTGTGAAATCGGTAAGAAACCAGACTCATCATAAAGCGTGTACTGAATGATCATTGCTTTCTCCGATCATTTTTCCCTGAAGTAAAATTATGATTTGGCATGAGTACCACTCAACATGATGACATTTTTTCATTTAAGTATATAAATCGCATATCAATTAAACTCAGTTGATGAATTAAGCTGGTACTTTCAAGATAGTTCAAAGTATTTTGAGAAATAAGTGTATATGCAACCCTTATTATTTTTGTTTGATACACAACGAATGTCGAAGGTAAAAGTAAAAAGTATGTTTGCATTGAAAAAAATCAACGGAAGTACTATTGTTAACAAGTTATCTCCTTGTCAACAAATAATAATAATAATAATAATAATGTGTTGATTATAGCTGGATTAATCTACACACTAGCCTATAAGGTCCGGGGGACTCCAATTCTCAAGTTATGTTTACAAAATCAAAGTTTCATTTTTAAACGAGTCATTTTGAGTTTAAAAAATTTATTTGATCTACCTTTTTTGATTTCCATTTTACTTTTACCAACATTTTTTAAAGAAAGTACTTGAATGTTTACCGTCAAGGTTGTGCTATATAAATGACTAGAAAGTTTTAAATTTGAACATTTATTCCAGTCACAAATTTTACAGAAGCTCATTGAAAACCTTAGCATACACAAAATGGTTGTTCTGCGGGCATACAAAACTCTACTCTTCCTCAATTATGTCACACCCTTAGCTGTTCCTCATGCTCTTTTGTCGTTACAACCCTAAACTTTTACAAGATATGTTTTTTCAGAACCTTGTGTACCTCTTTGTACGGGTGAAACGTAACGTATCACGGGTGAAACGTTTTTATGCAATATGATGAGTTTATACAATCGCACATGCCTACAATTTAGGGGTGTATTTTTGTTACTTGTTTTATCTTATCAAGAATTTTCTACGTCGTGTGCAACTTACACCTGCCAGAATGGCGGGAGCTGTAAAGATGAGGTCTCCTACGGTGAACCTTACTGTGAGTGTGCCACAGGATGGGAAGGGCTGAACTGTGAAATCGGTTGGTAGGAAACCAGACCAATCCTAAAATTGTTAATGAAGGACCATCGCTTTCTCCGATCATTTTACTTTGAAGTAAAATTATCTAAACCAACGTAAACTTAATATGATTTGGCATGGGTACCACTCAACATGATGGAATCGCTGAATATGTGAAACTTGACAATTGTATTTAAGTACATAAATCGTATGTCAATTAAACCCAGTTGCTGTTGAAGCAGGGACTGTCATAATTGTTCAAACATTTGTAATAAATTAATAAAAATGGAAACCCTTAAAGGTGTAATTTGTTTGATAAACAGCGAATGTCAAAGGTTAAACATAGTATGTGTGTTTGCATAAATTTCGTTTTTAATACAGCGACTCATCACAATCTTACAATAACAAAGGTCCAAAAACATACAGCTGAAAAGCAGCAATGGTTGTTCAACGAATGTATGTAATCCTTCGCGTTTTCAAGAATATGTATAAGTGACTAGACTATTGCCTGTGTAATGTTATTATAATAGTAAATGTGAATTAACTAATAAAGCAATTGTACGGTCCGTTATAGGAGCGGCAAAAGGAAATTTAATCAAATTTGATAAGAGATTTTTTCCACAATGCATCTTTGTTAATAAAATCCTCGAAAAGAAACCGTGGTGTTACTGATAGTTCATAGAACTACAAATCTCACTTCTCCAATACTGGTCTTGAGTATAAAGCTAAAAAAGGCACTGTTCAGGAAGTGCTAACCGGGGGTGCAGAGTGGATGAAAATTTTATTTACATACAGAAATTGTATGTTAATTAAACTCAGTTGCTGTTGAAACTGGGACTGTCATTACCGTCCAAAGTATTATGAGAAATTGTGCAGACAGACAAATCACAAAATTAACGAGTTTGTCCTTGTATGATTTTAGAGTTATTCAACTGCGATAGTCATAGAGATCTAAGATGATTTGATTTATTAAAATGTAATTATTGTTCGAATTGTGGTATATAAAAGTTTATTTTTCTTTCAAGTTAGTTTGATTTGTTTTCTAATCAGGATGCGAGCTCGTAGGATGATATTGTGTTTAAATCCCTTATCGATTCAAGACGAATTTTGTGGATTTTACTCACCAAAGCTTTTAAGCAAACGATTTTCTCAGGAGGGCTCTCAACTAAATGGAATCAAATGTGACCGGCTCTGCAAAAATGGCCCTTATGTCGCAAAAAATCACTTTGGAGTTAGATACATGGATGGAAAGGTCTTTCTCTTAGCTTTAATTTGGTGTATTTTAGATGTATGTTGCATTTCGCAATCCAGAGTTATATTCTAATTTGCTTACAAATACTTGCCATTTTTGTCAAAATAGGTTATGGATAAACAGCCTTTTAAACTTTACAGTGTATTTTAAAGTATTTTAATACCAAGTTCTTGTGAAAGTCCCTAGCAACGAGTACGTTCCTGTTAGACTGTTCGTCTGAAAATTTCACCAAGTGTTTGTTATGACTTTTAAAGAACAACGTATTTTGCATTTCATTTAATGCACTATATCGCTATTTTAAAAAGTTAATTTGCATACTATGCTATTTCCTTATCATTTTTTTGCAAATTTTAAAATAGCAAACACACACTTGAGAATTATTTTAAAGAGTTTAGACCTTTTTTGGTGAATTTAGCTTTTTCTTAAATTTAAACAAATGAACACTGGCTATATAAAGCCTATGATTTAAAATTATGTATTTTTGTGTGAAACAAGAGCTTTTTGGAAAAAAAAGTAAAATTAATTTATTTCACACTTTTTTGTAATTTTAAACTATCAGCTTGAGTTGTTTAAAAAAACTCTTAAATCAGCTCGCTTTTTAGAGTTTTTGGGCTAAAAATTTAATGTTTTTGTAAAAAAAATATAAAGTTTAAAAATTTAATATTTCCTTCTAATAAATCTAGCACAGTCAATATTGAATCATGCGCCGAGCCCAGTTTTGCTTTAAACGAGATGGTGGAATAAGACACTGTGAAATTTAGTTGCCACAAATGTTTTAAATAAACTTGAAGTTTGAAAGTTAGTGAAATTCCTTCTTGTCTCTTTCTTAACCAGCCCTGGCCAGTTGGCGCAAATCAAATTTCACCCGACCCCATATTGTCTCCTGTGCAGTCAGGCACAGAAACCAATCCAGTGAAACTGGCACCAAATAAAAGCGAGAAGAGTGAATTTACAAGTACATAGAGAATTCCCTCATCAACAACAAGAGGACATGGTCCAGAACACGTCGTTTGGTAAATAATCGTGCACTCACATTATTTTGTTTATTTGTATTAGTTTGTTTTTGTTTTGTTTTTTCACCACAAAATGTTGGAGGTTTTCATCACAGATGCTATTTGGCTATATATTCTCACTCATTTGTGGTGCTGAAAAACATAACACGAACCTGAGCGAAATATTATTTGTCTGTTATCATGTCTGTGTATTTTTTTTAACAAATCCAGTTTCCAATTTCCAAGTGTTTTATATAGAGGGCAGAGTGAAAACATACAGGTTGTGTGAGGGCAGATCACGAGAGGAGACCAGAGAGGAGAGTGAGAAAAAATGGGTCAAGCTTCAAAAAGCATTGCGTGTAAAGTTCTTTATAAAAAAGAGGTTGTCGTTTGGGGAGGTAGGAAAAATGAAAGAGCAGAGAAGGGAAAAAATGATAATGGAAAAAGGGGGTTGGTTCCGTGTCCCATTTGGCCTGACCCATTACCGAGTAGTATGAACCAAAACCTGTCAAAATGACACAGAAACGGATCAAACTGACGCAGAATCCAAGTTTAACCCCCTTTTTTAACCAGGTTTCCGGCTCAGCCTGACCAAGTAATGGTCAGTTCTCCTGGGACCCGGAATTCGGGTCAATTCTGACTTCGGAGTTTTAGAGTGTATCTTCGTAGTTCTGTGTCCCGATTTTAGGCTGGTTTTGGCAGCAGCGGCAAATGGGTTTTTAGCACATCTTTTACCACTTTATATTGCGAAACCATCGTTAGGAGTCACCCAAAATGACTTCGTACAAGGCTATAATTCATCAATTGCCGTTGCATAATGTCAAAGGGTGCCCACAATAGTCTCTGTTCAAGCTGCGTCCACGAGAATGATGCTTATGCAGACAGGCCTATGTTGTGGATGATATCCAATCCTCATAGGCCAATTACGGACACCGCTTCCCAAAGTCAAGTTTATGCTAAAAAAATGTTTAGCTTAACTATGTTTAGTCAACGTGAACCAACCTATATAAAACTCTGCCTTTGTACATCTGATGAAAGTTGTGCAATGCGCGTGTGCATCAAAATAGACTAATTACCTCCATACAGATGATTTCAAGTTTTTGGGGCACATTATGACCAAACCAATGAGTCGCGCTGGTCAGTGGGTTGACAGCCAACATGTTAGACTGAGTTCATCATCATCATCATCATCATGCTCTGTATCCATCATGGGGGGTGTCGCCAAACCAATGCGATGTGATGCAGATTGCCACAGCTGCCGTGCCTGAGACTTCCAGCTGACACACCCGGGTTACGAGGTCGGCCTCTTGGTCTCTTCCAGGACGGGCTAGGGCGGGAACTTATTTGATCCTTTATTTAGTCGGTGGAAAGTCGTTTTCTCAGCGCTAGTGCCTATTTTCCAGGACGGATTTCTATTAAGGAAACCGGAACTAGTCAGGCATGGTCAATTCTGCATGCTCAGAGGGGTGTAGCTTCTTGACATAGGCGTGAATTTTCTGGGCGAGCCTCCGCCCAGCTGCCAGTCGGGTTCCCAGAATCCTCTAGACTCTTTTTGATTCAGACGAGTCAGCTAGAGCCAGGCATTATGCAGAGTTAAAGCAAAACCATTTATTTTTTAAAGCCAATCAAAAAATTAAGCAAATGAACTTTTCCTAAAAATGTATTTCTATTCAAATAATTTACAGTAAATCAGTGCCGGTACCACAAAACAAAGAAGTTGACACAACTCACAGGTTAGTATGTGTAATTTACTCGTTGTCGTGCTCATTCGGTTGAAATATCAGCCGATTAATACAACTATTTTGGGGTTTTTTTGTTTATTTATTTATTTATTTTATATATAAATATATAGGTTTGTTTACAAATCCAACAGCATAATTAGGACCAACGACAGGTTGAAGAAGAAACGAGAAGAAATGTTCAGTTTTAAATGTTGAAGAAAAACCCAAACCCACGTATTCGGACGGGACCTAAAATCCCACTCCTAAAGACTCTTGGCTAAGGTGGGACTCGAACCTGGGTCCAACAGGATGAAAGACAGGGTCAGAAACCACTGAGCCAACCTGATCCCCAGTTATATTCACTGGCGTTTTAATGTTAAGATATGCAACATGTACAATTAAATTGATTATAATGAAAATTAATTTCGTTTTTGACATATTATTCGATACCGATCACCAGGTTTTTTGTCAACAAGATAGTTACTTGTTTCGAGGAACGTTTCGTAAACTTTATTGTACAACAAAAGAGTTAATGATAGACTCTGACGCAAGTCTTACCACCGATGTTTTTAAACAAATTCTTTTTAAAAAGTAATTAATTTGATGGAATTGACAAACAGTCGGTCTTTTACGGTTGTAGGGATTCGATACTGGGCTGTTTTCCACAGAATATTATTCCAGTCCCAACTACAAACTCTTCCCGGAGTCGAGTATCCGATTCGACCCAAACGGTATATCGACAGTCCTCTTGTTCGTCCAAGACGCTGCTTCGCTGGTTTCCTGTGTGTAAAATGCCAGCAGAAAGAACAAATCCGACGAGGGTCGTGTGACCGGCTCGGGAACCATTGTCAAACGTAAGCTTTGACCCATCGACGTCATCACCGGCAGTGTCTCCCTCAAAAGCATTGTTGATTCTTCCTAAATTAGAGGGAATAGCCAAACATTATGCAAAATTATAGTAATCGTACAACAAAAATAAAATAAAGAAACTTTCGTAATTGGGAGACTTTTTGACGCCCTTTTCAAAACCATGGCGTTGACCATGGTTATGACTTTTCAGACTCCCTTTAATAACTTGTCCAGTTTGTCGGCTGTTTCCTGTACATCTAAGTCTCCAATTTGGGAATGCGTCGCCCCCCCCCCCCCCGCCCTTTCTTTCCATTAAGCGCTTAAACGTGGGTTGGTTTTTTTAATTAGATGGGCTGATTAATCAAAATTAAACCTTTTTTTTCAAGACAACTTGATTCTGAAACTCAGTTTGATGCAGATTCTTTCCCCAAATACGTGCCCGTGTGAAAACAAGAAAAGCTTTACCAAAATCCAGCCGCACGTCACTGCACGATGTTATCCAAGTTTCACCCAAGGTGTTCCGTTTGTCAGACTGAGACCGGCTGAGCTGTAATCGGAGGAGTTTCTTGTTAAGGGTCGTTGTGGGCACCGCGAGCTCCCGGCATTTCTTACCCGTAGTATTGGTGAAGGGAGACGGGGAGGCAAGGCTGGACTTCCCCCTGGTGGTGACGAAGGAGAGGGCGCCGTAGAAGACAAAGATGAAGAAACCCTGAAGGGAGTTGAAGATAGTGAAGAGGTAGAGCGATGTCATCCGGACGCCTTCTCCCACGGAGAAACCGCCAAAGAGCCAGGTCAAACCTGTTGAAGTTGGTGAGAACAAACACTTTGTAAAGTCAAGTCATCTTACATTGTGATACAATTTTGAGTAAATGTCACCAAGGTACCAAAACGTCCGCTGTGAAAATCATCACGTCTTCTTGGTGTAGGCCACTAAATGGTTCGGCTTTATAGGTATTTGTTTTACCAGTGGAAAAAGTAAAAGCGTGGCGTGAGAACACATTATTGGTATAAACCACCCATTATTTGGATAATCAGATTAGAGAGTGACACGTTTCCCTTAACGTTCGCCGATTTCATCTTTTTTTTCTATTCTTTTTTCAGGGGGTTTTTTTTTCGGAACAAATTTCGACAGATGATGCTGTTAAAAAAACGAACAACACAGTAACAGACAATGCAAACAATACATGAAACATGCAAGCTTGATCAACGTTAGATAATGTCAGGATTAGTTTTTAATAAACTTCCACTTATCGTTGGTGGATTTTTTCATGCAAATAACCAACATAAAAGCATACAACATTCTCGGATCAAAAAAATATAGCCGATTTCATATTTATATTTGAATATTCGGGTCAAACTGGCCCAAACCAGGTCTTTACACAATTTAACACCTTTTGAGATGAATAATAATAACTATAAACAAATATCTATGGTAAAACACTAGATTTAAAAAGGTTTGCTGTTTCATGTAATGTTGGGTCATACAAATTGCGGATAGTAGTGTTTGACAACTACCAATGTTGGTCGAGTGCTTTAATCAATGGTAGTTGATGATAACATACAGTTTTCTTTATGGAATAAGGTCGTTTCGAATAGTTTTTTAAAAAGTAAAAACTCTATCAATGTTAAGTTAGTTTAGTTAACGCAAAAGAATATAGGTCAATAAAATACTCACCAAGCAAAGCGGTTATGGAAATGATGCCAAGTATTTCCTTCCGTCCTCGCGAGATCTCACGCTGTTTGCTACCCACGGTGTATCGTTGGGTATCGAAGCGCCGATTGGCCAGTACCCACATGACCATGGCAAACACCGCTAGATTGATCATTACAATCAGAATGGCCGGTGCAAAGAAAGTAGCGAAGAAAATAGTGGAATTGGAAATCCAGCATCTTAGACAAAAACAAATCAAATTAATTTTAAAAGTCAGACTCGTCTTCTCATCATTGTTTTAGTGAGGGAAATTTCACCTTTGATATAAAGTAAACTGATTTAATATAAAAGAATGTAAGTTGATGTATAATTCAAATTTGGGGTAATTTTTGAAACATATTTTTAATTTTGGCTAAGCACATTTTCAAGATATTCACGTTGAATCTGTTCACGTTTTCTGCACTGTGAACGTTCCATCGTTACATTGTAGTAAAGAAAATGGCATTCTAAAAACTGTTCCCAATTCCGTAACGGATTGTCTTGGGAGCACGGGTAATCTATTCAAAAGCTTACATTATTTTGAAGCCATGTGTTGAAGTCTAAGAAAATGCTCACTTGTCAAAAAAAAAAAAAAAAACAATTAATAAATAAATATATTTCAGGAAATCAATGTATGATGTACGTGTAGGGGCGTGTTCGAATTAATGGCTGCAATTGCTTCATCAACTTGATCACCACATGAATAAACATTAAAGCTTGCCATAGTAACACCCATAGCAACAGCTGCATCCTTAGCTACCAACTCCGACACACCCTGGTCTGTGTAAATCAAGTTTTTGCGTGTCCACACTAGCAATGTCTAACCTTTCGTCATTACCGTACGCATCAAATTTGAATATGACCACACACCCAACGATGATTGCTGGCAAACCTGTAAATTTGAGGAGGAAATCTCTGCTGTTAATATAGGTAACTCCGGTACTTAAAGACTGACGTTTGTATAGCTTATTACAATATCAGGAAACATGTACCAATATGTATGTAATTTAAGAACGTGCGTCAGTTAAGGGCAAAAGCATAGATGTTAGCTGATTAATCGCCGTGGAACTTTATTTTTGACAAATTGTATTTCCTCTTTTTTCTTTGAAACTTTTGATCCTTATTGTTATGACAGTATTAAAAATTATATTTGTAATGATATTTTATGCGTAACAATGAGATACAATCTGCAACGAGGTTACCCAGGATGTGTTTAGTAGGCCACCCTATACGAAATAAGCTTTCGTATGTCAAGATGGGCCAAGATGGCCTTGACTTGCAGTATTAGAATGGACCAAGAGACCCCGAAAAAGGAACCATGGACAGGTGGGAGATGATGAGGAAGACAACAAAGGAGATGGAGAGATGAAATTACCACATGAACACGGCCACATCGGGTATAAGGGCAAGTGACCGAAGAGAATGGAAATGTGAAGGGCTTCATCCCCACAGGGACGATTACAGGGATATGGTGATGCTGATGGGAATGATAAGGATGGTGATGATGTATGAATGATTGAATGAGGGCGCTATGTACAAGTATGTCATTCATCATAGCCAATATTGAATCAGTGGCTTTTACTAACGGCTCCTGCAAAATCTCTTCGTCGGCCTATATTTCACAAAAGTCCTAGCCAAAGACCCACAGTCGCAAGACCGTACTGACTATCTTACCCCATGCCACCACACAGCAATTCCTGAACATGTGCCGGCTGGGGCTCATGGCAACCCTAACGATGTTCCTGAATAGATACACGGCTTCCATTCCCATCCACATTAGCGACACCAATGTGAAATAATGAATGCAGCACGCAAACGCTGCGCATGCGTTTCTGTCGCTGGTCTGACCCATACCGGTTAGGTAAAAGGTCATGGAGATAATCAATGACAGGCAGAGCATCATGCGAGTGGGCGTGGTCTTGGCGTCTCGCATCCTCCTAAAAGGAAAGCAAAGAAATAAAAAGCAGTTATTAAAATTTGATGCTTTTACAAGTCAAGTATTTTATGGGTTAACTTTTATGTTCTTTGTATTTCAAAGCCATTGACATAATTCTCATGGTAGCGGAGCATACACTAAGAATCGCATTTGATATCACATGACTTGGGAAAAGTACTGAAACAGTAGTTGGCTGCAAATCATTTTGGTGATTATACCGTAACTTTTGAGCTCCTGTTAAACCAACTTCATGTTTCGCAATGATGACATCACTTCCGTCCGTAAAGAATTGTCATTCAATGGCGGAACCAGGGGTGGGGAAGGGGGCCAACATCGCAACCCTGTCCTACCCCCTGCAGCCCCGGCCCCAGATGGGATTCATGACAAAAATATGGCCTCTTTACTAAACATGTCGATTTGTAGTAATACAATCTTTGGCAAAAATACTTGTATTTAAATCAATATCCTGCTATTTTTTGCTCGGCACTTTTTTAGCAAAAGTGTCTGGATCATTAGTTCCGTGAAATGTAGGGTTACCTTACTCCCAAATTAAAGTGTCTAGTTACGTCACAGATACCAATTGGAATTAAGATTATCTATGGTACGAGTACCAACTCGACATGATATTTGTAGTTTTGTAATAATTCGTAAATGCAAACATGGCACTCACCTTACTGATATCAGCAAACCCATCGTGGTGACCAAACCAATCAGGGACAACGAGCAGCCAACGTAACTGACAATCTCCAGGGCTATGCTGTGAGCTACAGACAGCTCACCCATCCCTAACTGGTCCCAAATGTCCTGTTGAGCGAAAACAATTAAATACGACTTTTCAGCATTCGGTTACCACGTTGTTATTTTTGGTCTCATTAATGTTGGTTTTCCGGTAATTTTTTGTAAATAAGTGGCCAAATCAAACGTCGTGATATTCGAAATTGAAAGCTCCTCAAAACAGTGGCTCAATTTCAATTTATGTTAAATCAATTGTTTCTTCTCCTTTTTTTTAGCGTCATGCGATTTAAAAAAAAAACTATTTAATTTAACAATCCACTCAAACAATAATTCAATACAACGGCTTTTCGCTGAAATCTCCATTTTCCCCCAACATGCGATATATGTTTGCCAAAGACTAAACTATTGTTCAATTTAAAATTACTTTTTTACTTTGAAAGTTTGAGTCATACATCCATACTCACAATGATAACTGCATAGTTGGTAAGGTGATTACATACACACACTGTATGATCGGCCGTTGAGTAATAAACACTGCAGCCTTCCTTAGACCAAGATCCGAGTCCGTCTTGAAAAGGACAGATACACATTATATGATCACACATCAAACGTGTTGATTCTTCGAAAACCAAATTTAACACAACTTTAAAGAAAAATTTTCGCGGAAATGTTTGTAATGTAATGGTAGGAACCTCATTATACAAAAGAAAACATTTGACACAAGTTAACATTTTATACTTCGTAATTATATTAACAACTTTCATTATAACAACCTGCTTATTCGATTTTGTTTGAAAATTAATGCTTCGTTGTATCAGCATTTATTAGTAAAATGAGTATTCATTCAATTTCAGCAGTTTAGCATCTATTGGCAAGATCATTCAATCTCAATAGATTGCAAAGATCGTTCAATTTTGCAAAAGCCACCATCAAGAGACTGCTTAACAACTTAAGGCCATTACCCATTCCGTCAAAATCCCAGTATACGCAGAGTTTGGAGCCTTCCTCTTGGAACTAATATAAACAAATAAAGGCAGAAATGGCATAACTTCAAATGGGGCGCCCTATACTTTCACAATCCAGAATCAACTGGTATGTGTAACCCAAGTGCGGTATGGCCCCCTGGTATGGCCGGAGTGATTGTCAAATTTTAAAAAAAAAGGATGGCGGCCAATGTTGTTTGTTTGTTTGTTTTGGTTTTTTGGGGGGGGTTGGGGGGGTTTGGGGGGGTGGGGGTTGTCGAAAAAAAATTCTCTGAGCGAATTTTCACAGACGGTGCTGTTTCAAAACGCAAACTGTCGCATTTGCCCTGGAAAATGCACAAAATACATTTAACATGCAAAATTGTTTGTACCTGGCTGATTGACGTGATTAAATGTCGGGCTTCCGACAATAGGTCATTAGTTTTTAATTAACTACCATTTTTTTTCACGGCAAATTTTTTCGTGCAGTATCTTTTTTTGTTAAAGCTTATAGCTTTCTCAAAAATGTAACAGTAGCTATTTAAAATTTAAATCTGTTAGGGTCTAATCGGCCCATAATTGGACCTAGCATCTTTTACAAGTAAGTATAATGTGGCCGATTTGATTATACTTCAATGGATGTATTACATTTTCACTTTATATTTTCTCTGCTTTTTACTTCTTATTAAAGTATTATGGTACACACACATTTTAGTTTGCATTTTGAGCGAAGGTATTTCACTAAACGTTAAATGACCTCATTTCAATAATGACGAGACGGGTTATAGATATGATCGATTAAAAACCTGCTGTAATTATTGGTTTTTCAAGTTGCAGCAACCATTGGTCACTGAGATCCATAACTGAGATCCTAAACCGAGCCCAACTTACGTTGTTATGATGCTTTAAGTTGATAACGACTGGATCATCTAAACCCCAGACACAATGCCCGCCAAGATTTGCGGAGACAACTCGACTCATCACCTAAAACGCAGACATGAAAGTTGTCCATGACAATTCATTCACAACATAATCTTAGTTTTTAGACTACTAGAAAGTTGTGAATTATGCATATTCGACTGATTTTTTTCGAATACCGCTCCGAAAAGTAACAGATGAATTTTGTTTCAGTACACTGTAAGATGAGGCTGTCCTTCAAAGCATTTATTATTTTGTTTACGTTAAAAAAACGCATTTCATATTTCAAGTCCTCTTGAAATCTCGTTTATTTTAACATGAAAGAGATTGACGCAAACTATGAATTCGAAACGCTAGCTGGCAGCATACATACCAGGTAAAACTCCATTGATTACGCAATGTTGAGTAAGTTCAATATTGTTCATATATCAGAGAACAATGGATGTACCTGGTTAATCTGATGTAATCTGTAGCGTCCCCCAAAGTCTCACATTGTTTTAAGTCATATATTTAGATGCAATAAAATGTCTCAACAAATAATAATGAACAGAAAACAAACCTTCCAGTTGGTCGTTGTCAGATTGTTTGCCGTATCTTCCTCGTGTGATACCGACACCTTATCATCATCAGTGCGAAACAGCTGATCGTTCTCATAGATGACAAACTGTAGGGTGGTCTTATTGGAAGCGGGACCCGTAGCGTTGACTGGATAAAATAGGAAACTTATTTTTTTTTATGAAATAATATAACGATTTTTATTGTATTTATTTTATTTTGTTGAAAATCTTTACAAAATTCCGAACCCCAGCGATTTGGCTGCAGTCGCTGGCTTGTACTTTGCAAAAAAATGCCACATCTTTGACTGACGCTAACAAATTCTTTGCCTCTTTGTAAATTGTGTTTTACAGCAGTCCGTGCAGCGAAGGGTTTTTTCCCACTAGTTTGACCTTTTTTCTTCTTCTTTTTCTTCTTCTTCTACGTGTTGTAGCTTAAAGGTTTAAATGAATTGTTAATATGGATCAAACAATGTGCAAAAACTTCCTGTTTGGACGAGATGGACACTCAGGTTGAGTCGCAGAAGGTACTGAATTTGTCATAATAAACTGCCCACCTACAACTATTTCATCCTGGTAATTTTCGGCAAAGAAGCAATTCTATTTTATTTTCCTATTAGAGTGTTTTGCCTTTTCTTATTTCAGGCACGAAAATGTATATATAAAATTCAATTTAAAATGTGTTCTTAACCATGCGAAATCAGCAATCGATTTAGCGAAGTGGGCGGAACTAGTGTGCGGAGATTTCTGAAACAGCTGTTGCAATTTAATTTTTGTGTAAGTGGACTGTTAAATTGAATCTTTATCTTTTTAAATTGCATGACTCAAAAGACAAATTGCTTACTCAATCAGGGTTAAATTGAATGTCTGTTTCAAGAGATTTCAATTTTAAGCGAAATAGAATAACGCGACACCGGCTGCTTGTTTGCAGAAAATGACCAGGGGAATCCTAGGAACAGGGGACACTTCCTCGGCCGTTTAAAGACCTTTCAAAATGCTACCTTCACTGAAATGTTAAATAAGTTTAACTCACGCACCGCATTTTTCGTTTGGTTGGAAATTTGCTGTAGTTTGAAAAATGTTCTCCGGAACATACAGATATTCGTCCACGCTATCCAAATCTAAACTCTTCAAACTGACGTTGAGGGCACCATTGATGCGCTTGAATGCGTTGTTGCCAATTTGAGACCCTGTATAGTAACAATGTAAAGATAAAACACAATACCCAAAATTAACTTGTTAAAGTGAGCATCAACCATTGTGGACACAAACATGAAATACGCCACAAAAATAGACAAAATGTTTCCATACCATTGTTTGCGTGAAAAGCTGTGTAGGAATCTGGTTTGGGGGATTGCTTCACGGTCGTCGTTGGTTGAATTGATGCAAACAAGACCCCGTCGAAACCTTCCTCTTCAACCTGATACCAAAACATAGATCAGACTATGTTGTTTAATTGGTCATGTGACTCGTATTCATATCAAAGGTGAAAAAGAAAATAAAGTTGCTTAAAGTTAAGGTCATACTTTGGTAATGATCCGGAGACAAAGCTGTGCCAGCTCAATCGAGAGCACACACAAAGAAGCAATAATTTCAACTTCAAAGTCGAAAGCAAAAATACAAAAATTCTAACGAGGAACCGTAAATACCAAAAATGAGGCAGCGTAGGACAAAGCAGCAGGCATTTATAATCAAAGACAACAGCACTAGCAGCAGCAGCGTCAACAACAACAACAGCAACAGCAACATCAGCAGCAACAGCAGTAGCGTCAACAACAACAGCAACGGCAACATCAGCAACAGTAGCAGAAGCAGCAGCGTCAACAACAGCAAAAGTAACAGCAGCAACAGCAGCAACAGCAGAAGTAGCAGCGTCAACAACAACGGCAACATCACAGCAGCAGCAGCAGCACTTGCGGCGGTGGCAACAACAACGACGTCAACGAAGCGAGAACGGCGACAGAAACTGCCATAAAATAAAATACCAACTCGACAGCGACACTACCTCTTCCATTGTAAGAACCATGTTATCTGTGACGATCCGTACACTAGATACGTTGTCAGGAAAAGGTTGATTTGCCATATTCTCAACTGCCTTGATGATTCTGCCGTCGGGAAAAAAAACAAACCCCAGCTGTTAATAAATTACCTTAAACTAGCGTTAACAAATTAAATGCTAAGTAACATTTAATACTGACAAAATGTTTAAGGATTTTTTTCTTCTTCTTTAAGCATGAACATTATCAATTCACATTGTCTGAAAAGTTTGTGAGATTTGAAACAGCATCCCCGGGGTTTAAAACAACATATAAGTGAACCACAGTTCTTGGATATGCGATGTAGTGTAACAAGCTGGGCATCGGCCTCTATCAACGGGTTGGTAGGTGTTACATAATGGTCAGACGATAAGATTTGGAGTATATGAAAGGGCTTTTGCCTAAAAGGGAGCTATTGTTTGTGATTACATCAACAAATAAGTGTTTGTCGTGCAATCTACAGCCTTACTTGTTATTCAAGAGTTGCGGTAGAACTGGTTGGGGTAGAGCCAGTAGATAGTTGATGACCTGTATGATTGCCACCGTTGCCTAGAATATAACGAGATAAGGATAACATCCAATTTCAAATTGTAGTATTATTACTCATTCATTATTCACTATTGTTCATGTTACTGTCTAAAATAGTAAACAAGAAAAACGAGTTCAGTCTTTCTCTGTAAAATATTAAAGGAAACTATTTTATAATCTTAACTTACAGACTGAATCGATTTTTGCAGTGCCTTGAATATACTGCCATAAAAGGTGATAAAATAATACATAAAATTAATGTTAAATTAATTCTCAATTATTTAAAGAACTTGTGAGAGTATCAAACCAGCAAACTCAAGTTCAATGCTTAATAAAACAAAAATAAGATTACCGGGAAATTATTTGCAGAACCTGTAACAAGGTGGTATGGACTTTGAGAAACTGTCCGATCAGAAACTTGTGAAAATTGACAGCACGCAAGTGGGGCTGGTATATAAAATCCAACTCATACAAAACACGATGCAGGTTGCAGACCACCAACTTGATCAATAAGAGATCATTTAGTCACCTGTGGAATTGCATTCCTCCACTCGTCCATTAACGACCACAGCTTAAGGAGGATCTTTAGACACGTCATGTCAACTGAGTTCCCCAATCCGAAGTTTTGGGTCTCCTCCAACACCTAAACAGAAGGTGAGAACAAAATCACGTAATGGTGTCAATTGTTTTAGTCCAAGTTGAGAAGCAATGGCGTTCGCGTAGCAAGGAGTTTTAAATTGACTGGGACTTGCATTGACCCTTTTCTCTTTGATGAGACTTGTGTTTCTATGAATGAGTTCGCCGAGACAGGGCGATGTGTTGTTGTAACATAAATATTGCTATTTTAATGTTCACTGCATCATTGGTGGATTTGGGACTGCATGGTGGAGATGAGGTTACGTAATGACCCAATTCACCTGGGGCCCTCACCCAAGATATCCTCCTCGCGCAATTTCGGGAGTAAGATTTCCCGCAATGGTGTCCAATTTAGGAAAACGCGCATGCAGTTTCACGCACACTATATCTTTACATGCAAGTTAAAACCAGCTTAAATGCGTTTACCCCCTGACTATACGCAACTGCTTGAAAGGTGTATTGGTTCCTACCACACCATCTAAGGTATTTTAAAAATAGTTTCTGTGCATTTCCCAACAATGTTTCATCTAAGTGACTTCTTTTACATGCCCAGCTAGTGTCTAGAACTATTTGAGTCCTTTAGTTACACAGTAATTGATTATTTTCCCTCATTAGCTAAGCTCTAATTACCTATAAGCAATGCCCCCGACTTTAACCCGACAAGCCAATATATATTTCGAAAAATTCCTTTAAAAAAATACTTAACTCTGGGGTCTCTCCCCCCCCCCCCACTTAGATAAGTGTAATGGTCCATTCTAGGATATCGCTGAATTTGACTCCCCCAGGTCATTGTGTGATATGATCAATTGGACCTTTCTCTCATTTAAGGGTTCCCCAAAATGGAAAAGTACAGAGTGGCCGCGTCTAAAGTGTAAACTCATTATTGCATTGCCAACATCGGTAATCTATTCTGAAAAATCCATGTATAAGGCTACAGGCTAACTTAAGACCACCTTTTTTTATTGAGCCTTTGTTGTGATAAAAAAAATTAATGTCCAAAGTGCAGTTCATACTCTGTCAAGATCTTGTGAGAAAGATGCATTTTTGGTTCGACACATCCAGGTTTCTGCATCCTCCCAGCTCACACCCTGACCATCCTGCCTCTCCTTACACTTCCTCAGAGGGGTACTGTCATAAGAAGATATAATTATTATGCATATTACTCATTGGTTTTGTTTCGTTTGTAGTAGCTAGCTACTACAAAATCAAAGTCAATCTTTCTGATGCTCAGGTTGGTAGCTTAGGGCCGAGCAAATGTTGCTACCTAGTGTTGTTGGCTACCTTAAGTTGAGATATATGTTATGCTTTTTTAACGTAAAATCATCCTTTTAAGGCTGTTTTGTGATTTTTTTATATACTTTGCAAAATCTTTAAAAGCTGTTTTTCAACAATATTTTTGGAAGTGTCTCATAAAGTTTTGAAAACTTGAGAAGCTTGTCGTCTCCTTTACCTTGACACGTTATTCAGATGATCTAAAATAAGGCTGATGTTCGGCAATAATACGTCATCAAGAAAATCTGTAAAAGTCCACCCTTCGTCATCCTTTGTTTCCGATGACGTAACGTTGCCGATGATTTCCGGAAGTGGCGTCATCATCAGTCGCTCCTCACTGATGAAGTCACGGCGTGTGTGATTGGAAGCGGAGTTAGTGATGTAGTTCTCTCCAGTTAAACCCATCCTGAGGTCGTTTATAGCAGTCCCTAATGGGTCTGTGCCTCTCAAGTCGTAGTCCAACCTCTGTGCTGTCTTGCTGTACATAGGGTATACGATCAAGGCTGGTGGCAAATTCAAACGTGACGCGGTCTCGCCGAGCAAATCGAAAGAGTCCGCATTCAGACCCATCACCTCTCCCCTGGCTCTAGAAGCAATGTACGACCCTTTCGATTGGCCACTCAAACCTGGAAACATCACCTTCGACATTTCCAGCCAATCAGCAAAGCTGCCTAAGACGTCATTGTGAGTGACATTCCACGTGATGATTGTCTCCACGATCTCCATGGTCTTATTGGCGATGAACTCTCGTAGTCTCTCAGCAAGCGTTAATTGTGTGGTCATGTTTACAGCGGGTGTAGTAGTCTCTGTTTCGTTCCAAGTGGAGTTCTTGTAAAATGAGTGAAGTGCCCATGCCAGTCGTAGACTAGCCTCCATAAACAATAGAGACGTCTTCGATGGCAAAACGGACCCGAATGGACAAAATGTGCTGGTTTTTCCACCAATGATGGTAGTGTTCCATTCAAAGACTCCTGTGGAGAAAAAATGCAATTTCTTTTAAATCATCACGACAAGGCGCCCCCACTTGATAAATGCCTTGTCATCGGAGTGTGGGTTTGTCCCGGTCATAAAACCTGTGTCCTTGAGCAAGGCACTTAGCCATAAATTGCTTCTCTAAATCCAGGTGTATAGGAACCTTGGGTGCAGATACAGTATTGTGTTGAATTAACTCCTTAAGCTAATTTAAGCAGCTTGGGTCTGTATGCTTCCCAGGGAGTTGAGAAAGTTTGAGAAATGATTTTATAACTATGCCAGATGAACAGGGCATCGTAAAGATCCTTGATCTAGCTAGACCTATGGGATTATGTTAACTGTATACAATTTAAGAACCCAGTAGTAGTAGTAGTAGTAGTAGTAGTAGTAGTAGTAGTAGTAGTAGTAGTAGTAGTAGTAGTATGTAAAGGTATGATCGAGCTGTCAGTGACGTTTGCTCATGAAACAATACCAACTGAAAATATTTCTTACCAGATGTTAAATTAATAACATCATCGACGCACGAGTTCTGCAGCAGCCAATCGTTGACAGCTTTTTCGATGAGCTCGGCATGTTTGTTGACAGACGCGTTGATCGCAGCCGCAATGCAGTCATCTAGATTGGCTGGTTGCCACTCTGCGATCTACAGATAAAAACGACATGGAGCAGGCCACATCAGTTACAAAAAAAGAAAGAAGTAGTACCCAATGCTATCATTATCTTGTGACAGCCAATAAAACTCACTTGTTTACTGTCCATTGTCACGCCCTGGCACCATCTGGTAGCCCTGACGCTACCGGTTTCCTCCTGGAGGTTTGACGGGCACTTTGCGGTAGCCGTCGTGTTCATGTTAACCTCATACCATGTCGTGTCGTAACTGGTGTCATACGGGCACTGGGGTGGTGGAGGGGGAGCCTTGTCGTATGGCCAGTGGTGCTCGCATTCCCCGTAGTCTGGCTTATCCCATATAGCCATAGTGTGTTCCTTGAAGATGGTGAATGTGACGGTCTTGCAGTGCCTCCGAGCTTGGCCCTTCGAGAGTAGGCAGCGCTGGGAGGCCGTTGTCCCGGTAGGAGTCCATGTCCATAGGAGACCACCACGGATATTGGGCAAACAGTGCAGATCTGTCTCCGTTGTGTTTAGTTCTGTTGCTTTTGTAATACTAGTGTCTACTAAGAGATGTTTCAAACCAAACAAAACTGTAAGACTTAATATTATCGTAATGCATGAAGGAATAGTATAACAGCTTTAATACAAGAGTTGTAATAAGCCAAGTCCACCAAATTAGGGCGCTCAAGGCGCACGAAAGCGGAATCCTAACTCAGAAAGCAAGAGGAAAATCAAGTCGTTGAACAAGCAAGTCTTAAAACATACCTTTAAAGTTACAACACTACAAATATTACGAATTTTTAGTCATTCCAGAGAGCGGGTCCAACATGATTCCTACTCTTAAGAACATGTAACAATCGAGTATTAGAAGATCCAAAATATCGTACAGGAGTATATGGTTTTACCAAAGCAATATTATATATAGGAGGGAACCATGTATGAAAGATAAGCAACAGAAGTTTGAAAGCAATACGAGATCGATGGGAAGCCAGTGAAGTGACTTCAATACTGGTGTATTAGAAAGTTGAGTTCGAGGTGAGTAAAAAAGACGACCATTACCAAAATCTAATCGTGGGGAAATGAGTGCATGGACTATTGTCTGAGTGACTGAACGAATCAAGTGTGTGCGAATAAATTAAAGCCAACATTTCTCAACTAGTATTGAACAGATTTACATATTGGATGTTTGGGCTGACATTGACATTGTACAGTCGAATGTAATACCAAGATTTCTACAAGAATGAGACACGGGAATTACATAATCAGCAATCTTGAAAATTATAACATTGATCTTATCTAACTGAACCCTTGAACCAAATAATAGAAACTCGGACTTTTCACAATTCAACTTAAGAGAGTTCAGACTCAACCAACTACAAATATCTTCCACACAAGATTCAAGATTTTGAATGGTACATAGTGCCTGACTTTGATTTGGTGGAAAAAATTTATATAACTGATTGACATCTGCGTAACAATGATATTCGACAGAGTGACTTTGAAGAAAACGTTTTGGACCGCTGAGATATATGGACAACATTATAGGGCCCCTGACAGAACCTTGCGGAACACAAGTTACAGGCATAGAATCAGATTTACAATCATCAATACATACAATGTGAGAACGATTAAATGTATATGACTCAAACCATGATGTAAGTTAATTCCTAATGATTGGAGAGTATGTAATAAGTGAGTACTCTGTCCGAAAAGTACATTTAATTTACAAATTATTCAGCTCCAATTTCATTCAGACGACATTGACACCACATTACAGCTTTTACCCTATGATCATTTTGTGTCTGCTGGATTGGCAAGGTTTTTGCACAACAAGGTATCGTGGTCAAGTTTCATCTAAGTTTCCACTGTGGAGAATTATATTTTTTAATTCAACTCAGTTCAGTTCAATCCAATTTATTATGAACGTCACGTTAGAAAACGTGAACATTTTTTTCCAGTGTGCATCTTACAGTAAGAACACATGGAGATTAATTTGCAAGATAAATAAGAAGTTTTTTTTAAATATAAAGTACTATAAAAAAAAATAACGGGACAAGTTACACAGTGACATCGCAATTTACAAGAAAACACCGAATGTGAAGCCATTAAAAACACAAGAACGTGAGGAGGCCTACACAAATCGTGAGTGGATTCCAGCAAACCAGAAAAAGAGAGGAGGAACACAAAGCAGGTGATTATTATTTTTAATTTAGAGTTGAATATGTGGCAAGCATTCGGAAACATAGATGTAGTGAACATAAAGCATGGTTAAAACCGTAGAGATGTGGACTTTTTATAGATGTTTAGTATTAAATGTAATAACCGCAACTTGGTAAATATTGAATGTATATCACTATGATTTTTGGGGGTATACACAAAGTGGTCCCAACGAGACCATCCTTAAAACATTTTGTTTGTTTGTTTGTTTGTTTGTTTGTTGGGGTGTTTGTTTGTTTGTTTGTTTGTTTGTTTGAGATAGCCCAATTAGACGCCCATGGAAAAAGTACAAAAGGAATATAGTAAACCTAATGATAAAAAGGATTATTTTGATTGCCATTTTACGATTGGTTTTAATAAGTATACGCCTATACTAGTCCACATAATTATTGGCGTTAAAAACTCTCTATTTTTTTAAGCACATATTGGTAAAAGAGAAAACGATCTGTGCATGCACATTCTGTATATGAGAGAATGAGATGACTGTGCATATTTGTACTATTTTGAGACTTTCTCAGTGTCTTGACTCAAGTCAACGTATAGAATATAAAGAACTTCACACACGTTCAGATAACAAGGGTTTCCTCTTTGGTATAACTTGGAAAACCTGGATAATCCTTCTTTTGTGTTGTCTTCACGTATACGATAAAGATGAAAGATAGCGCACATCCTTTGTAGTACTATTTAAATTAGGTGTGAGATGTTACTATGCTGTAGAAATGTATACATCAACTACAAATGGCTTTACTGTAAAGTTTCATGCGAAATGGAGCTCCTGTAAACGGCTATATCAATGCCAAGTCTATGTAATTTTATATGATTAATAGAGATTAGCTATTTCAGTGCCACAGTTTCTTGAAGCGCGCGGACAATCAATCAATCAATCAATCAATCAATCAATCAATTGATTGGTATTTCAGTGCCAACGGTTTTTGAAGTGCGCGGATAACATCGGTGACTGTCAAAGACCGGTGTACGCATTTTTTTAGACCAACCATAAAACCTGAAATAACCCGAGAACATTTTACCTGAAAAGTTCTTGTTTTCACTAATTTCAAACATCGGATTTTGGACTTGCGAGATCAAAACTTGTTTGTTTGACTATTTCCCAAGTTTTCCACCATGCAGGCTTACGTTATGCAAATCTGTGAACATTTTATTTTCAATTTTACCAATGTTGTGCACACAACACCCTTATTAAGTAATTCTGTATCTTAATAGAGAAGTTCATTTAGTAAAATAAATTATTTCCCCTGGAAATTTCCCCTGGAAAAAAGGTACATACCATTTAGCGTTTCCTCTATGCAATCTGTCGCCTCATCGTTGTTCTCCTCATACTTGTCACTATCCACCTTTCTCCACGTTCCCATCTTCTGTGCATCATCTTGGACGCAGGAGCAGAGTCTCCAAACCAGAAGAAGCACCGTGAAGATTCCCCAGACTCCCATTGTCTCCAGACGATGTGTTTAATCTCGTCGTTGAGACTTTTGTCGAGACAAAAATGGGACCCGGTAAATTAAAACCAATACATTTAAAACGTCTTTGCTCGAATTCACAAAGACCTAGAGGATTGATCTTAAGATGTGTATCAATTTTAATTATGATGGTCACTTTGGCAATATTTACATTTTATCTTAAGATGAATCTCATTGTTTGGTGAAATCGAGTCCAGCTGGCCGTGTGGGTTTTACAAGTAACTGCAATTCACTTCACGAAACTTCGTAAATATCAGAGATAACGCCTAAACGTGATACAATTAAGCTGACGTTGAATTCATCAAAAAACAATTGTCCAAATCGGTTTTATTATATACTGATCTGACTGACTTATTATCTTCGAATGACCAGATGGACTAATTCAGAAGTGAGTACCGTTGTGAAATACCTGCAAACACACAGCTGACCTCTTTATCAACAGAAGATAGTAAGGAAAAGTAGTTCCTGTTGAACGACGAATATCCGTCCGCAATAGTTTGCTCCTTTCTCCGAATCGTGCGTTATCTAGTAAATGTCGTTCTCTTTCAAACAGTTTTGTTGTGCAAACTAGAAATCCCAATTGCCATTGATTGATGTGTGTGCGATATCTGTGTATCTGTAATTATAACAGTGCTGTCGCCAACCAACCGGATCTCTGGTAGTCTCAAATGCCTGTATTGCTGTAATTAAATACATATTCTACTGAGTAAAACACCGCTCTATTTACCACATTAAAGACGTCAGCTCAAGATCTGTTTGGCTTTCATTTAGTGGATGTCAATTTTACTAAGGCAACGTCCTCTTTATTGTGGTTTCGTGACGGCAACAGACAAGACTAATAACCGGTTGATGTTCATGGTATCTTGGAGACATGGCCATTCCGTGAACCGAGTCCAATTTACGGCTGTTTACGATTGCTGCGTGTATGGGAAATTGAACGGCCGGTGAACAATTAAGAACACAAGAGTGAGCATGACTATTACTGAGTGTATGGCTTCATGATATCCCGAACGCCATTTTACCAAGCAGACATTTTGGCATTGTAAAGGCATAAAACCTACAAGATGTTCGCGTTTCACTCAAACCCTTTGGAATTGAGAATTGTGCACCTCTTGAATGTCTAACTTTGTATTGTTTTGGCCTCCGCTGCTCTCTTCCCTGCCTCAGGTAATACGAGTGTCGCAGATTAATTCAGAACAACTGTCAGACAAAAAAAATCCATGTTCTCATGTTTGTAGGAGAACAAAAAAGAAATACCAATTTTTCTTCACGATGTCGGTATCTGCATGTCTTTATCAGGATGTCAGCTGGTACAATATGTTCAAGTTCACATCCTCACCATTTGAAGATGACGTATGCAATCATTCATCTCCCCTTTTCAAACAAATACCAGATTAATTAAACCTTCTGAATACTTGTCTCTCTTACGATTCTAATAGATTTATTACCGGTACTTCAAAATTGCATCAACAAATTTTCGCTGAAAGACCCCAACAAGTATACTATTACTCTGAAATAATATTGAGAGATGATATAAGGAAAATAATTTTACAAATACTTTTCCGTACAGGCCATGCAGACCACGAAACACTAAGGAGCACATTATTTATACATGGCTGATGGTAAGGTGAGATAAAGTGGGGACTCGACACTTAATTTGTTTCGTTCAATATCTTGACTAAAGGAAAACAATTATCTAATATTGAAAACAATGTTTTACAATCAATTCAGCCAAAAAAATTTCGGTCGATTTAAGTAAAGGGGAGGAAGTTAGCGTTTTCATATGTATTGTGAGTGAGATATCAGCTCGCACAACGCAAAGGTCTTTTTTAAAGCGACACCACGCTATATTCACAAACTAAAATATTACGTCACTTGTCACGACTTGGACCCAAGTCGCAAACATTGACATCAAATTGGTAATTCGACAGAAATTGCAAATATTTACGTTGACATTGACGTCAAATTACGATTTTAGGCAAGATTGATTATCATCAGTATTGTGTTCATGTGGTCTGAATAATACAGGGTGTACACAACATTGGTACGATTGAGAATTTAAAGTGCTCACAATTTTGCACAAAAAGTTACATTGTATGAAATGACCATGGTGGGAAAACTTCACTTGAAACATTTTTGCTTAAAATGCTCAAGTTTTTTAGAAATTGGTTTTGATCTTAAGTTTGAAAACAGTGAAACACTAAAAGATTATTTTTCTTTCTCTTTTTTTCATGTGACTCTGACGACCGAATGAGCTAAAACTTTCAAAGGCTACAATTATGTCATGTATTTTATAGCGTATGTAGGTCTTTGACAGTTCCCAATGCTGTCCGCTGCCTTACACATTAGCAGCCGTAAAGGTTTCTCATACTCTCAATAATCAACAAGCCACATCTCCCCGTCTGCCGCCGCTTTTGGCTTTTATTAATTACAGTAAAATAACACTTTACAGTTTAATTAAACAAACATACTCGGTGGATGTGAAATTTCCGGTAGCCAGTATTACAGCCGCGACGTTACATCTTACCTGAACTGCATAGCAACGGAAAGAAGAGCAACGTAGTGTGACATTATTAGAGCTTTATGATTAGAGATTGCCAAACTCTGCGCATGCATTGCACCACAGAAGTCTATGGAATTCTTGTTTGACGACAAACTACAGAATGGTTCAATATTTATCAAAAATGTTTTATAAGTTTAAATCTGAGAAGCTCCCCATTTCGTAAGATATATTTGTGTGTGTCAAATTTTGAGAAAACTGTACAGAGTGATCACCGTGGTCCATTGGTTACTCGGTGCAGGACTTGCAATTACAAGGTTGTAGGTTCAAATCCTATCTGAAGCATAATCAAAAGCGTTATTAAAACCAATGTTGGTAACGAGAGAGATTGACTGTTGCCAGCTTGGTGTTTACAACTTTGTTAGTTAGACAAATTTTTTGTTGCTTGGACTTGACATATTTAAAACGATTTATTATGCCCTTATCTCCAATTTGCTGTTCATTTTTCTAAATGTCTTTATTTTTAACAAGAAATAGGGGGAGATGGGGGTTGTTGTTGATGTAAGATAACTTCGTTCCCACTTTTCCACTTCAAGTTGTATTAATCATTACCAATGTGTGCAATTAGTCATTGGAATACTGAGGGCGTTCTTCCTGTGTTGACTTTACATGTTGTAACCACATAAGACAATATCATCAGGCGGTTTAATGCATAGTAAATTAAACAGTGGATTTACAAATGAAGGTAGTTAATGTAGAAGACACGTTTTTCCCCCAGATTGATCTTTGTCTTCACCGTTTTATAATTTTGTCAGAAAGCGGAATCGTCGTTTTAAAGGGATATTAAATGCACCCATTGCTTTGGGAAGGTTAGACTAATGTTTGCCGTAAATGCACCACACAAAACAGCTTTTAAATTAAAGATAATCTTCTGTTTTCGATGATAACCAATATTGCGGAAGGTTGTCTTTAACGTAAGGTCAGGTCACTTGGATTTCTAGTAAAACTCACTGACAAAAATGGTCTTCCACATAAACCCTTTGTTAGAGACTGTACTCTTATTATCACTTTTTTCGCAACTGTGCTTGCTTCTAGGAACGGATAGTGCAGATCGGTCAAAACTGGAGTGCAAGTGACGAGTTGTTTTATGGAAGGTCAATAGGTTGGTCAGGTATGATGGACCACAAGAACTCAGACATCGGTACACAAGCAGCACGATCTCGAGCCCAAATCGGTAGCCAGTGCAAGTACGTTGGCGTTACGTGGTCAAATTTCCTTGCAGACTATCAACCGAGCTGCCCAATTCTGAACTCTCTGTAGACTCTGAAGACGTTTCTGTGGTAGACCGTGCATGAGAGCACTTCCCATGTCAAGCCTGTAACGACGAACGCATTTTCTATCTGCTGGGTTGCACCCGAGTGGTCAGGTACCGTCTGATCTTTGTGATGTTACGGAGATGGAAGTTGCTGCCCGGTGTGGCAGGAGATTCTGTCCCCCTGAGATTCTACGAGACACCATGTCAATTCCTGTTCCAACACACCGACGTCATGGGACAACCTTTGCAGAAGCATGCAGTGGTCTACAGTGTCAAAAGTAGCTGAGAGGTCCAGCATGACAAGGATGACATTTAGTTATTGCTTATCCATTGCTAACTAAAATTGTATTCTGGACTCGTACTGTCTCCACGCTATGGTTGGGCCTGTAGGCTGACTGGTATATATTATTACTTTTGCAGCATGGATGGATGAAGAAACAAGCTTGCGCTGGCACTGGTACGCCCGCCTTATCAGTCTCAAACCTCGTCTTTCGCCTTTTGCGTCCAAGTGGTCTCTTACGATGCTTCTGCAGACACACCTCTTCGGAGTACCAAGGAGTCATAGGTCGCGTTTCTTGACAGGTGCAACATTATCCAAAAAGGCTCGGAGGTTTGTGGCTCTTCAGCTGCGTCGTTCACATCCCCTGAAAAACTTTGCTGCTGAAACAAAACATGACACCTTTTAAGCTATGACTAATTACCGTTTTACCAGTATTGGCTCCCAGACCATGGTGTGTGCGCGTACACACAACCAACGTTCAGATCTATGTACACCGCACAAAGGACGATCGACAATGCGTAATGAGTGGATACCATTGCTGACTCGCAGACCCATTGATTCATGTCTTTGATCCAGTGTAGAAGTTTTTAAACCGGTCTTGAGAACAAGGGCAACGCCCCCAGCATGTGCCCCATTGAACTCCTAGGGACGTGATGGAGTATGTAACCGTCTGGTGTTATGCGGCCCCCAGCGATTGCATCATCAGAACTTAACCAAGTGTCAGTGATGGCAAGTCCATCCAGGTCATTGTCAACAATGAGATCATATATTGTGCTAACTTTGCCAGTCTGCTGTACGTCACAAACTGATCTTGCATTCAGGAGGAACAGATATAAATTAGATATAATTATCACTACAGCGGAGATTATTGGGGCATACACCACCACCGAGTGTGTTGCGTGACAAGCATTCTTTCCTCACAGAAAGAATAGTCCTAGTTGTCAAGTCTGTTGATCTGCGATTGGTCCTATTCCGTACGTCTCCCCTTCTCCCCCGTCGTGTAGATTTCTTAAGCAAATGTGAAGAGATTTTATTGTTCGACCACACATCTGGTGAGACAAAGCGATCGGAATTCGAGTACAACAATGCATCCCTGCCATAAGATATTCCAGGCATGACAATATTATGCTGCCTGATATCTTCTGAGTTGGACGGCCAGGGTTTGGATGTACGTCTCCAGAAGGTAATAAAAGAGTTGTTATAATAATGCAATCGCTTACCGGAGAATCTGGCTGTGTGTTTAATTCTGGAATGATGAGTAGAATTTAATGGTTCGTCGCTCCAGAGACCATCCACAAGGGAAGGTGCAGACATTAGGCAAATCAACAAGAGCTGGTCCAAGACATTCATGTTGAGACAACAATTCTGTGAATAGCAACTGGAATGAGTTAAACAGGTGTCCCAAACAATCAACTTCAAAGTAAGTTGGCCACCAAGTGTCTAGAGCTTCACAGGTTTGAGTTGAAAAACACAGATTGACAAAAATCCCAGACAAGATTGCGGTACTTAAAGCCAATAAATGTCTAGTGGAATCACGAATGTGAGACTAACTAGTGATCCATAATTGATACGCAGGGTGATTAAACAACATCCACAAAATCAAAAATACTGAAGAGCTGTAAGTGAGCTACAACCAACAGGCAGCGCCACAGCTACATCAATTAATAGGGATGTCGGAATATAGGGTGCATTCACTGGTCAATTTATCACTAATAATGAGAGTGATGTAAAAAAGGGTCAATCAAAATAAGTGTGATGAGCAGTGTGTTCTTGAAACAATCAATAACCTCGAGTTTGTCATTAAGTTTCTTGCCAGATATTTTACAAAATGAATTTCTAAGGTACAAGCAACAAATACGGCTGGAAAATTCACCGGAAGTCCAGTTTTGTTTTGTTTGTTATACTATGATGTGACACGTTTCTGGAGTCATTGCAAATGAAGACAATTTTATCTCTTAGGTTATATTGCACATTTTTTTATTGTTATGTTACATTACTGATAAACACATTTGTTAACTTATTATTTAAGTATCAGTTATAGATCTTAAAAAGCCACTGAATCGAGCCCAAACTCCAGATGCAATATTTAACTCTGAAATCATGCACAGATGACATCCTAGAAGAAAAGCCCACAGTCTTTCACTCTGCTCTCTTAATACATGACTCTCCAAATCCAGATGAATCTCAGATCTTGGCTTGAGGATTAAGACCTTTAGATTATCCAAGATCAACGGGTAATCCAAATCTGGGCTTTTCTACTGGAATCAGGACATGCATTTTACACAATCTGGTCTTAGTTTATATGATTTTGGTTTTATCCTGTGTGATAAGCACTCGGTGCTTTCCGAGTCGTGGGGAAAAACGCTCCACAGGCAACTCAGATGAGATTCGAACCCACACCCCCTGCATTCTAGAGCAGATGTCTTAACCACTATTCATATCGAAAGGCCTTCAAATCCTGTCATTAACAGTAAGTACCACAAACAATGGACTTAATTTGTGAAGTTCAGCTTTTGACTTTTGTAAAACGGCCCTATGGTTGTACTGAAGATACCTTGAGGCTGAACAAGAAATCCGCACAACATTTCTTGAATGAAGACAGGACACCATGCAATGGTCTTACTTGCTAAGTTGGGTTGTTGACTCTGATAAACAGTCCTTGGTTGTGATGAAGAGAGCACCAGTGTAACCAAAATCAACTCATGCCATCCACAGTGAACAAAATCATTTTTCAACTTAGGCTGTGTACTCAGCATTGGTTTAACTGGTTGTGTACCAACTTGATGGATTCAGTGCCACATCCTTCACTGAATTGATCCACCAGGACTCTGTTGCCCTGGGCTTGGTCTTTCACAAAGACTTTAAGATTTTTCAAAATGAAATTGGCTTGTCCTCTCCAGTCCTGATCTGCATGCAAACATCAGGCTGAATAACACCACCCTCCTAAGGTCTGCATAAATGTTCAACCCTCTGAGGGGTATCAGTTCAGTCACTGCCAGCCTTTCTTGTTATTTCACTTGCTGACAACTTGTGGCATCATCGGGGCAGGAAGGTTCTGTGATGTACTTGAGATCTCTGTATCCAGTCCAGCTGGTACCTTGCAGCGTTTAATGATCAATGGTTTGTTCTTCAACACATCATCCACCTTTAAAAAAACACAAAGAATATTGTTTTTGGTAATTTCATACAAGACAAGATAAATCTTCTACTCTCGGTAAAAATGTCCAGCGAGTTGACCAACCATTTAAAACAATTCAACTGCATGGGTTGTGTATGGAGACACAACTGTGCAAAGAAATGTGTCCTTGTGGGTACTGTGCAGATGCACTCCTCACATGATTTCAAATCACATTACAGACAGGCATAAATAGTCTTTCATTTAAAACCACAGTGGATGATATTGATTGGTTGGACAGTAGATGGGTTGACTGTGTACTCTGAATAAGCAATCACCACCTTCAGCACACAATATCAGGTTGCAGGCTGGTTTAGTTTTTCCCTCACTCAAAACCTCGGTGGACAATATTGAATATTCAGACAGGAGGAGGGTTTGTGATTTACAAAATCTCTTGTTTGTTTAGTCCTCAACTTTAGTACAAACTTTGTGTGCATGCAAAGCTCATTATGGTAGCAGACTATGTTGGTTTGTATCCATGGTAAACTTAGATATCCAATTACCAAATTTTCTTCGAGACAAAATGACAAAAATCTTTCTCTCAGAAAAAAAGGAAAACGTTATTTCCAAATTAGTTAATCAATATTTATCACTGGAATTTGGACACCGGTGGTGAATGTAACATGATCAACCGTGGAAATTCTCAATAGTATGTCAAAATTGTTTCCAGTTGAACTTTCTTTTCCATATGTCCAATTGTTTTTTGTTCAACGATGGAATCTATAACTTCTTCCAATCTCACCTGCTTAACCACACAATCCTTCCAAGCTGTCATCTCCCGTTGTAACTCCCTGGCGTTCTTCATCAGTTGATCCTGTCTACCACGTAGCTCCTCCAGCGATGCTAGATTCGCATACATGAGCTTCAGTCCATTGCAGATGGGCTGATTGAACTGACTGCCTGGTGGGGTGGCCTTCCCGCTCATGTAGCTGTCGTACTCTTCTTGGGTCAGTGACAGCGACTGGGCATCCAGGTTCTCCACAAAACTTATTGCACAGCACTGAAGGATGACAGAGAAAAATACAACACATTTTACACAAGTGTACCGAGAGTACTCTTAGCATGACTCCTCTCTCCCCAAAAGAGTACACAAAAGTGTCGTATAAAACCTTGGTGTATAAAGTTACAATTTCAGTTTCAAGGCGAAGCCATTTTGTTTCTTCAGTTGATTTCAATTTTGGTTGGACTCTCCAGCTTGAGCTCCATGCACCGCTCTCCATCTCTCATGCCAATGTTAATTTCATTAGCCCCTCTATTCTTATTTATTTAAAGTAGAAAATATTGTCATCATGTTGTTGTTTGTAGTGAACACTTATCATGGGAGGGGCCCACTGATGCTATGTCTGTTGTGTTACATTTTTCGGTGTTAACAGCTGGTTTAATTTCATCAAACCCTAAAGAATGGAAGGAGAGGGAGGTAGACAGCCAATGTTCACAATTCAGAGCACTGCTTTAGTGCAAACAGCCCAAGCAGTGATGCAATCACTCTGAGGCAGATGGATAGAGACAGGGGACTGTACCAGTCTCAAGCACAGAAAAACATGAGAATGTTTTAGTCCTCCACTTCCTGGAAAAAAGCCCTGTCCTGGGCAAACCATTTCTAGGTAATAAACAACATTTTCATTTCTGGAAAGAACTGCTTACCACATTAGTAAAGTAGTATCCTGCCTCCCCCTGCATAAGCCGGGATGGATTGGCGAATCTAGTGATGTACTGTATGTTAGAGTGAAGCTGAGGGGGATTTGCCTTAAGCACCATGTAGATAACAGCCGGCAGGTAGTCATCTGCGCTCGCTGGTGCTTCTTGGGATAGATTGATGATCTTGAAGATGTTCTGGCTACAGCGTACGATGCAGGCAAGTTTGTCAATCGGGGCTCGGCGAGAATTTACCTCTATGAGATCTTGAAATAATCAACAGCAAATAGAACAAATTATAAGCTAAAGAGTTTGAGTTTAGAGCGACATGTTACTATCATGGCTCAGTGTCCTAACATTTCAATGTTTCACTGACCCATCAACTGTAATACAGATTTGCTTAGCAAAGAAAGTCTTGCTAAGTGAAAACTGGTAAACAGTGAAACAAAATTTTAGAACTTCTTTTATAAGCAGTGGTTTACCACAACTCTTCACTACGCCCGTTAAAACAAAGTGAACGTCTGGAAGTGGCTGTGTTTTCTGCGTACCTGTCTGAGCTCTCTCAATAAGCTCTCGTACTCTGGGGTTCCCCTCGTCAATGACCGCATCCAACATCGCCGGGGTGATCCACCTCAGCCTCCTGATGCGATTCTGAATGGCCAGATCCTTCTGCTCATCGTCGGTGTACGGGGGGCAAAAGAGCGTCCTGTATAGACGTGTCATAATGATCTTCTCTACATTGTCTAACATACCTTCAAGTTGGTCTTGAGATGAACCTGACAAGGGTCATTGGAGGCAAGATTCAAGCATGAAATGTTAATGCCTTGACATTCAGGATGCTTTCTTTGTTTGAAGGAGGTAATCCGGCCAAGTCTGAATTGGTGGCTACGGCTACGGCTAGATCACCGCTTCATCACAGGATGAAGTATAGGATGACCAAAGCAACATCCTTAGCAAAAGTCGTAGCCGTAGCTGTAGCGGTCAATTTGGATACGGCCATATTCTAAAACTTGAGGCTTTGCATGATGGAGATGGATAGTATAATAATTCTGTCAGGTATGTTATGTACAGACCAAGTGTAGAACCTTTGCCTATGACATCACAAACTCCAACTGGGCCCTCACTGAGCTGTGTGTGACTTGTATACACATGTATGTTTTCATAATGTGACCCTCAGCGATTGCAGATTAAGTAAGGCTACCAACCTCTTGAGGAGGAGTTTGCATTGAAATTTACAAAACTATTTGCATTGGGTTATACATTACGCAATAAGAAGATTTTATTCTTGAATGCGGAAGTTTACATGTATGGAATTTAGTCCAAGTTAATCCAGTTTCAGGAACTTGCAGAATTTTTACCTGCATGACTCAGAAGTACTGAATATTTAGTGCTCGTCTTTCATCAGTGCAGGGCAAAACTACACCATTTTGGATTGGCGAAATGCTATTCTTTTGGGGGCCTTAGAGTACAACTTCGCTTCACTTTTGTGTACAACTAAAAAACTCAGTCCAAACAATGGGAGAACAGACATGACAAAGGGAAGCATTTGGTTTACAAACGTATGTGTATTCTGGAGGCAGTGGTCAGTCATTTAAATGTATGTGTATTCTGGAGGCAGTGGTCAGTCATTTAAATGTATGTGTATTCTGGAGGCAGTGGTCAGTCATTTAAATGTATATGTATTCTGGAGGCAGTGGTCAGTCATTTAAATGTATGTGTATTCTGGAGGCAGTGGTCAGTCATTTAAATGTATATGTATTCTGGAGGCAGTGGTCAGTCATTTAAATGTATGTGTATTCTGGAGGCAGTGGTCAGTCATTTAAATGTATGTGTATTCTGGAGGCAGTGGTCAGTCATTTAAATGTATATGTATTCTGGAGGCAGTGGTCAGTCATTTAAATGTATGTGTATTCTGGAGGCAGTGGTCAGTCATTTAAATGTATGTGTATTCTGGAGGCAGTGGTCAGTCATTTAAATGTATGTGTATTCTGGAGGCAGTGGTCAGTCATTTAAATGTATGTGTATTCTGGAGGCAGTGGTCAGTCATTTAAATGTATGTGTATTCTGGAGGCAGTGGGCAGTCATTTAAATGTATATGTATTCTGGAGGCAGTGGTCAGTCATTTAAATGTATATGTATTCTGGAGGCAGTGGTCAGTCATTTAAATGTATGTGTATTCTGGAGGCAGTGGGCAGTCATTTAAATGTATATGTATTCTGGAGGCAGTGGTCAGTCATTTAAATGTATGTGTATTCTGGAGGCAGTGGGCAGTCATTTAAACGTATGTGTATTCTGGAGGCAGTGGTCAGTCATTTAAATGTATATGTATTCTGGAGGCAGTGGTCAGTCATTTAAATGTATGTGTATTCTGGAGGCAGTGGTCAGTCATTTAAATGTATGTGTATTCTGGAGGCAGTGGTCAGTCATTTAAACTGGTCATTATTCTGGAGCTGGAGTGAGGCTGCAATTTATGAAAGAAGATACAGCAGCAGGCTTAGAGGCTTAGAGGAGGCTGTTGTTTTGTTGACAGAGAATTTTGATGGGTAAAGCTTTAGGCTTGGTAAATTCTTTGTCAATGAGCATGATAGTGAGTGAAACCAATGAGTAAAAACAACTCTACTGGATTCAAAACATCTCTTGGTATGAATTAGTAGAAAGTGCTTATAAACTCGCCAATTATTGTCATTATTAACATCATTTTATTACATCTTTTTAGAAATGAAACCAAGGGACCCTCAATGTTGCCTCGCATTGTGACCCGTAGGCATCAAGATATATGTGCAGAGAAGATGTGGAGGACAATTCAGTTTTAGATGTAGAAGGAAAACCCACTCAAGCAGGGATAGAAAACCCAATCCACATGCAAGACTCTGGTCCAAAGCGAATTCGAACTAGGCTCCATAGAGGTGAAACTAACCTTGTTCTAATATAAAATGTAAAAACATGTAACTGAGTAGTTCCAGGTGAAGAAGGTGAAGAAAAACAAACTGTTAAATTTTTGACCAAAACCAGTGGGATAATGAAAATATGAAAAAGGAGAAGAAAAAAAAGTGGATTGCACAAACTTTAAGCTCCTACATTGGATAAATCCAAACTCTGTGTTCACTTTTAAGTTATTTCTTGCACCCTCAAAATATTTGCAGAATTGTTTTTTTGTATTCTATATAATCAGCGGTCTGCAAGGAGCAATTTAAATTCTCTGCAAAAGGCCTGGCTGGTTAGGGAGCGTCTCAATAGCCCGGCACATTCCAGGCAAGAAAGAACATTCCCATTGGCATACCACCACAATGCAGTGGATAGCCTGAATGTTCTGCTGGACCCCAGAATTGTGCCGAACTTCAGGAACAATCCTTAAGTGCATACACTGGTCCATGTACACGCGTCAGAATACTTATTAGATCTGTTTAGAACATTCCTACCATTTGGACTTTTGAGATGCTCCCTTAGTTCAACGCCTTCCCAAAGGTACATGTAAACCGTTGCGTAAACAGAAGGTAAACAGAAAGACAAAGACAAAAGACAAAGCTGGTGGGTTAGTGAAACAACATGGCAACTTGGCATAACAAAACGCTGTGGCAAACCCTAACCTTGGGTTAGGGCCACACCTTGAATGTCGATGGAATCCTTGAAGACTGAGCAAAGCTGTGTGAATTGCTCGACGAAGTCAGCAAGAATGCCACCTTTTATAAGCAGATTGAACGAGGCTGAAGCTGATGCAGTGGCCAATCACAATAAGAGACTGATATTTACCTCTGGCGAGTTTACCTTTAAACGCTACGTGTGTCTTGATCCTTTCTCCGATGGCAGCGTAGAAGTCCTGCACCAGCTCTGACTGCTCCTCGATGTTCAGCTGAGTGGAGCGTTGAACCTTCTCCACGAAGACACGGCACTGCTTGTTGAGGTCCTGGGCAGCGGGGCGATTCAGCATCTTCAGGAATTCCATGAAGTCACCCATGGCTCTCTGGCTCTCTGAACTGTGCTTCCTCTCAAGGGGTGGGTGTTGGGGTTGAGTTTCTTTATAAGAGGGTTTAATAACAATTCTCATGATGCATTTTGACTTACAATAATTTTCCCTATTAGCTTTGCTGAAATGAAATAAACGTATATTTTATTACCAAAAGAATGCTACCATAAAAATAATGGTAAAAAAAAGAAGAAAAAGTAATGAGCGTTAGAAGCCATGATGCATTCAGACAGGATTGTAACTAGGAATTTAGAGATCCTGTCATAGTTTCCCTACCCTTGTTTGGACTTTTTGCTGTCTTGCCAAAGAAGGTTTTCACTGCTTTGCTGCGAGTGGAAGAATGCTGTTTCTTCTTCTCCCCAAATTTATCAAAGGCGAGGGTCTCGCCACCCTGGACTTGAGGAGGCTGAGCGGACTGAGCACGCTCACTGTCAGCAATCCTACAAGAAAGGAGATCAGATGATTGATTATGATATCAATCAGTTTTGCATCTACACAACATCGCACTGACATTGGGTAATGTTTTTCAAATCCTGTCAGATGTTATGGAAAGTAGGAGCGTTTTAGGGAAAAGAAAATTAACACGTACTTGCGAGCGAGCAGCGCATCGCTCTCAATCTGAGCCTCGCGAGATTTCTGACACACTTCCCTCCAACACTTGGAGCAGTATCCCTGCCAAGCAACGTTTCCATAGAAACCGCATCCATTCTTGCAGAGGAGTTCTGATTCCTTCATGTGGAAGCCTCGCTTCTTTTTGGTCGAGGAGAAACTCATGGTTGCGGTGCTGGATTGGTCGACTACTGCTGAAAGACGTCTATAAAAAAGAATGGAGATAAAATTTTATGAAATTTATGATTAACGCCCGCATCTGATCACTAAAAAAAATTTATTTGTGACTGACTTTTTAGCAGTTTGATTATTCCTTGCAATAAGTGGGGCAAGGTTTTGTATCTGGGTGCAGCTAAGGGTCTACTTCATGGCTGTCCTGTAAATACAACAACACAAAACAAAACAAACCTGGGAAAGACGTATTAGTCACACATGTTAATGGAATTAGCCCGAGTAACAGAAAAACTGATCATTTCTTTTGTATTGTGGTTACAACAAAACTGATGTACTTGTAAGTTTTCTGTCACTCCCTTTTTTGTTTCTGACTTTTTGGGAGGGCCTTTTTTCTTTTGTTTTCTTTTTTTGCAAAGTACTGGCAATCATCAAGTAATAGTCAAATTTTCAAAAGGAGATGCCAGGATCCAAGTTACTTGGCGATTTTTATGGGCAGTTATCCATTTTCTTTTTCAATAAGTTAAGGAGCTTGAGTTAAAGTCCAAAGCGTCTGATGCCGACCATTCTGGCTGATCAAGCACTTTTGACTTATTCCCAATTACCAAAATTATCTACTGACTGGAACCTCGAACAAAAATATTGACAAAATGGGGAGACTGCCAGCATTAGGGCTAGATTGGTGAGTGGGTATAGCCCCAGCAGATTAATCCAAAAGTCGAAGGTTCAAGTCCCACCCTAGTAAATGTGTCTTGTTCAACCCAAATGACTTCCTCTGTATGTTGTAACAGTACAGCTGGGCTCGAATTTTACGCTGGACAACAGGCCCACTCATGGCCATTAGTTTTGGTGTCGGGCCACTAAACATTTGACAGGACAAGGCCGGCAGTCTTGTGTTAAGTGAATATCAATGAAGCATAAGATCTCATTGTGTAACATCTTGAACAAAACAATTTATTTCAAATGTTGACTTTGAATCTGACAAAATACCTTTCAATTCGACTGAGTAATGACATAATGAAGTATACTTGAGATTACTTCTTCATACCCATGGCCATACAGACAAATGAAATCAATCTTCTCTTACATGTCTTAGCGCTTGATCAAATAAAAACAATTAACTATGCATGTTAAACAGGGTCAGGGAGTTTTTTCTCATTTTGATTTCGGTCTTGTAGAAGGAATCCTGGTCCAGTAAACATTTTAAGCCACAAGCCCTGTGTGGTCTTGTGTGTTTTTCCCAAATTCAAGCCCTGTGGGTGCACTCCACTAAATAAGGAGAAAACAGAGCGTCGGCCTCATTAATAGTTTGTAGGAACTCAAAATATTCAATACTAGACAGATTTGAGAGCCAAATAAAAGGGATTCAGTGTCAAAATTTGCCCAATTGTGACCTGGGGTTGCTGACTTCCAAATTGATGTATTCTGGATGACATAGGCCTGAAATAAAATGGTCCTATTTGCTGAGAGGTGTAGGGACATTTTTCAAGATTGATGCTTGGACGTTTGGAAAATTACACCGGTGTAGGGGTGTTTTTATTTTGAGGAATAACTTGACAAGACCAGCGACTCCCCATATTAAATTGAGCAGGGGATAAAAGTTCAAGAGTCAATGGATAATTTCCCCTTTACAGTAAAAATCTGTGAGACGTCTAGGTATTTTTTATTTATTTTTTTTAACACTCAGTCATAAAAAAAATTGAAATATTCAATTATGGGGTTATCACTAGTCATATTTCTATTTTGTATCAGAAAATTTACCTTACGCATAAAATTAAGATGAACTGGAAAACTTAAAAACACACCCACATCCCACATAACACGACCACGCCCATCTAAGAAACAACACAAACACTGCACGTGCACATCATCATGACATTTTCTAAGTCAGCTGGCGGTGTGATGGCTTCTTTAGTTTTAGCGCTCATATCCGTCACTCAGTGATACTCAAGGCACCTAGCTCAACATTCAGTATTTTCCTGCAAGGTATCTTGGGCTACGTTTTTGAAGTACGTAATGGTTTACAAGGTGCTGTTGCGCAATATGCAGCTAATCAAACCAGGAACAACACAGGGGCGAACCCCTTCTCTTTTCGACGCCGCCGCATTCCATTCACTGAACTTAAAGTACGTGTTGTTATTGTTAAAAACTATCATCTACTTACATTTTTTTATTTTTCCGGCGTCAGATACACGTGCAGATGCTAATCGGATAAGAACTACCGACATTTATACTCAATTTGTTAAATTCCTTAACAACTTTTGCAAGGATTGTGTGAGTACACCCTACACTTTACAGTGCGATTCTTCTGAGGCGATTGTAGAGTGTGGTACCCTTAATTTGGTCCTTGCTCTACACAGACCAACATACAGTTTACCAGTCTGAAGGGCGCCACCAATAATGTGTAAACAAGTTGTCAGCTGACATCGATTTCGCAGCTCGTCCGTCCCATGCAACCCTCAGCGCTGGAACCATACCAAAAAGGATGACATCAATGCAATGGGTTTGTATACTGCTGTTATGGGGATGGCCATAGATAGAACGTGAGACTATTTATTTCCCTGGGAAAGCAGTGGCCACCACATTCTGTCCAAGACAATGGTATTTGTGTGTCTGACATCACTTACAAAAACAGGTCTGATGCCATGTACGTAAATTAATTTTCTACCTCCATTCTGTCCATGACTCCACTACACTGTAGTGCTAGTTTTGTAGTCATGGTAGTACTGTACTGCTACTGCTAGTAGTTACTTTGTTTTGTTTTGATTCGATTCAGAACAAATACTTTAGCTATAAATACTAATTAGGGATGTAGAAACTCAATTACATGATGATAAGGGACGTGTAGGACTAGGCCAATTCAATGGAAAATTATGGGTGTATGTGTGACTTAGGCCTAAAAATACCGTGTTTGTAACATATTCACAAAAATAAGGCCAAACTGATTTGTTTTGGTGTCATTTATCACCAAAACTTCTTTTTTTTTAAAGCTATGACTATCATTAGTATGGACTATGAATGTTTATATAAATTAATATCAATTTAAACAGCGTCAGTCTGCTCAGAGGAAATAGTTAGTTTCTCTGCTCTCCGTAATGGTCTGATACAGCACAGCTGCTGTTTATTTAGAATACAACTTCTTGTGAATTGTCTTTACATGTAGTCTGTAGTAAGAACCGACAGACAGTGATACTTTGTTTCATGCAATAAGAAGCCTTCTTGGAATCACACATTACAATGCATTTTGGGAAGTTTGTTTTGGAAAACAGTAGTACTAGTAAACAACGCATTTGGTGCACAAATTTGGGGGATCGCCGAGAGACTGTAGTTCTGCACAAAAGTGTAGGCTTACATATTTAAATACAATTGCCGGCCTATTTGGTAGCCTATTTTCTTTATCTTGAATGTGTTATATTTATCATCCCACCAATTTCTAAAACAACTCTAACTTTTGTGCCAAACTAAAAATTTGTCAGCAATTGTCTCTCTCCCCCCCCCCCCCCCAGACTTTGTACACAGTTTGCAAATCTTCTCAAAAATTCCCTTCCCACAAACCATTGCATGCACGATTACAGTAAGGTTTACTAATTTCCCCTAGAATTAAAACGTTTTGATGGAAATTAATGTTTCCCTCTTTGAATTGAGGTGCCCCGCACTGTTCTGCCTTAGGGCATTAGGACCTACCCTTTCCTTGCTCTATGTAAAAACAAATTTTCATGCCTGCTGTAGCCATGTTTACCACAGGGCACTCTTTCCTACTACAACTAATTTTGGATCTTTGAAAATAGATGTAAGACCCTACTAAGTGGGCACTTATTTCTATGAAACTGGACTGAGATTTTACCACCACTCATTTGTCCTTGTTGATCTTCCATCAGGTGCAAGGTGCTGATGGTGAAACTGGTAGACTAAAGTTGAGTTCATGATGGTGTGCTGTCTGAGTGTACTTCAAGGGCCTCTCCAGGCTAAGATGAGACCAGCCATGTGGGTACCAGGCGTGAGACTCGCCCACAGCCACAAAGAAAAGTAGGTTTGGAAATAACAAGGGTTGTGACCTATTTAAGGAAAATACTTTTTACAGAAAAAAAATCATTGAGCACTTGTACAGTAGGTGAGTTTCTTTGAGAAGTTTGAAATGCCAAGACTTTTACATGTTGACTTACCTTTATGGTGTCCTTTTTGCTTCCCTCTGAAGTAAATACTGTATTGGCTTTTTTTCAGGCATTCAGGTTGACTTGAAGTGGTTTCCTACCTGCATTTCACCTCTGTGGTCCTTGGTTCGAATCTCACTTCATTACAGAGCTGACGTGCGTGTGGATTGGATATTCAGTCGCTTCTGGATTTCTACTCCTACGTTAGGGTTTTCCTCCCACATTCTTCATCTTCTCTACACAGGAATGTTTAGGCAGGCCTATGGGCTTACAGTGCATTCTTTGGTTTCACACTAGAAATATATCATCATTGGCGTAACCAGAGGGATGGAGTTGGGGCAGGGGGCAGGAGACCCCCCCCCCCCCTCCCCACTCAGAACCCTTGCCCCCACCCCATAAACAAGTTTTTTTTTAATGCACAAATGAATGGTTCGATACATAAATAGCCTCCCAAATACAAATTTAATTATGTTTTTTTCTTCACTTGCCCCACCCCCCCCCCAAATAAAAATGTCTGGTTAAGCCATATGACATACCTAAATAATACTACAAAACTACTTTTTATCTCTTTCTGTCTCCCTCTGTTTCATGTACAAAGAACACTCTGTTCTTTTGTGGGTGACAGAGGAAGGGCAACCAGGTTGAAGAAAACTTGTCTCTGTTTTATCCCGTCATAATAGGTGGTCCTGTCCAGACAGCCAACCTGAAGCTTGTGTAGATGAGATTATCAGAGCTGTTGAAATAGTTCAAGCTTTAAAGGATACCAACAGTACCTACCTTGTCAGTAAGGTAAGTAGGTTGGAGAGTTGTGGCTTTTCACCCTTTAGACATTACGGGAAAGCTCCATTAAAATAAAACATCCTTTTCATCTGGGAACTCACACCTGTTTTCTCTATGTAATTCCTTTTCCAAACAGTGGACTTAATTTGGCCATGCACAAACCAATAAGATTGCTGACTGCCCCAGGCAGATTAACTGCTTGTCCATTAAGTTTAATGACCCAAACAATTTAATTTTAACACACCCACTAAGTGAAAAGGATGTACAGCTAAAGATCGGGGAGGGGGGGGTTCTTCCTCCAGAGTGTTTACCTGCTGCAAACAGTGACAAAGCAAAAGATTTATATGTTATCTTTCATGTGAATTTGTCATGAGAACTAAACACTGAAGAACTTTGAACAACTTCCATCTATTGACCCCATGCTCAGACGTCACACATGGGTACTGTCTGCCCATGGTCTCCAGTTTAGGGAGTTAAATTCCAAGTGTTTTTTGTCTGTATCAAGACCAGTCTTGTCTCGTATCTTTAGGTTTTGTTCAGAGTCTCAGACTATTTGGTCTTACTACAGCACTGCAAATTACGTGTAAAGAATATGGTGCGAGTGTGAGTGTGCTTCGTCGCCTAAAAAATCAAACTACACAGTACACAATGTAACCACCTGGGGGAAAATGACGCAACCAAGATTTACTGTTGCGATGATGCCACTGGGTGAATTGGGTCAATGGAAGTAAAACATGCTGCTCTTTGATTGTTAAGGAAGAAGAACAAAGTCAATGAAGATCAAGATATTTCTTGCTCTTTCTTTCAGGTGGACAGGGAAAAGTTTACCATTCAAATTTTGAACTGGACCTTAGTGGAATGGCTGGATGTTGTTGAGATTGAGTTCAAGCATGGTCAAGAGCAAGGAACAGAAGCCGAGGTACTTGAGTTAATGTCCATTATCACGCTTTAGGTGTTTCTCCAAAACTGACTGGGCCTGATTTCATGGAATTGCTCAAGCAGAAAATAATGCTTAACAATTTTCTGCTTAGCAAATGTGAGCAAGATACCAGTCAGTACAGTCACAGATAGTACATTTGATGTATTGTACCTGGTAACCTTATTCTTGTAAGCACAATTGTTTTTGTGCTCAAGCAGCTGTATGAAATTGGGCCATGGTAAATTTCTGAGAGATGAACACATTTTGTAAACAGCTGTTGAAGCACAAGAATTGCTAAGCATAAAAAGTCTTGCAGTGCAGAAAAGGGATAATGGTCAAAATTCCGTGTTGTTTACATTGTAACAAACTGGGGCCCAACAGTTGTGTTGCTTGGTATAATGGCTGTATATGAAGTATTGGCTATGGCTACCTGGGGATCACCAAGCCAACATGCATTGAAGCATTGGCGGCCAATTTGGATGCAGCCTTAGGCTTACAAAGTTGGGGGTTGCTTAGCAAAGAGATTTGCATAAAAATTCTACATAAAAAGAGCAGTGAACCAGCCACGAAGTATTGATTTGTATTGTTTTAGCTGGTAAAATTATTGCTGAGTTGAGCTTTGTTTGAACCATCAGCAGTGAGTTATGTACTTATTTATACCAGCTCTATGGTACGACCCCATTAAAACCTTGGGGCCCTATTCAGTTGATTTCTTGGCCTTTCCTCATAATTTTTCCATTTTGCTTGCTGCGTCTTTTCCGTGAATTTTTGCAACTGCATTTTACCGTTAGTATAATTAGACAATTAATTAATTCGTTTTTACACTTGTATTGATGATTTGAGATTGATTTATGAATATCCTGAATGATTTTGTCATATTTAAAGCTGCCATTAACTTTCCCCCTTTTCTCAAAGTTCTTAATTTTAACGTTGTTGCTGTTTAAAGAATTATTTATAGTTGTATAACTGTTGTATTTTTCCTGAATTATGTTGATGATTTGTGTATGTTCATTGTTAATGTTAGTTAAGTTTACTAAAACTTTCTATGTTCATTGCTGTGGTTATACCTTGTGAGAATTTTCTATGGTTTGTACAATAAGTGAAACAATATGTACATGGAATTATGAACTCCCTCCCCCCCCCCCCCAAGTTACTGCATGCATGCGCACTCGCCACAGATTATTATTTGTGGGGAGGGGTTAGGTCTACTGGGTGAGACTCATAATTCCATCAGGCCTGCTTGGATCAAGAGACACATCCCCCTTTAATATTCAGTACACAAAAACAAGCCCTTAACAATTTGTATTGTTGAATTTGTTCACAGTGTCTTTCTTTCTCCAGTGGTTTATTTCCGACGTGGTTTCCACTCTGTTTCATCCTCAACTCGGTAAGAAAAAAGTTGTGATTTTCTTGAATTGATTGAAGCAACAAAGATATATGATTTATCATAGTTTGTGTCAGCAATGCCGTTTTAAGTAACTTTAACCGTCTTTCAATTCTATTATGTTATAAAAACCAGTTTGTGAAAGTTGCAAGAACTGGCCAAAACAAATTGAGGTTACTGTATATTTTCCAAAAGACTGGAACTTTAGTAATTGTTTGGAAGTAGTTTCAAGAAGATATTGTTCTAAGGAGTTCTAAGGAGTATTGGGACACATCTTAAATGAAGGTAGTTTCAGAGAAACCCAGGAACACCCTTTGAATTTAAAACTAACCTATGACTCCCTGTGAAAGTTTAAACAAAGTTGTAATTTCTTGTTTCATTTTGCTAATACACGGTGCTCTTTGAATTAAACCGTGGGGGTGGAGTGGGGGTAACGCCACCAACGTTGAAATAATTTCATTCAATTCTCGCGACGTGGACAGTTTGAAGCTCCATCATCAAGAAGAGTACAATACATATACCTTCCGTGTGTTGCATGTATTGCACATTTTTAGCACGGCTGTTGTAGCTGTAGGCCGATGAGACTGCCTGGACGAGGCCATTTTATGTAAGGGTGGTAATATCTTCAAATGTTGAAAATATACCACGTTTACGCTAGAAAACTTTCGAAAATACTTTTTGTGTGTAGCTAACTGCTAATTTAATACACAACGTACTAGTTTAAACAAGATTTATTATATATATGTTTTAAGATGTGTACGTTGTCTCATAAACATAAATATTACCTACGGCAAATACTCCCGTAAACCAACTGACGAAAAATTATGTAATCGTGGCATTCAACCGAGTATTGGCAGAAACCATTTTCTCAAAAAAGCTTCGAAAAAAGTCACAAATCAAGAGGATTTACGCAGGGATTTTCCAACTTTTCAGGACCGAAAGATCTACCCTTAAACATTACGTTCAATGAAAATATCACAGGATGAATGATAATATTTGTTAAGTTATGTTTTAGGGGGGGGGGACGTTTTGCAAAAATTTCCCACGTGGACACCTCACAAACGTTAAGCGCTGGAATTTATCCACACTACCCTTTTATCATCTGTTTGTCGTCCTTTCTGTATCTCAGATTTTCTGCATTGTGCCGTTCTGGGACAAGCACTTCAATAGAGATCGTTTAGAGAGACTGAGGTTGGCAATGCAGATCACGTGTAAACTGAAAGGAGAAACCCATGAGATGAGGGATCCCTTGGTTTGAGGTTGTCAATCGCTTATCGCTATCAAAATCTTCCATCAAATCCTTTATTTTTTAAACTTGCATTCATATTTGACTATGCAAGGCTTACATATTACGGGAACCTTTTCAAACATTTCCATAACATTTGAATTAAAAAGAATCGCGCTCTAATAAGACAAAGTTCATGTAGTTTCAACATGGAGGTCAAAGGAAACAGGAACCTCACTGTTTATATTGTTCATACAGGTGTCCTTTGTGAAGAAACATTTTTACCGGTGTGTCCACCGTATTTGAATTTGGGACCAAGTTGGTCCAAACACCATTGAGTTTTACGTGTGCGTGATTCTGTTAATTCAACTACTTTAGTTTAAAAGGAACGTATACCTTTGGTTTTGGGGACTGTTCGATTGTTAAGCCTATATAAATGTAGATGTATACAATAAAACTAACCTGTGAAAATTTCATTTCAGAAGGTGGTAGCGTTTTTCAGATACCGCCAAAAATCCTGAGCGGTTATGTCCACGCAGGATGAATAATCCGTAATTGGAATACGCAATATGAAAAACGTATCTGACAGTAGTGTTTCTCAGATTCAAATTTTGGTGGATAAAAACTTAAGTCTTTTTCCATGACAACCTTTCCTTCGAAGTGAAATGGGTCTCAAAATGCTTTGTACTATCGAAAGCTGGTGTACTTCTAACCAAGTCAGTTTTAATGCCATTGCTTTTAAGAGTGAGCGTATACCTTCCCTTAATTTATAAAAACTATATTATATTTTCTGTTTACTAACAAATTTTACCCAACTGATGTTCGTAGTTCTTATCATTAAACAAAATGATGTAATCATCGCACAAATTCAGGTGTCATTCGCAAACGGGGTTTCTAAAAAAGAAGTATTCTAGTCATAAGTTGAAATTCTGTTTCATTATTAATTTTGCACAAATTATTTGTATTGTATAAAAATTAAAGCTATATTAATAACAAAATGTTTAAGGTATTTTTATGTTCAAGAATCATGTATTTTAAATAGAGTTTAAAAGAGTAGAATTCAATTCAATTTGTATTGTCCATAACATGTCGAGCATGCTCATAACATTAAAAAATATATAAAACATGCAGAATTTCAAATTATGCTGATATCAATTATTACAAAAAACTATATCTACACAAGAGCACATAAAAACACTTTATTTTTGAAGATTTGATTTCATAGACAAAATACAGTCTTCGATTTTTATTTTCCATTGAATGGAAATTTGCTTTGTTGAGCATGTTCATAACATTAGAAAGATATTTTTAAAATACAGAATTATGCTGATAGAATTACAAAAGATTACACTCATAATACGCTATAATATTACACATCAAGAGCACATACAAAAACTTTATTTTTCAAGATTTGATATGATAGAAAAAATAAAGTCTTTGTTCAAGTTGTTTTCACTTTTTCAATACGCTTGAGACTTACACAGTCTATCATGAGAGAAACATCAGTGCAAGCTCTGATTTTACTGGCGGTTCTTACAACTTTTTTTGACACAGATACCAATCCGTTTCTTCAAGGTGTATTTTTGTACGTTCCAGTCAGAGCCAGGTTTCTTTGATTTGTCTCTCATCAAGCTCAACAGAAGTTATTTGCGAGAATTTGTGGATCACAACAATCTGTTCGTTCTGTTTGTTTTGGGTCACGTTTGACCCAACAAATCTTATAACTGTCATCTGAAATCTTGTGGTACTTTCTCATTGATAATAACTCCCTTGGTATTTTGCGCCTTATTTTAATCCCCCTCATACAGTTGAAAGTGTCTTGGCCTTCCGCACACTTTTTATCTGTGTAATGTTGTAGTGTAGGTGCCATACAAAGTAAAAAACCTTTTATTTTAAAGAAAGCATTTGCTATAACTAACTGTGTGTAAATATTCTACAGTTGCTTCATTGAAATATTATGCAAAGTAACACTTTTGTAAGTAATTTCAGTAACAATAATTTCATAAGATTTTCGTAAAAAGTTGTATAAAACTCGTTTCAACTGTTAGTGCTGAAGCAACCAGTACATTTTACATGAATTTTTGTTGTGCTTTTATTACTGTTAGTGGATTGAAACTTGACACTGACAGAGGCGGGGGGCATATCTAAATGTAGATAACAAGATATTACTCACTAAATGAAATGATGCGGCGGGCCTATTATACTAAAAAAAACTTCCTTAGCGTTGGTTTAAATCATTACTAGGCCCCAGTCTCCTAAGTGAGAGACCCTGGCCGCCACCAACTCTACCTCACCGAGTATTACGTCACTCCTTGACCATGTGAGATTGCACTCTGAACTAAACCGTCAGTGCGTAATCTGACTTCACGGCCTTTTTGGGCGTGCCATGCGGTGCCATGCAGGCACCAACGCATATTAACCTTTTCGACACTAACACATCGCTTCACAAACCAACACTTAAAAATGTAAAATGTAAAATTAACACATAAATACAAGGGGAAAATGCAAACAGTGCACGTAATCCATGTACAATATCAATGGCCACGCTGACTGCTATATATAGTACCATGCAGACTACTACGCTAGTAAATGAAACAATGACGTCTCCAATCTAATTATCTTGCTGTTCTATAGCTCTCAAACAAACACGTGTATGCCTACGAGTTGTGTAAAACAAATGATGTAACTATATAAGTTGTTAAAACACAATGGAGGAGGTTCTGGACAGATTTGATGTTCGGCCTTATGACAAATGCACTCGAAAACATCGGGATGTCGGCAGCGGCATCGTTACCGAAGACTCGATTTTACCTCAACTATTGAAAACAATAATTGCGTTGTCGTCAACTTCAAATTTATTCAAGTCAATTCTTGATCCTGATCTTGATATCATAGATTAGCTCCTTTCTAGGAACAACACTCAATTCGCAAGTCAATGAAATTGGTGACTCGAGTCTGACTCAGTTCAATAGTAACTTACGAAAACTCGACACTCTACATAGCCTTTGTGCTGTGCTTCTTAACCGATGTTTTCTCGTAATGCAAACGTTTTTTCGGTTTTAATTTGGATGTAAACGACAAATACCTGACGTGAATATTCATAATTGTAAGAAAGGAAAGGGTCTCTCAGTGCTGTGTAATGATGGAACAGTCCACACTTTTCAATTCTCAGTAGGCCCCCTATAACTCTATCTAAAAGAAAATTTGTAAAAAAACAATTTATATTAAAAGAAATCCCTCTCAAAGTACCTGTCACATCTTAGCGATTTAGCCAGCGTATCATCCAACGTATGACAAATTTGGCGAATACGCTGGCGTACGTCGAATAAGTTATGGGTAAGTTTTGAATAAAGTTAAGAGCACGCTGGAGTATGGCGTGTCAAACGTTGCAATATTCGATAATGTACAATGTATGTGCGATGTTTCTCATATATATGCGATGATTGTCACACATGTGCGATATTCGTTTTATATGTATGCAATATATGTAATATATATGCAATAATTTGTAATTTATGTGCGATAATTTGCAATATATATGTGATAATTTGTAATATATATGCGATAATTGTTTTTAATATGCAATAATGTTTTTATATATATTTGATAATTTTAAAATATATATTATATGCGATCATGCGATAACGATTCAACCACGTTTACGATTCAACCTGGGAAGCGGCAGCCACGGGATCACCTTAAGGGGATGCGACTTTTTAATATTAAATATCTAGTCGTGGGTGTGATCCCTGGCTACACGGCAGTTAACGGTTGTATGGCTTCTGACTGGCACCCCGAACAAAGATATTGACTAGTAGGGAGACCGCCAACATAGGGCTGGATAGCTCAGTTGGTAGAGCGCCGGTACGTTAATCCGGAGGTCGTTGGTTCAAGTCCCGCTCTAGTCAATTTTTCTTTGTTCAAACCCGAACTATTTAAATAAAATTTCCCAGTCAGTTTCCCTTGTGGTTCATGACTAGATATTTAATATTAAAAAGTCGCATCCCCTTAAGGTGATCCCGTGGCTGCCGCTTCCCAGGTTGAATCGTAAACGTGGGTGTGATCCCTGGCTACACGGCAGTTAACGGTTGTATGGCTTCTGACTGGCACCCCGAACAAAGATATTGACTAGTAGGGAGACCGCCAACATAGGGCTGGATAGCTCAGTTGGTAGAGCGCCGGTACGTTAATCCGGAGGTCGTTGGTTCAAGTCCCGCTCCAGTCAATTTTTCTTTGTTCAAACCCGAACTATTTAAATAAAATTTCCCAGTCAGTTTCCCTTGTGGTTCATGACTAGATATTTAATATTAAAAAGTCGCATCCCCTTAAGGTGATCCCGTGGCTGCCGCTTCCCAGGTTGAATCGTAAACGTGGGCGTGATCCCTGGCTACACGGCAGTTAACGGTTGTATGGCTTCTGACTGGCACCCCGAACAAAGATATTGACTAGTAGGGAGATCGCCAACATAGGGCTGGATAGCTCAGTTGGTAGAGCGCCGGTACGTTAATCCGGAGGTCGTTGGTTCAAGTCCCGCTCCAGTCAATTTTTCTTTGTTCAAACCCGAACTATTTAAAAAAATATCAAATATATATATAAAATTATCGCATATATTAAACAATTATCGCATGATCGCATATAATATATATTTTAAAATTATCAAATATATATAAAAAAAAATTCGCATATATAAAAAAATTATCGCATATATAAAAAAATATCGCATATATATTGCAAATTATCGCACATATATTACAAATTATTGCATACATATTACATATATTGCATACATAAAACGAACATCGCACATGTATGACAATCATCGCATATATATGAGAAACATCGCACATACATTGTACATTATCGAATATTGCAACGTTTGACACGCCATACTGGAGCACGCTGAAGCACGCTGGTATACATCGTAGTACGGCGAGGTCGTCGAAAAATTTCGTGCATGCACAACATTTTCGACGTATGCCAGCGAAGGTCTCATACGTTTGCGGTTTCTAATGTTTTCTTTATAATCTCGATTTTTCCTACCCAAATTATGCAAATTAACAAATACATAAATGGCGAATGTTTCGTCGAGTGTATCATCAGATACTTAATTGCATACAAGTTATTAATAATGCACTTTTCATACTTTATGAATAATTCATTTTAAAAAACGCAAACAAGTTGAAAAAGGCCCTCGTGGCTGCGCCATTCGGCTCGCGTGCGTGGTCTCCCGTTCCAGTCGCTCCGCTGTTTACAAAGCTGTCCAATCCACAAAGGCCTTGACAAAAGCTACGCATACGCGATCATATCAGTTGTAGGTAAGTTATGCGATCGTTGACACACGTTCACACACGTTACTTGTAAGTTACTCATAAGTCGACTGAAGTTATAGTTTGAATCGTCGAGCGGCAGCCTTTTTATAGGCTACGACACGTGATCGTCGGCGATACACTTTCGCGCGCTGTACATAAGTTAGTCTAGCGTTGGATACAAGTTGTGAACGCCGGGCAAAACGCTAATCATTTGTTGGTATAAGTTATCGAAACCTTTTATATACGTTACTATCACGATATGTATACGTCCACTCGTTATGAACACGCTTTGTATTCGCCCCAAATAAAATAAAAACATCGATAGTTCAGCGTATGCCAGCGTTTTAGAGACATTTTGATACGTCGGGATACGCTGGCTAATGATCGCCAAGGTGTGACAGGGCCATTGCAGCCGTAACCAGCGTCTAAGCCTTGAATGCAAACGCAGCCAGGACTGTTGCCATGGTCGCAGCCAGACTCATAGTGGTAGTACCTGCACCGTTGCACTTGTCGCCGTCGCAGCAATGAAGGCAGAATCTACGTCCCGTGCTGTCGTCGTTAGCGCAAAAACCTTCAGGTTTCTTGCATAGCTGTTTGCCGACTTCGTTTCCAGTAAAGCAACCTCTGAATATCTGGCCGTTGTCTTGGAATTTGGCTTTCTGTAAAGATGTGATTTAACAGTGGCGTGAACCCGTTTAACGGAGTTGATGAGGGGCCCTTCTTGTACCTTTTTATGGTTTTCATGGGGTTTTGCTCTATTTGAAGCAGGCCGTCGGTAAGTTTCCCTCTCTATAAATAATTTATATTGTCTCATTAAAAATATGTTAATTGCTTACTTCGTCAGAATTGACCCAGGTCCCAATGGGCCTGACCCATTTGTGGGTCAGGCTGACCCGGAATCTAGTTGAAACTGGATTTTAGCTTGATGGATTCCGCGTCAGTTGACACATGTCTTTGTGATTTTGACACCGAGTCCCGGTCACATTGACCCGGAAATTGATCAGGCCCCCCTGAGACCCTGAGCCGAGTCAGTTGCGGCCAGGGAGTTTTTACAGTGCACTTATGATCACACAGTGGTTAAAACCCTTAACTACGTGAAGAGCCTAATATGCGCAATATCCTTAAGGGCCATTTGATGAATCCACAACATCAAAAGTATATTTTAAAATATTGTCTGTGCATTTCCCAACAATTTTTACATCTAAGTGACATTTTTACATGCCCAGCTATTGTCTAGAATTATTTGGGTTCATTAGTTATCCAGTAGTTGATTTCCCCCTACTTAGCTTACCTTTTATGGGCGTGGAAATACCCCCCGACTCTATCCCGAGGGACGAAAGGGCCAATATTTACTACCACACAATCCAATTACATATTTATAAAATAAATAAGTGCATTTCCCCAAAAAACTTTACATCCAAGTGTCTTCTTCACACATCCAACTATTTATAATATGTTGAGTCCTTAAGCTTACAGTATATTTCTCTAATTATCTCAGTTCTTAAGGGCATTACATGGCACTGCCATTTACTACCATGCCATCTATTTTAATGTTATGTATTGTTTTGTTATCCTGAAAAACCCTCTGGGCCTGATCCCCCTTCCCCCTTAGATGTATGGTATGGTCCTTTCTAGGAAATCGAACCCCCCCCCCCCCAGTCATTACACTTTGGATAAATGACTTGCTTAATGCGTATGTGGTATCAAATAGCCCTTCCGCTCAGTAAAGGGTTTTAAATTAATAAAACAAATTCGGACCGACGAGGCCGCCACAAGACCCAAACACTGCCTCTTCACTGTGGTTGATTAAGACCTATCATTGGCCGAAAGTTGTGAGTGGTGCGTACACGTGTGCACTTTCTCAATGTATGACCGAAGTGAGGTGCAACCTTGTTCCCAAGGGTGATATATCTCACTGCTGCTTATGGTAGTGACGAGGCTGGGGAGGTGTATCGTAAACAAAGAAGACTTCGCTTTCTTTTGAATATTTTGTTAAGTTCTTTACTCTTTGAAATTGTTTTGGGTTTTTCTTTTTCTTTTCAATGAAACTTCTCGGAAAAGCTTCGTATACTTTCACAGCTTAGATATACCTCAAACTCACTACAGTTAGTGACAAGACCTAAAATTAACAACCGTCTGGTCCAAAGTTAGAGTGTTGAACACAATGGATAGAGAATCATTGACACTTACCGCGCATCCATTGTCACACAAATCAGTCCAAGTTGGATGAGTGTTAAGCAATGCTGATGTATCCTGACTGTTGCCAAAGCAATCGCTGTAGCCAGTAAGTGAACTGTCACACACCCAACATGTTTCCAAACTGGACACAGCAGAGACTAAAAAGAGAAGAAAAACTTAGACCCATATCCGATTTAATACAGCTCCAGCAGTAGCTATGGCCGGAACGTTGTCGTTGCAGTCAACGGCACAAGCCTTCCTTTGATTCGAACGCGGTAAGTAAAACAGTTTCAAACCAGCAGCGGATATAATCGGCAAGGAGGCCTTGGAATTGAAACTAGTGGGCCTTTAAATCAACATTTCAAAAATCAATACACCAACAAAATCAACAAAAACAAACAAACAAAAACAGCAAGCTGACATTTTACAAACTAGAAATAAAGTTTTAAAGGGGTTAGGCTAAGATCATGGAGGGCATAAGTAAAATGTACCTGTCAACTGGGGAAAAAGCTGTAAACAAAAGCAGTAAAACAACAAATAGGTCTTATACTAACAAATTCCAAATGATTTGGTGTCGAACAAAGACAATTTTACTATAGCGGGATTTGAACCAATGACCTCTGGTTTAACGAGGTCGTTGGTTCAAATCCCATTGTAGTAAATTTTTCTTTGTTCAACCCCAAATTATTTAAAAATTTTCCCGGTCAGTTCCCTTGTGGTTTATAATTTGATAAATGAAATTAACATTACATCATTTTTGAAATCAGCAGCAATTAGTCAACAGCCTATAAAGTTTCTGTCGTTCAAAGTTCGTGACTTTTCCCATTCTATTCTTGCTGTGTTGTCTGGGTGGTGGCTCACAGCTCAAATAAAATAAAGTGAAAGAACTTCTAAGATTATTGAACGGTTCTACCTCATACACAATGTAAAGATAGTTGGAATCCTTTTATTTTTGTAGGATCAAGCCAAAAGCATGGGACTTGGTATACGGCAAATAGTTAGTCCATGACTTAGTCATCTATTTATTTATTTATTTATTTATTTATTTATTTATTTCTTCTTTACCCTGGGGAGACCTCTCAGTGAAACACTGTTTTTCAGAGGTGCCCAGCAGCTACAAACAAAAACATAAGAATTTAAATATATATATAACTAAATTATTAAGAGCATTATTAAAAATAGAAAAACAGCCAAATTTAAAGAAAAAGCAACGGACATACGACAACAACACAGAATCGTTACCACAAGCAATGTACAATAAAGACAAAGGTTAAACATCTGGTCCAGCCAGGAAAAGCACCACATGCCCCATCTATTAAAATTTCAAATTTGTACTGTATTTTAAAACTTGCTACAGTACGTGGCAAGGGATTCTTAAGTGTAAGGGGGAGTTGATTGAATAAATTGACCCCACGAGCAGCAAACTTACGTTTACCTGAATTGGTTTTTGGCAGTGGGGGAACTAGTCTTGAAATCAAGTCGGTAATTGTTGTGCGGTCCAGTTGCGGGGACGGTACACACATCCTCGATCCCAATATGTGTGTGAGTCAGTCGCAATTACCGTCTTGAATAACTTGTACCCAGCTTTGGACTTGCTAACAAAATTGGACGGAGCAGTTTGATTGGTTAAGAATCGTGAAAACATGAATATTCATCATACATCTTGCAGCGTGTGGCATCTTGCAGCTAACAGGCGCACACTTCATTTTTTTAAAGGGGTTTATTATTGATAGTAAAATTTTATGATAATGCATTGGTCAAATTTATCTTAAAAGAAAGTTAAGAAATTGTTACAATGATTAAAATATTATGCTTTTTACATTGATGTTGGCAAATAAACTGTCATTAAAAATTTTTTTTTAAAAAGCCAACAGAAAAGATACATTCCCATGTTTATAATGAACTCTTCCAATTTTGTCAAACGAGCTACCATTGGCCCTCTCTATAGGGCAACTTTTGCAATGTATAAATTACCATATATGAATATTCGGCTGGGAACAAGCTACTCAAGTCGTTAGAGCTGACGGACCTTGCCATGCGCTACCTACGAAGGTTGCATGAATGTATAATCGCACTGTGACTGTTGCATGAACGGCAGGATGTGTGTTTGTAATAGGCCGCGCTGGCAGACAAATAGACACTGACTAACGACTTGTCATCAAGTCTATGGGGGAACTAGATGATCTTGTGAGACCGATCTGGCGTTGTATGGGTGGGCAGTGGCGGCATAATTAAAAATATTGCATAGTTGGGGAGGCAGTCTGGAAGTGAGACTCTTATAGACTAAAACGGTTAAATGAAAATTTCTCCTTGCACTTAACGACTCCCACCTAATAGTAGATAAAATAATGTGCGTGTGAGATCACCGGGGGAGGAAAAGGATAGCTCTACCAGCACCGTTGTGGATTTTATCAAGTTTTGTAATAAAAACTTTGGCCGAGTTGCCCCAAACAGCATCACAATAATCAACATGAGGGAGAATCAAAGTGTTGTACAACCCCCACACGTTTATTAACAGTCTTAGTAGTTTTCTCAATGTGCACACTCCAAGATAGAGATTGATCTAGCCAGACACCTAAGTATTTAAAATGATCAACATTGTCAATGGTATTGTCAACGATCTATGGTGGTGTCCCAATGTGAAAGTCGACTCGACACTTGTATCTAAGGTTTCGTGGCGGTGTGGCGGGAGATTTTGTCCCCGATATGGTGAAATGAAAACCAGTCAAACATATTTTCGGAAAACTAAACCCAGATTTCTTTTCAATTTTTGGCAGGTCAGCCGTTTGAAATTTTTGCTTACTACCCCGAAAAAACACCCCCAAAATGTGCTTTTTCCCAAACCGACTTGCTGCCAGTTTTCATGAGGAACTCCTCAAATTTCGAAGCCAATAGCACCAACTTTAACGCCTAAATTTATCAAGTCTCCTCAAAAGTTGAATCACAGAGCCCCCATGTTCGGATATATTGTTTTTTACATATTTACACAATCTGTTAATTGTATGACCCACAAAACATTATTATTCAAAAGTAACTGTGGGTTTACGAAAAATGATATTTAATTTGGTGCATGAGTTTGAGTCTATTTAGTGTTGTACAACCACAAACTTCTTCCGATAGTGCCCTCTTTTGAATCATACTCATTCAGTCCATGTTAATTTCTCATATGGGGGGACATAATCTCCGAGGAACAGATTTTCCAATGAAGGAAACGGCATGAAGGAAATGTTACAGAGCCTATATTTTAACATGGGATATTAGAATGCTTCTGCGCGGCATGACAAAGTTTATAAAGTAAACTTCATCTTAATTACTTTTTTTCGTCGCTGTCGCTTTTGCTGTCGCTGAAAGAGAATGCAACAGTATAGCTAAAAAGAAACCCTAGTTTGAATGAATTAGGGAAACATTCGTGATATTGAATGCATGTTAAAATGAAACTAATAAAACTAGTTTTTGCTGAATATGACCCGGAAAACCTTCAATAGTCGTTTGTTAACTTATTGACTTACTTCTCGATTGGAAGACAGATACCAAGATTAGTAAAATTAAACCACGTGGAAGAGTCATTTGTATTAGTCAATTCACCAAGATATGTGTTCAGTTTTACTCACATTCAAAGCTGACTTCGCATGGCTAAAACGAACGCCTTACACGTTGAATTGAATGTACCGATAATGTGCATGCCACAAATAAACTAAAATGAATGATGATTTCAACTGAAGAGGAAAATCACATTAAATGAAACTGATGTAGGAAGTTTTTTTGCCAAAAATGGCCGGGAAAACATGTAATGTCCTGACACCAAGCGTATATCCTTCCTCCATCATGCTGATTTATGGCTACACCGGACCTTGACCTCGTCCAAGCATACTCATGGATAACGGCTATATGAAAGACCGCACCACGCAAAGAGTGTATGCCCTTGAAACCAGGGACATATTGACAGGCACCTCATATTATATCAAGTACGCATTTGAGACAATAAACCAACGAAGCATCAAAGCAGTGTAAAGCTGACAACGTTTACTAAGCATCGAAATAAGTTCATGATGATGTAGACTCGATCGGGATAAGTGCCACTGTGCAGTTAATGTCACACAACGAAAAGTGTTTTGTGTTGAGGACGTGGTTGATGTATATGTACCAGTTTGTCAGCAACCGATTTAGAAAACAACAGCTATATGGCTGGGTAAAAAATAAAACAATCTCTCTCTCTCTCTCGCTCTCTCAGAATCTGAAACTTAAAATAATTGTTACGGATTGACTTACTGCTGATGACAACTACGTAGAACAAAGTCATAGACCTCATGATAGCGACTTACAAAGATAACTATCAACAACTACTGAGAAGACCGTGAAGATTCAATTGTTGGTTTAAAACTATTTGCACTACACTTGTACAACAGACCACAGGGCAAGGAACAGACTGTACGGTTATACTAGTTGGAGCACACCCATTATATCAAGCACGAAAAAAGACCAACGTAAGCGCGGCGAGCGATTTCTTTCCATACCACACGCTAGCTACGGGGCCACAAAAAAGCGTTCTGATTGGTCCGTTTCTGCAGAGGTCATGCATTTTAAATAAGGTAACTAAGGAAAGCGTTATATACACGTACTAATCTTGGTGCAAGACGTTTCTCGTTTACCTTTCACGCACAGCGCGGCCGACCCACCCGCTCATTCGATCAACTCACCAATAGCGCCCGCCACGAACATTTGGTGCTCAATATGGGGCATGGTGGCACCCCCCCCCCCCCATTGTGTCTTCATTGTGTGCTTGGAATCTCAGGAATTCTTCAGAGGATTTTAGGGGGGGGGGGGGTACTTTTGAATAAGAGGAAAATAGTATGGGAACATTGGGGGGGGGGGGTCCTCTGCCCCATATCGGGCATGGTATAGCCACGAAACCGCCCGTATACACTAACCTGACTTAGCCCACGAACCGCCCCGCGAGAAACGTCTTGGACCGTGTGCATGATTGAGTTATGTGACCTTAAATACATACTTAACGTGTGGGTCAACAGAATACTACGCACGCGCAAAACTGGAAACCGCTCTCTGCATAATAAGCAGGCCAGCCTGGTAACTTGCATGCATCCGTTGTCGGAGCACGCGTCGCTGCTACGGTAGACTTGATGACAAGTCGTTAGTCAGTGTCTATTTGTCTGCCAGCTCGGCCTATTACAAACACACATCCCGCCGTTCATGCAACAGTCACAGTGCGTTTATACATTCATGCAACGGTCGTAGGTAGCGCGTGGCAAGGTCTGTCAGCTCTATCGACTTGAGAAGCTTGTTCCCGGCCGAATATTCATATATGGTAAATTATACATTGCATATGCAAAATTGTCATAGAGAGGGCCAATGGTAGCTCGTCTGACAAAATTGGAAGAATTCATTATAAACATCGGAATGTATCTTTTCTGTTGGCTTTTATTTTTTATTTTTAATGACAGTTTATTTGCCAACATCAATGTAAAAAGCATAACATTTTAATCATTGTAACAATTTCTTAACTCTCTTTTAAGATAAATTTGACCAATGAATTATCATAAAATTTTACTATTTATAATAAACCCCCTATCAAAGAATGAATTGTGCGCCTGGTAGCTGCATGGTGCCATACGCTGCAAGATGTATGATGAATATTCATGTTTTTGCGATTCTTAACCAATCAAACTGCTCCGTCCAATTTTGGTAGCAAGTCCAATTGCATGTGTACAAAGCTGGGTACAAGTTATTCAAGACGGTAATTGCGACTGACTCACACACATATTGGGATCGAGGATGTGTGTACCGTCCCCGCAACTAGACCGCACAACAATTACAGACTTGATTTCAAGACTACTGCTACGGCGGGGCGCGATATTTTTTTCCGTACCACACGCTAGCTATGGGCCCACAAAAAAGCGTTCTGATTAGTCCGTTTCTGCAGAGGTCGTGCATTTTAAATAAGGTCAACTAGCTAAGGACAGCGTTATTACACGTACTGGTTATGGTGGTACAGGACCCTGGCCTTGGAGCACAGCATGCAGTGCGCGTGGTGTTCGGCACTTGGTACTACCCTTTCTCTATGGTAAGACATGGTGTCCGAGTGTGAAAATTTTGTTGACGGTGTCACCATGGAGGTAGAAATAATGGCCGAATAAACCAAAATGATAGTAAGTGGCTAAACATAGGTCGTAGGTGTGTGAGAGAATCAGAGTGAAAGATGACATCATTTTCTGGAACAAGGGTGGTCCCCCTGGGGAATTTGAAGAATGTTTGGTGTGTTTATGTTTAGTAACCTTCAAATGACAGAGTGTGGGGCAATACCTATTGACACGTAGGCCTATATAATTATTGGGGAAGACTATATGACTTGTGATTTGTAAAATTGTCCTTTCGACAGTGCTTTGCATTAAATTTTGTTCGTTTACACGAGTCAAAAACAACAAATAGTTGATTGATTAAAAGAAAGTAGATCAGTGGAGTAAGAAAAAATGGGCATGAGATAACATTTAAGTTTGTTTAGTTTTCTTGTAGGCCTACCTCTTGTCTCTCTCCGATTTGGAACATTAGCGACACCGATAGCGCACACATCGTACCAAGTGCCGTTGTATTAACACCACACGCACCGCATGCTGTCGCACGGCAAAAGTGCGGCAGTTAAAACGAATCGGTGACAAACGTCAAAATTAGTAAAAGAGTTTGCCGCACTTAAAATAATTCAAAATGGTGACGCGGGAGAAAATTGCTAAAGAGTCATGTTTCGTGATGGCAATTCGAGCTGTGACACGCAAAATATTAGTGACAACATCGATCATGATATTGTTCCCCACCTTAATGGTTGTTATTTACCATCGTTGGTGAGTGGCGTTCATCGTCTGCTTTCAAGAGTGTCAAACCAAATCGATTAGCTTATTTCTGAAGTCTACAGATTATGTTTGTTCCAGTCCGAAGTTGTTTTCCATTCCATCCCGGAATACTCCCAGCTATGTACTATAAAACAACGAGAACGTTTACATTATTAGAAAATACACTTAAAACATTTTTGAAATACTTTGCGCATGCGTATTCTCAAAGAGCATCGCCCGACAGAGAATTCAGTTTGATTCGACACGGCAAGAGCGCGACGTCTGTCACCATGTCGTGCAACTACCGTGTAGCACAGCAGAGCTTGCCGTGCTATCACGGCAGTGTCGGAACTTAAATCAAAAGTTTGCGCTAAACGTCGCTCTTTTGTCAAATTTAATTCATCATTTTCTAATTGTTTGAGTTCGACACGGCAAAAGTACACAAAATGTCACATGAGGCAACTTTTCCAGGCAACTTGGAGGCAACCAACCGCAGTGCATGCTACAGGACCACTTTCCTAGCACATGAGTAATTTTTCTAACAATGTCTTAGGCCTGCGCTAAACGTCGCACTTTTGCCGTGTCGAACTCAAACAGTAAGAAAATGATGAATTAAATTCGACAAAAGAGCGACGTTTAGCGCAAACGTTTGATTTAAGTTCGACACTGCCGTGTAGCTCGGCAAGCTCTGCCGTGCTACACGGTAGTTGCACGACATGGTGACAGACGTCGCACTCTTGCCGCGTCGAATCAAATTGAAATCTCAGTCGGGCGATGCTCTTTGCGAATACGCATGCGCAAAGTATTTAAAAAATGTTTTATGTGTATTTTCTAATAATGTAAATGTTCTTCTTGTTAGTACATAACTGGGAGTATTCCGGGATGGGATGGGAAACAACTTCTGACTGGAAAAAACATAATCTGTAGATTTCAGAAATAAGCAATCGATTTGGTTTGAACACTCTTGAAAACAGATGATGAATGCCACTCACCAACAATGGTAATAATAAGGACAGAGTTTAAGGTGGGGAACAATATCCTTATGATCGATGTTGCCATTAATATTTGAGTGTCACAGCTCGATTTGCCATCATGAAACATGACTCTTTAAAAATTATCTTCCGCGTCATCATTTTGAATTATTTTAAGTGCGGCAAACTATTTTAATAATTTCGACGTTTGTCACCGATTCGTTTTAATTGCTGCACTTTTGCCGTGCGAAAATCATTTGAGTTCGACACGGCAAAAGTGCGACGTTTAGCGCGGGCCTTACGATCCCGAAGAAAACTACGTGAATATTCAAATATGAATGCCTTTTCTTCTCGGAGATTGCCTGGAACTGGTTGCCTGTAAATTGACTCGTGTGACATGGGCCTTAGTTTACCTTATTTAAAATGCATGACCTCTGCAGAAACGGACCAATCAGAACGCTTTTTTGTGGCCCCATAGCTAGCGTGTGGTATGGGGGGAAATCGCGAGCGGCGAAGCCGTGAAGGCGCTTTACCAAGTCGTTTTGGGGCTTCATGTTTTTCTTTACTTTTTGCTACTGATTTTGGTAGAAGAAATGTTATGCATAATGCATTAGCTCGCTTTGATGTTGGCCAATAAGAAGACTCGATTACTTGCATGACGTCGCATGAACGTGAGATGCAAATTATTTGCAAGATGTCGACTGTAAGTGCCCACTGTACAAATGTACTACCACACCAGTATCGACGACAAATTTTTTTGCTTTGCTGATCAACAAATGAACATTTCCTGTGAGTTTAGGCCACAGTAGTTTCCATGCTATAACAAATGTTTTGGAACGTAGATATTTATTTGTACCCACAGGTGGGTGTGTAGACACGGCCGTCCAGGCTTTTTAATCACGGACACGCTACGATTCCCACCTCATCAAAACATGCACAGCCAGCAGCCGTTTGTTTCGTTTTGTCATGATTTGTCCTTTTCCGTTGTCAGAATTTATTTCTCTCAATATTCTCTTTTATAATACTGTGCCCAAATTGCCAAATTGTTATATTTTATGTTTTCGATTGTCAAATAAAAATAAAAATTGGCCAGACAGTAATAACCATCTGAAAATAGAAGAGTCCAACATTTAGCTGACGGTGATTGGTTATAAAAAAGTAAGTGTATAAATATTTCATGATCATGAATAACTGATTAGCTAAACGGTTTGGTAAAGGCACTTCGCGGCTTCGCCGCTCACACTGGTCTTTTTCGTGCGTGACGTGTGGTGGCCGAGCGGATAAGATCACTAGACTCAAGCTCTGGTGTTTCTGATCAGCAGAGTGTGGGTTCGAGTCCCGGTTGTGACACTTGTGTCCTTAAGCAAGACACTTAACCATGATTGCTTCGTCCTTCGGATGGGACGTAAAGCCGTTGGTCCCGTGTGTTGTGTAACGCACGTAAAAGAACCCAGTGCACTTATCGTAAAGAGAAGGGGTCCGCCCCGGGTGTTCCTGGTTTGATTGGCTGCATATTGCGCCACAGCACCTTGTAAACCATTACATGGTGCTATAAAGGAATAGGTCTCATACTTTAGAATGTGAGCGCTTTGATACGCCACTAGGGATGTGGTAAAGCGCTATATAAGAACCAAGTATAATTATTATTATTATTATTTGGGGTGCCGCCGCTGCGTGCGCCTTGACTAAAGGCTAGCACTCCTCCAGTTCACAAGCCAATTAGGACAAACTTTGAAGCCTAAATTTATCAAATCTTCCCAAAAGTTGAAACACACAACGCCAGGTTGTGATATACTCTTACCACTACACATTTTATTACTTGCATGACCCCCAAAAAACCCTAAAAAGATTATGTGGGTTTACAAATTATGATAATTAGCTCGGCGCATGAATTTTGGCATTTTTAGTGTGGTGCACCCTATAATAAATGTTAAAAAGTCTCAAGTTGAAATGTTGGATGGCGCCCTCTCTTGACAATTTTTGCATATGATTCAAATGATTACTAAAATGCCATGTTTGTTTCAAATGAGTTGCAGATAAATCCAAGTAATTACCTCAAATCCCAGATTAATCAATAATTATTAACCAGCGGATTTCTTTCTGTGTGTACATCTATTAAAAACCAGGGTTCACGGCTTACTGGTTAATACCTATACAGAACTCCAGAATAAACATCGATTTAGGCCTATTTACAACAGCACTAGTAGGATGAGTTCACATTTTTGGGGGCGAGGGGAGACTGATTGTGATTTGTGTTAAAATCAATTGGAGACGAGTTCGAAATTTGCGTACTTTCCAATGTGAAATTACATTTCTTAAAACACAATAGTGCTATATCAATCTAAAATATTGTCATGGTGGGCTCAGAGGGTTGTTCTCCTGTTTGTAATGGAGACGGATACTTGAGTGTTGCTAGCAAGCATGGTGGGGATTCTAGAAACAAAATAATATCCTGGGCAAATTGAATCAATAAACATTGTGGCCGAATTAATAATACAAATCAACAAAAACAAACAAATTGCTCTGATCACATTGTAGCTTTGCAGAGGGTTATGAATGATTCTGCCAACAAGGTTTCCAACACCACCTCCAGTTGACAGCAGAGCTGCTGCAGAGAGATGTATACCCCTTGACACGGAATGGGGCACTAGAAATACCACCCACAAGCAGCAGAAGATGTGCCTTGTATGAAATACCAACTTGAAGAAGTACCCTGGGTTTCTCAGCGAAGATGTTCAAGGAGAGCAAAAAGCAACTTCCCTCAGCCGATTACATAAACCTTTTTCATTTTTTACCATTTTATCAGTTTTCCCGTCCAATTTCAGCAAAAATGCATTCCATTTCATTAACACGCATTTAAATTCACGCATTTTCCCCATGTCTACTCAAACTAGGTTTTCTTTTTAGCAATTAATGCATTCAATTTCGTTCTTCTCATTCAGATTCGTTTCAGTCATTCTATTTCATTTATAGGCATTCAAGACTACACATTGACCATTCTTAACAGGCGTTTCCGTGTTATTGCATTTTACTCACATCCTGTATTTTTGTTTTAATATAGGTTTTCTCGGTCAATTTCGGCAAATGAGCAGCCAATTTAACCACTACGCTATTCTATTTCGCGCGAAATTAAATGCTACTGAAAAGGGTCATTCGATTTCGTTTTATGACCAGTCAAATGTACTGTTGCGTTATTCGATTTAACAAAATAATCATTCAATTTTAATAACAATTCAACAAAGCAGCATTCAAATTCGCAGGAGCTTTTTAAGGCGTGTGTTTAGTCTTTCAAATTCATTTTTGGGCAGTCATTTCTGGAATTTGTGCAATCTAAAAAACGCTTTGAACATGCAGCAGTGGAGGTGCAATCTCCTTTAACAAGCAGCCATTCAGAGCATTGATGTCATCACCCAAGTGAAGTGCATGCAGTGGTACAACCATACCCAAACATATGCCAAGATGTCTGGCACGCCAACAGATTGATGGTTGAAGAAGAAACAACATAAACAATAAAAAAAAAAAAATTAAAAATCATAAAGAAACACCCCATTCAAACACAATACAAAATTAGGTCTTGGTCAGTTAACCAATAAAGATCCCCCCCCCCAAAAAAAAAAAAAAAAAAAAAAAAAAAAAGAAGAAGAAGAAAGAAGAAAACAAAGAAGAAGAAAAACCTCATGGGCCCCATGTAAAGGCTACTGGAAGCATAAATAAAGAAAATAAGGTTTGCCTGAATTAAAGTGAAGATACGAAACAGTTGCCTAGTACAGTTTATCTGTTTATTCGTATTGCTTTAGCCGTACTTATTTGAATTCTCGTTTAGCGAAATTGATTGCCTCTTTACGAAACTGAAAAAAAATTAATTCAGTAAAATCTTCAGTCGAACCAGCTTTGCTAAATTGAATGATGATTGTGTGTCACGAAAAAGAATGATGATACGCTAAATTGAACACAGTGCTAAAGGAATTTGAATGCCTCAAAACGAAATTGAATGGCCGGATTCTGAACTTGAAATGCAGTAACAACAGGAGAGGCAAAATAGCTTAAATTCGAACGCACGAAAATTAAATCGGCTGCTCATTTGCCGAAATTGACCGAGAAAACCTATAGTAATATTGTTCCTTTTCCTTTTACCCTTACAATTTAAACATGTACCCAATAAGCTTGAAATGAAAACTCAATCTTTTGGTACAGCCTTGAGATTTTTTTTGCCCTGGTATTTATGTTGTCGTCTTTATTTCTGCCAATGTTCGGACCATGTCAAATTAGAGGTTAATAAATGTTAAAGGGAACAAAAGCTTAAAAATATAAGGGGTCGTTATCAAATTTAAAAACAAATCGTCGTTGTTGTTGTTGTGTTTTTTTAGCATTGTTTTCACAGGTCATTTTCTTTTTTCTGTTTTTACATTTCTTCTATTCGTATAATTATATCTGTTGTTGGTTTCTTTAACTTTCAATGTTCTGACGCGCTAGACATCTGGGCATGTCAGTTTGGCTGTGACTAGTAAAGAAATCAATTCTCAAAATATCTGCCTATATTATAGGCAAGTACATATGAATCAAAAAGCACCCAAAGATAACAGTTTAATTTAAATGCAAACACTTGGAAAATGTTTGCTCATTGACGAAAATGATTGGTTGACCAGCCTCTTGCTGCTGGCTTTTGCGAAATTGAATGAGTCTTACGGCCTAATGAAATTGAATGATCTCATTTGACCAATGCTAAACTGGTAAAATTGAATTACTCATTTTGACTGTTGAATGCTGATTCAACGGAGCATTCTATTTCAAACGAAATTGAATGAGCCGGGAGTTACAAAAGAATGGATTTTTGTTTAAGTTGGCCTGAAAAACCTATACTTGCTCTGTGTTTGTTATGTTTAACTTCTAACACTTCTGGACGTGTGGACCATGTTCATTCAGTGCACCAAATACAGTCACGTGCAACACAACAGCAACCATGTTCATCAAGGTTCCACGTCAGCCATAGACTCCAAGAAAAAAATCGACTACCGATAGGCAAGCCTTTACACCCAATGACCCAATGACCTAGAAATACTATGGCGCACATGACTTGAAAATGACCAGATGGTGACGATACCAGTGCAACTGTCTGTGGTATGAAGGTAAGACCCATTCCAACACCAGTCGGAGTTAATGAAACAGTACTTGTATTACAATCACGGGATTGCTAATGTTTTCTTTTTGTAAACGAGACAATCGGGGTTGGAGGAGAGCATCCCCAATAGGGTTGAAAGAGTGTGACAACGTCATAGAGAATGCTGCCGATCCCTTTATAGTCCAGTGGCTTAATGAACAAATCGTGACATGCCGGAATAAAGCACCAAACTTTGCACACTTGTTTTAGGGGTCCCATAGAAGCATATTAGAGGGGGGTGCCCGGTCTGTCATCTCCAGGTCAGTAAAGTAAAGGGATCAACTTTTTCCACATAGCTCTGCATGCTGAAATAGAAGCTGCATGGTCATTTGTTATAAGTTTTAATGATATGCGGAAATTTGTGAAAAATTGGTAGGCAAATACAACATGAATTTTGACTTCAGCCTGACCTTGACCTAGGGTCACCCAAACCGGGCACCCCCCCCCCCCCTCTAGAATGATTCTATGGGACCTATAGAATAACTGTACAAAATGTTGTGCTTTAAACCAGCGTGTCACGATTTTGCCAAAAATTTGCCCTAAGCCACTGGACTAGTATTATTAAAAAGAATCCGATAGAAGGAGCACTTTGTTAAGGCGAGTGGTGAGTTAGCAATGGCGCCAGGACCTGGCAGTGTTTCACATGGCCAAGTTAACAATAGAACCAAGACTGAGTAAAAGTTCCACGTGGTTCCAGTAGGCAATAGAGCCAGGACCGTGTACTTTTTTCTTCTTCCTTTTCAATTGTTAATTCCATCGTTTTCTTTTTTCTTCTTTTTTAACTGAATTTCGATTTTCTATGGTGGCCCTGAAGGGACATCGCATATCGCAAACGTGTGCGCATACGTATGCGATGTCGCGAAATAAATCGCGAATATGTGCGCACACGTATGCAATGTCGTGAAACGATTCGCGAATATGTGCGCACAGTCCGCACACTTGTGCAATGTCGTGAAACAATTCGCGAATATGTGCGCACACGTGTGCAATGTCGTGAAACAATTCGCGAATATGTGCGCACACGTTTGCGAATTCATTTGCAATGTCGTGAATTTTATTGCATACCTTGTCGCATACCATTCAATAAAATTCCTAATGAACTGGGGAGTTGTAGCAGCTAGTCTGGGATCGAGACGTACAAATAGATATAAATAGGGTCTGACTAATTTACCTTCGAGCGCACTCTGTTCCACACGCTTTTCTAATAAGTGAATAACTATTATACTAACCATTGTACCGGTGCTCATTTTAGTGAGAATAGTCCGACGATTGTTTGCATGGACCTTTTGTTTTGTGATATGATCCTGTACCATCACCATGTGGCTGGCCGGCTAGGCATGGCCACACTAAAATGTACCTGCCTGGTACCGAAGCTCCTGCCTTGAAGTATCTTTGGTATACAAGATGGGACCGGGCCACTTGCGTACTCCCTAGGTTACTAACAAATTGCCCGCAAAATGACACCACCCAAAGGTATGCAACAAGGTATGCAATAAAATTCACGACATTGCAAATGAATTCGCAAACGTGTGCGCACATATTCGCGAATTGTTTCACGACATTGCATACGTGTGCGCACATATTCGCGAATTGTTTCACGACATTGCACACGTGTGCGCACATATTCGCGAATTGTTTCACGACATTGCATACGTGTGCGCACATATTCGCGAATTGTTTCACGACATTGCATACGTGTGCGCACATATTCGCGATAAGTTTCGCGACATCGCATACGTATGCGCACACGTTTGCGATATGCGATGTCCCTTCAGGGCCACCATAATTTTTGGTTATTTTTTGTGACCCACCCACCTACAATTTCGAGAGAAAAAAAAATCGGAATTTTTTAACATCGACTATTCTGAATGGCCCCTTAGCCCCGAAATCATTTTGAGAAAGAAAAAACTACCATTATCGTCTAAATTATCACCGTCAAAGAAAACCCCAGCTGACAGCCAGTGACGATAGTGAAGACATTTATCACTGACCTTGCAATTGGTCTGGTCGTTGTTTTTAGAACATCAGAGTGTGTATATGGTTTATGAATATGCATACATTTCTGCCATGAATTAAAATAATACGTCCACCAAAATTCTTTATGATAAATTTGCACGTGTAAATAGATCTATTGAACCTCCATCTATAAGTACAGTGAGAGATCAATACCATGTATTTGAAGAGACAAATAGGCCCAGCTAGAGCTTCCTCAGTCGACGCATTCCAACCAACCATTTTTTAAAGCATCCATAAGCTCAAAGATCAAACATTCGTTAACCCCCGAAATTGTAATCTTGGATCATCTGGTTTCTACAAACACGATCAATACCTTTCCAAATAAAATTTGAACTGGTGTTACGATCCAAAAAACTCCAAACTATCCGTGAATATAAATCACTCAAAAAGCCTGAATTTCCTCAGATGCAACAAAGAAATCAAACAAGGTGACACTGATGTAAAAGAACACAGAATCAAAGTGATTTAATGATAAAATTATCAACCACTTCAGTTACCGATTTGGTTTAACAAACATACACTGATTGCGTAAAACAAGTGTACATTTAAAATGGATCTTTTACAAAATAAGTATCTTACGGGCTAATACGTCAACCTGGATGAAATACAGGCGAGGATCACAGCAACAGAAGATACAGCGAGGATCTCATACACTGGCTCTAAAACGATCAACTCCAGGGGCGATAAATCAGTTCTTTGCCGATGTGACTATGAGCTAACACGGGGTAAACTCACTCCGATAAAATGTCCAGAAAAAGACGAAGCACCAACGGGTACACAATTTGACGTCCGCCACAAAATATGGGGAAAAGACCCCAAAATACCGAACTGTAGATTAAGTTCAAAAATGTCCTTTCCGGAATCTAATTAAGCTATTTAACTGCACTCGGTCAAAAGCGAACTCTATCACAAGCTCCTCCAACAAGTTGAATCACAATCACAGAAGTCGTAGCTTCCACCAGTCTTGAGTATTTGTGTCCTGTCCAAGATTTATCCTCAGCGCATATAAAGGATTTGTGACGTTTTCTCGAAAGTACTCAAACTAACTTCCAAAGCCTAGATCATTCTAGATCCTTCATAACGGATTGGCGCCGCCCACTATGGGTCAACGGACTTACACACACAGAATGATTGACCGCGTGCGTTGCACATACGTAACTACATGCACATGCACTAGGGTCTCATAACACTGGATATTTGAGATAAAAAAAGTGGCATTCCCTTAAGGTGATCCCTTGGCTGCCGCTTCCCAGGTTGTATCGCAAACTTGGGTGTGATCCCTGGCTACACGGCAGCTTACGGTTGAATGGCTTCTGACTGGCAACCCGAAGGAGGGCAGGTGACATTTGGCTCCCACTCTTCCCGACCAATGGATCTCCTTGATCCAAGGTCACATCCCCTACCACTTAGACTTTGGTCTTCTATACCCTCAGTCTTCCCTAGGTTCCCTCACCTCCCCTGTGCTTGTCCACAACTGATTCAGTTCAGTGAGCACACACTCCCTACCCACCACTAGTGGGTTTCAGTTGAGGCTTAGCCCCAGCCCCAGCTCCAGCCTACACGCTTCACCAAGCTAAGCCCAGCTTATCCAGTTCCTGTTCCCGCCTTCGCGCACCACCGGGCCAAGCCCAGCTTCCAGTTAATCCTTCAAGGCAGTACTTAAGCAGCATCCAGCAACAGAGTCCAGCATTCTCCTGAAGACGATCAGAGCATTCTCATCGAAACGTTGAGTCGTTAACCACCGGTTCTTTTCAGAACCTACACTACTCAAAAGAGATTTCCACATGGTGTTACCGCAAGCCTTACTTAGTTATACTTCCACCATGCAAAGTTTCAAATCCTACTTAAAGATATTGACAATATAGGGAGTCTGCCAACATTGGGCTACTAGGGGCCTTTCTCAAACCTCGGCTTGGTCTCCGTCTCCGGCTGCATGTTAAACCGGATGTCGTTGGTTAAAATTCCGCTCTAGTCAACGTTTCTTCGTTCAACCACAAATCAAATAAAAATGTAAAAAAACATTTACATCTTTCACAAAACTATCAGGGAGATCAGGAATGGCTAGAACAACCATGAACTCCAGGTCCGTCGAGAAGTTATTACCTATAGTACTTTAAATGTATCATTTCTATCCATTTAACATTAACGTACACAGCTATCCATACTGCATTATTCTTATCAATGTTAACTCGTCCATCATGGGATTGAATAAAACACCGAACGATTCATGAGATCCCAACTGTAAGAAAATGATCATGAATGACGTAAATGTAAGGAGGCAGCTTGAAATCGTCCTTTTGAATTAAGGTTTGACCTCATTAAATCAGAGTTTCCAGACACCGTTCGTTCTCTCCTTATCCAAGGTTCCGTTCGCAAGTGCTCCCGGTTTATTTTGTATTTGTCCCCTTATAGTGGAGAGACAAACAAATAGTTGGCATACGATAATCCATCATTGGTTCACCCGATGTTGCCCATCGCGGGCCTATTCAGCTTCTTTCCGTTACAAACAATAAACATTTATATGACGTGAACCATTTCATCCAGCCTACTGATTCTTTTTTGTTTTGGCTTTGGCTACCAAAGTGTCACGTAGTTGTAAGTGCATGTTTGACTGCTATTTCCACTGCTGGGGTATCAATGTTTTTCGATAGGTTGGGGCAGGCAAAGAAGAAGAGATTATTTTCGTGTAAGGTGTTCAGAATGTCAGATTACTCTAATTAGTCCAATACCTACGAAAGCCCATTAGTGCCATCGAACGTACACATCGCTTTTTTGCGAGTACAATGTTTGGCGAATCTTGTTTGTTGCATGTCATTAAGAAAAACTTTGAGTTTTTTAAAGTCTTTATTTAGCGAGTCTTGTTTTTTTGCAGTTACAATGTGGATAAAGTTTTACTAGCCCTGGCGGCCTTTCACTTTCGTATTATACAACAGTAAGTGTCAGATGCATTCTAAAAACATTACAAAAAAGACTCGCCAAACATAAAACACTTGCAAAAAGCCTGATTCGCAAATTATGTATACAGTACTTCCAAAAACAAGATTTGCTTAATATAGACTTCCAAAAAACCAGGCTCGCCAGACTTATACTTGCAAAAAACAAGATTCGCTAAATATGAACTTCCATAAAAATAAAAAAAACTAGACTTGACAAACATAGTACTTGCAAATAACAAGACTCACCAATAAGTGCAAATTGGCCTACTTGCAAGAAACAGGACTCACAAAAACTAATTACAAACACAAAATTCAAAAAATCAATACTCGCCAATATGGGCTTGCAAAAAGCAATAATTGATAAACATACACACCATGTCCATACGCATGCTCATCGCAGCAGACCTAATAGTGCAATACTCACCGACCCAACCCATTGGCTAATACTGGCTCTGCCGACTCCATTGTGGTTAATGCGGAGTCAAGCTGAATGATTAAACCTCGAGTTGCTGCGCGGCCGCTGTCACGATTTACCTGTTTAGATTTACCTGTAAAGATTACGCCATTAGTTTCATTATTATTTCAACTCTAATCGATGACATTTTTCCAAATAAAGCAACCAATTTGAGTGCAAATAACTCCAACTGAAAAATTTAATGACATAAAGTCCTTTAAAGGTGTATAATGGTCATTGGTATGACCCCGAAAAAATTGTGTAATGGGCCTATAATTTATCCGAAAGCTTACTCTCGTTATATAAGCTGTAAATAAAGCACCCCGTGAAGTTATCATTGTCGGAAATACACCCTCTCAACAAGTAGGCCCCGTAGTCAATTTAAACTTTCACAAATGAATTGTATTAGTTATTCTCTTTATAATTTTGTCAATAAATCAGCATTACGACGACAAAAACCAAACGATAACCCATTTTCTGAAGCTATGGAAAATTTACCTCCATGCTTTTGGTATTGTTCAACCAGTCCCCCCTTGGTCCCAACTATGTATACAATAACCAACCTGTGGATATATTGGCTCAATTGGTTTATCAAAGTTGCAAGAAAAACACCTTTATGGCAAAGAATTGTGTACTTCAAGGCTTCATTCATCCTGAAGCCTTTCTCAGATTCAAATTTGAGGGTGAAAAATTACCTCTTTCTCTTCAAAGGGGTCGTTTCTAACAATTTGTTATATCAACAGCTCCCAGTGCTCTTTACCAAGTAAGTTCTTATGGTCATTAATTTTGTGAGTAATAACCAGGTATTCTGTCCGTTTAAAGAGGCAGCAGCTAAACATAATTTCATTGGCTCAAAGTCTGCCCGCGTCATTCATAGGGCCTACAAAATAAATTCGCGCGCCTTTATATATAATAGGAAAACAGGCAAATGATTTACCAGATTTCCAATAAAGGGAAACTTCCCAACGTTGGCCACCAATTCTTACACAATTGATTATTAGAGAAATTATCATGGTAAAATTACAGGTTCTGACAGGTATTCTAGCTTATTTTTTATAATACAAAGAAATGAGCAAAAATAAAGCATCTCCATATTTGGCAATTGATCACGTGTCGTCCGCTTATGAATAAACATAACCAGTATAAATTCGTTCACACAAACATGGCGGCGCCCATCAGTCGTTCGGAAGCATGGCTCACTCGTGAATACCAATCATCATATTACCTGAAAATAAATTTCGGAATTGCATGGGAAAAGTGAGATCGTACTCTAAGGTAAACTTCTCTAAGTTTCAATGAGAACTAAAACCTAGAAATTTACTTAAGTGAGACAAGGAACCGGCGTCTCTGACGCCATTTACATTTATAAAATAATCATTCATTTTTTCATGCCATCCATTTAGTGGTTTAGCGTTACCATTCCATTTCCATAGATAGACAGGCCCAGGGTCCTTTCCCTCACCGACGCCACGAACTGACACACTGTGTACAAAAACTGCAAAGCCACTTTTTTTTTTAGTTTTCCAGTTTTTGGCATGTTTAGATATTGTTAACCGAGGCCTACAATTTCATGAAATTTCAACGCTTTACTTTTTGAACTATGATTATGAATATGACTATATATGATTATGAGGCTAACAATTTTCGAACTGACAATTTTCGTTGCCGTGAACTGACACAAAGGTTCAATTTACCAATGCAACTCTGACTCAGGGCACGTTCAAACCAAAAGTGAAAACCCATTACCACGAACTGAAACAAACCTTGGTGTGTAACGTGTGTACAAACCTAGCCCCACTTGTGTGGCCAAGGAACAGGAAACCTGAATCCTTGGCCACACGTCCGGACCCATTTTTTCTTAAGCTCATCGATAAAAAATTTAAGGCGCATTCCCTATGGGCGGGTCGGCGGTATAAACCTGCGAGCTCAATGTGTTCACGCACCCTTAGTCTTAGCCCCACTTGTGTGGCCAAGGGACAGGAAACCTGAATCCTTGGCCACACGTCGTCACCCATATTTTCGTCAGCCCACCGATTAAAAAATAGAGGCGCATTCCCTAAGAGCGGGTCGGCGGTTTAAACCACCTCAATGTGTTCACTTACCTCTTAGCTTGACCTGGGTGTTTTGGGTGAGTACATAAATAACAATTTCAAAAGATATTTCAATTCAAAATTTTCAACTCTATCCGAATTAGATTTTTGCGACATGTACTGAGCGCGGCCATTTTGGATTGATTCTAATCGTGCCAATCAATTCATGACGTCACCGGCCGGCCGGGTTGTGGGCGGAGCGAAGATGCGCACATTGCAATGGTTGCTTTATGTATCCGCTCCGCCCACAGCCCGGAGTGGAAAGCAACCATTGCAATGTTTGCATCCTCGCTCCGCCCACAACCCAGCCGGCCGGTGAAGTCCTGAATTGATTGGCATGATTAGGATTAATCCAATTCTGAAAGAAAACTTATTGAAAATACCCTGGAATTTTTTAGGAAAGCTTGATTTAAAAAAACGTTCAACTATAAACGCTGTTTACTCTGATTGTTGTTTTTTACTTGTTTCACGTGTGTGTCAGTTCATGGCGTCGTTGACAATATGTGTATGAACGATAACAAAAATGATCATTCATACACAAACAGAACAGGGTAGTCAATCCTTGAGCAAGAAGTGGGGCTACAACTACAAGGGGGTACTGCAAACGGGGAGCTCAGGGAAGTAAATCCCAGCAAATTGAAAAGAATGATTTGCAATAACTTTCAAAATGTTAGAAAGGATAGTAACTTCAACAGCCCAAACTTATGTCCTGGTAAGCAGACACATTAGTTAGTTCTTTTAAACCGCGGACCTGCCCGGCCTTAGAAGATGCAATCCTTGGCTATATTTATAGATTGGTGAACATGTTTTTTCAGCTGCTCGTGTGCATGGGACGGAGTAGTGTAGTACGATAATTATAACCCACTATACTCCCGACGATTGCAGATGGTGGGTTACAATTATTGCAACAACAATTAGGGATGGAGGTGTGGCTAACAATAATTGATCAGCCACATTAGTAGAACCAGTAACTGGGGCTCTCTTTTAACATCGGTCTTATCTACGGCGACTATGATAAGACCGATGTTAAAAGAGAGCCATAACAGCCCAACAAGGTGGGTTACTGGGGCATTGTACTCATTTTTCTTTTCTTTTTTGTCTTTAAGGAGTATACAGCGCCCCAGCTACTTTACTACTGGGTCTAGCCTTAAGATGTAGCATGATAACCTCTTAAATATTGCCAATCCATTTCGTATCCCATGGGGCTACATGAATTACTACTTTATGAATTACTACTTTCCACTTAATGTTAAATCCTACGTAAACTGACCGTTTCAATTTTGAACACTTCATAATAAACATGTCTAAAAGATCAACATTTTTCCATCTAGTGGGAAGTTAATTCCCGTAAGGTAAAATATTTTTAATTTATCTTTGTTTTTAATTTTAGCTCCATATGTTGAGAAAGTCCATTGGAAACAATATTTGCCGATTATCACAATGATATGACTATGATTAGTATGAGAATCACCTCCATCTTGGCTATAAAGAAATGAAACTTTTCCTTTTCTTTCAGAGATTGATTGGCAGGCAGTTTGGAACTGGAAGTAACACCAGCAGTCTCGTGCAGATGGGCATCCTCCAATCATATCATCCCTAGTACTACAATTGTTATGTAGACCATTTGTAGACAGACCAATCTAATGTTAGCATTCAAAGCTTGATTCAATAGTTACCAACTAAATTAAAGAACAAATTTTGAACTGAGAAATGTGCCAAAACATTCCTTTCAAGTTTTGTTGATCTGCTCTTTTCAGAATTTTGCGAAGTTGACATTTTAATAATGGCATATACCACTACCAGATTAAGTTGTGTGGTGAATAGTGCCTGTAAACAACTAACATTGTTGCCAATAGCACGTGGATTGTTAGAAACTCATGTCAAGGGAAAGATTAGTGTTGGTGTCAGAACAAACACACATTCATTTTGTCCTTTTCCAGTTCATATATCAGTAATTAAGAAAATCAATGATAAAACAAACAGAAAACTTCACCAATTGGAATTAAGAAAGAACATATCCAATGTTGGCAGTTCATCTAACAAACGTCACGCAGTGGAAAATGCCAAGCTTGCACAATGTGACAAGAAAGCTGCACTATGTAAGAACATGACTACCAATAGTGATCAGTACAATACAAATGTGACAAGTACGCAGCAAGTTCCATCACAGGCAGCTACATGTAGATCTGATAATAACCTTTATGTTAGTGGTGATTTGCTCATCAATAATATCAGACAGGCAGGAGACCGGAATCAGAGGAGGTTTGTTAGCAAACCCCCAAGATCAGGCAACCAACCAAAAATGTAGGTATTAGAATTGTATCTTGTATCTCATAGTCTTTCATCTACTGGAATAGTTAGTCATGTAATTTGTCAGCCTTATCTCTGTCATCCATTTACAAAACTGTATATTTGTTCTGTGTCTACCTGTTGATCTACAGGTGTTTGTAAACCTTGAAACCAGTTTTCCAACTCGCATTTCTGATCCAGTTTTTAAAAGGTTCAAACCCTCACTCTGATTGCCACTCATTTATATTCATGTACTGGTTTCAGTTGGCTGCCATTTACCAGCAGTCACTAAATCCATTAACTGTCTTTTACATATTTTTTTTAAACTTGTGTGTAGTGTAAAAAGAACAGAATTGTTTACATTAAATAAACAAACACTGTCTCCTGATGATGAACAGATCTTACCTTTAAAAATTGTTGAGTTTCGGTTCTTCTCAAAATCACACATACACACTGTACACGTATGGAAAAAAGAGAATATACAAGGTGTCACTGAAAACGTATTTGTTATGGACTAACCATCATGCATACCAGCTAATCGTAACCAAGTACTATTTTATGAATGCGTTCCTTTACTGTTTTGTTTTCTTCAGAGGTCTTGATCCTACAACAGATGTTGTCATCGATGTACTTTATGGTATATCACCTTGTCTATTAGCACTTGAAGGAAAAAGACGGACAGTACACAAGGTGTATGTCAGTACCAGCTTTATGAAGTCTACAAGACCAGAGGTGTGCCAGATCAGAAACAAGATCAAGGAGAAGGAACTAAACAATGTTGTGCAAGAGACTCAGCGTACAAACCTGGATAGGATTACCAGAGGCAGACCTCATCAGGTGAGTGGATTAAAAATCCATTTGGTTTTGTCATCGTAACCCAGCGGTGTAGCCAGGATTTCCTGAGGGGGTGGGGTGATCTATTTATGTAACAATAAATTACTGTTAGCAAAAGACAATTGACATAAAATAAAATAATGTACAAACTTGCCCAATTTCACCAGAACAATTCTCTTGTTTTTGTGTAGCTTTGTGTATTCCTCCACAAAGTAGGTCCAACTCATCCACATGGTTGTTCTCAAAGGACAGAACAGCCATGTCCTCTGTTGGCTATTGACCATAGAGAGTCTGTTATTACTTTTTTGATGAGTTTTATTCATGGACAAACTTCACTCACAGGAAGCAGAGAATGCTGGTACAACTAATGCAATGTAAAGCTGTCTTAGAAAGAGCGTCTTCAAATGATTCCAGTAAAGTAAGAAACTGCAGTAGTGATTCTGGTGCAGCATTCGAGAAGGCACATTACTGAGTGTAGTTCATATTAGATCTTCTTTGTAAGAATTGCATGCTTTTGCAAGTCCCTGCATTTTGTCATAATCTACACTATAAGAAGCTGTGGCATTGAGAATTGAGTGACTGCATTGATTTCTTATTTGTGCAAGAATCGGCGATCGCTCGAAAACGAGTATGGTCATCAACCAAGTGTACTTCAATTCAGTTAGGATCCCTATGAACTCTGAGGTGGCTGAAAAGTCCGATCCTTGAACCGCATCTTAGGCCGCATACAAGGCAGGAAAGTTCTGGGTTTACTGGGGGTCCATGGAGCTTGGCTCTTTCTCGCTCTTTTTGGAGGGTCCGTTTGTGCTTTTCCTCCTACTGCCGTACTCGTTCCAAGTGCACTACCCCTTCAGACAGTAACCTCCTCCATGAGGGTCGCTGCAGTGCAAGGGTCTCTCAGTTGTTGACATCAATGTTACATTTCTTAAGGCTGACCTTCAAGGTATCCTTGAAACCTTTCCTCTGACCTCCTCTTGACCACATGGCTTCTTGAAGCTGACCAAAGAATGCTTATTTTGGGAGGCTAGAGTCTGACATTCTTATAATACGTGGCCAGCAGACCATCGAAGTAGATTACGGGTAGCCATTGCCTTAATCCTGTCAATGCTCGTGCTACTTGATTCTTCCAGGATGCTGATGTTGGTGCGTCTATCTATTTAATGCCTAGAGTCCTTCGAAGACAATGTTGACGATCTCTCTCCAAAGCTTTTAGATGGAATCTGTACATGGTCCAGTGTTCTGAGCCATAGGGTAGTGTTGGGAGGACTACTGCTTTGTAGACAAGGGTCTTAGTCTTCGTGCGGAGGTCTTGTTCATTAAATATTCTTTTCCTCGGCCATCCAAAGGCGCTGCCAGCAGAGTGTAGTCCATGTCTGCTTTAAATGATAGATGGCAAGGGATGTGAAATGCTCCATGTTGTCAAGGAGTTTGCCATTGATTTGGATGGAAGGAGTTTCAGGGGTATCACCTGGAATGAGCTGCTGGAGGATTTGGATCTTCCTGAGGTTGATACTAAGACCAAGCCGACAATATCCTTCAGTAAAAGCATTCAGAATAGCCAGAGGCTTCTCCACAGAGGTGGCCACAATGGCATTGTATACATTTAAATGGTGGTGTGAGAAAAATACTGCTAGTTGATTGTATTTATTGTAGCTTAAAATTAATTATCTAATCATATTTTGAAAATGTTTTGATGATTTCCTTTCTGTGTTTTAGGGTATTTGTTTAGAAACAAGCCGCATCTACTTCCAAACTCTACCAGAAGATTCAACACAAGCAGAGCAGACTCAAGTACAACCACTGCACCTAGTACTGGACCAAATTAAGGTATTTAAGAAACAAACCAAGAAAATCAGAACACCTAGTTCTGGACAGACTTCAGGTATTAAAGAATAGATCAAGACGATCAGAACACCTAGTACTGGACCAAATTAAGGTATTAAAGAAATAGACCAAGACAATCAGAACACCTAGTACTGGACTAAATTAAGGTATCAAAGAATAGACCAAGACAATCAGAACACCTAGTACTGGACCAAATTAAGGTATCAAAGAATAGATCAAGACGATCAGAACACCTAGTACTGGACCAAATTAAGGTATCAAAGAATAGACCAAGACAATCAGAACACCTAGTACTGGACCAAATTAAGGTATTAAAGAGTAGACCAAGATGATCAGAACACCTAGTACTGGACCAAATTAAGGTATTAAAGAGTAGACCAAGATGATCAGAACATCTAGTACTGGACTAAATCAGTGTATCAAAGAAATAGACCAAGACAATCAGAACACCTAGTACTGGACTAAATTAAGATATCAAAGAATAGACCAAGATGATCAGAACACCTAGTACTGGACCAAATTAATTTTTGTAATTAATAAATAATAAATTAGCTAAAAATATACCAGATACAGATGCATTTTATTTTGGTATTATCAGGACACTCTACGTTCATTTTTCAGGATCCAATGAATTTGGGTGCAATTTTGCGGTCAGCTTACTACCTTGGTGTGGATAGAGTTATAGCTAGCAGGCACAATTGGTAAGATAGCTGTGCAACAAGTTTCATTTCTTCCATACTTTAATAAGAGAGTAATCCATGAAGTTCTGCCCTTCAATGCATTGAACGATCACACTATGTGTGTACACGTCTTAGATCAGTAAAGGATGTAGTTGAGCCAATAGGGTGACCATAAAGTGAAACTAATAACAGAGTGATGTTCGATCTATATGACAGTTGCTCATTGACGCCTGTTGTGAGTAAAGCTAGCAGTGGAGTCATGGAAATCATGTCAGTATATGCAACAACAGATGTACTATCATTCCTACAGGTACAGTACCAGAGATTATCAGTCTCTTCTTATGTCTTTAGCCCGTTTCACACTAGATCTCAAAACGATGGTCCGATGGTCATGCAGACACTAGGGGCAGCTTCTATGTGTCAAACGGTTTGGGTGTCAAATCACATGATGGGTGTGGTACTTACAAGTACTTTCAACATGAATGGAGGTAACAACTAAACCTGCAATGCTTGAAAATTACTGCTGGTGTTGCATTTACACAAGAGTGTTCCCTAAAATAGTGTGATAGAAATTCTATTTTTTCTGTGGGACATGTTTATGTGTATCTTAGCAGTTCAAAACAGTTTTGTTACTGTAAAGAAATGGCCATATCTACTGGCTTTTAAATTTTTTACCGGCTTTTTTTGTAAGCAGGATAAATATACTACAAGTTTTTATGTTTGTTGTTGATAAAGATTAGTGTCCTGATGACTAGTACAGGCTAGTCAAAACGTTGAGACCAATGAAAAACTCACTCCGTACCAGTGAAGTTCATAACAAGAAGTCCCCTTGATCCACTAAGGGACAGTAGTCGTCCCGGCCCATTTTCTACTTCCCCAGGTAGCAGGACAGTTCTTTTCAGAACTAAGTAGTCTCCTGAATTCCAAAGTCTACTCTGCAGCAGTAGAATAAATAGCCAAACAAGTTGTCAGGAACAATCTACACAGCAAAGTAGATACGTACACATGGTATTACCACAAACTGAATACACCAACATTAAATCATTACAGAAACAACGAGAGAGTGGATGGGAGATTGTTGGTTCTACGAGTGTTTCTTCTCACAATGCATCAAGTCAAGATTCTAAAATAACAGCTGCTGAGAATTTCACTCTGAGTAAGCCAACCACATTGGTTATAGGTATGTGTTTTATAACACCACTGTGCTGAGTTGTGCTCTGCATGATGACGTTTAATGTTAGGGTCCTACATGGGTAAACACTCCAAAAATAGCTGACCATAAAAACTTACTTGGTGAGAACGACTGCAAGTGTTGATAGTGTTAACAATTTTGAGATTTCCTTTGAAGTGATGAGATTTGCATATTTTTTTACCCAAAAGTATTTGAATCTGAGAAGCAATTCATGCATGACTTGTTTCTCAGATTTCTGAGGGTTGTCCATTCGCAAATGCTGTGGCCAGAGATGCGGTTGGTACCCGCTGTCACCTCGCTAAATGTGGACGGATTTGACATTTCTGCAAAAATACTGTGATGTCTTTTTTTTGCTTGTTTTTCTCACCTAGTGAACACTGTTCAGTTGAAACTTTCACGTGTGACTTTTACTGTATCTTTATTCGTAATTTTGGCTATAAATCAGCTTTACAGTGACAAAAACCAATCTACGACCCTACTTTTAATATTGACAAACGTCTTTGAGCAAGTTTGGACAGTGATAATAATAAAGACCTTTATAACATGCTACACAGGGGGCCTAAGAAAGTACTGGGGAAAGAACTGAAAAAGAAGAAACCACAAAGGTTCTGGGATTGAATACCTCTGTGAGTCTGTGAGGGAATGATAACTACACTGTCTAATGGTTGAGACATCTTCTCTGGGATGCGTGAGGTGTGAGCTTAAAGCTCACCTAAAGAGCCAGTGGGGTTTAATCTCTGCAGGACTGGTAAGCACTGAGTAATCAGTGGTTATCAGACTTGGGCTTATGGGTAGAGAAACCAAAACAACTTCTTTATACTTCGTTTGTTCTGTACCCATATAGAAATCAATCCAAGGTGCTTCAAAAATTTACACAAAACATTTAACTCTGGAGGCCGTGTTGTGAAGGGGGCAAACTGAAGATGCCCTTCACTGGGGTTCTTTAAAAACATGAGGTTAATATGTAATAACAATAGTTATTATTGTTATCATTTGTTTTATTATTATTATTTTGTAAACAATGTAACTTACCTGGTATGCCTGCTGCCACGAAGTGCCTTCGATACTCATTATATGATTTAGGATTATATGTGACCATATTTCATGTTTTTGTGTTGATGTTGTAGGTAGTGAAGGTAATGGATTATCAGATGGAATTGAAGATCTGTGTAGTCTGCTGTTGACTATTCCTGCTGGGAGAATATTACATTCTGGTATAGATTCACTCAATGTGTCAGTTGCAACTGGTAAGCCACCACTCTCAAACACTTCTGTTTGTTGTGCAAAGCAACATGCGGATGAATGGTCAGTTTCCTTCAAACAGTGTTTACACTAAAAACAAACCTGCATACAGTGGTTGCATTCTCTGGAGTGTTGCTTCTCCCAGCTTTGAAGCTTTGAAGCTGGTGTTATTTAATCTATTAAAGCCGTAACCTGCGCCATTTTGGATTAGAAGCGCGCAATCGTATCATACCTTATTTTATTATTTAAATGGGAATTTCTTTGCCAAAAGTTGAGACTTTTAATTAGATGCTGCAAACACCATGGGGAAGGCAAGTTCAGAACCTTAAAGTTTTTATACATAAATCCTCAAATTGTTATTACTATTATACTATTTTTGCTGGTATTAAAACCAAGGATGCCTCATAAGTGAACTTAATCACTGTAGCTCACAAGCCTGAGGAAACCTGTAGACAAGGGTGCTTGCTATGTGAACCAGAAACACCGGGGTTAACCCCTACTCTTCCACGATAAGTGTCCTGAGCTCTTTGATGTGCATTACCATTTCTAGTACCTTAATGTCCCATCCAAAGGACAAAGCAATTATGGTAAAGTATCTTTCTCAAAAAAAGTGTCAAGACTGGGACTCGAACCCACACTCTGTCGGTCAGAAAAACCATAGCTTGGGTCCGGTGCTCTTCGCCCAACGATATGCTGTTATTCTTCAAAAAAATATCTTTAAGTTGGGAGCATCTACATATGAATATGATTAATGGTAAATCATCCCAAGCTAATTACTAGCTGTTTTTAATGGAGGGCACTTTCTGCCAATCTTCAATTGCTTCATACATGTACGTCTATAGTTCTCTTTCTTTTCTGTTCAGGAATTCTGCTTCAGTCATTGCTCCAAGGTAGACGGTAATTAGAGGATGATTATTCAAGAGCTTGGTTCATCTACACTTCACATCACGTGACCTAACATCACGTCACCACCATGCTTGTCATCAGTCTGGAAAGCTTACAAGGTTAAAGCAAGTTTCTTAGTAAAACCTGTTCCATGATTTGTAATATTTCCTATTCAAGGTTTTCCTTCACTAGGTAGAATTTGGTATTTTTAGTTTAACCCTTTCGTGTACTGACAGTTCTCTAGAGACCGGTTTAATAATCCCATTTCGAAAAGTAATTGTAAAAAAAATAAACTGAAGTTAGTACAGCCACATAAGTCCTTTTCACACTACAGAAAATCTCTGTGTTGGACATGGATACAATCCATGTAATCTGGACTGACCTTTTCAACAGGGTGTCGATCCGTGTAGACCGCTCGATCCGTGTTGAAACCAACCCTGCTTGGGAGGTTGGTTGAGAAATCTCGATTTGTGTCGAAAATTCCAACACGTTTCAAAAGCCATAGTGTGAACACCTCTGGGTACATTTTCGATCCGTGTTGAGTGTGTGGCGCCATCAGCAAACTGTAGCTGTTACGCGCGTAAAGAAAAGTCTCTGCAAAGAGTCTCTACACACCACTATGCACCTCGATGTCCACGTTGCATCGAGACGCGTCCACTTTGGTCCATGTAAGGACCCTGCAGTGTGAAACAAATCCACAATACACGGATCGAAAAATACACGTGTAGCCCAAAAACTGATTTCGCGCAGAGCTAGAGTGAAAGCGGAACAGTTTGTATTCGTGATTGTATCCATGGACCCATTCATGTAAGTTTCGACTTTGATCAAACGTCGATAGTGTGAAAAGGCCGATACCTTTTGTCACCAGTGAAAAACTGACTAAACTTTGATCAAAGTTCTGTACAAAAAAAACTCCACTTTATTGATGGCTGCTTTTGGTTTGTATGGATGACAGCATCAAACACTTTCTGGAACTGTTTAGCTGGAGAAGTGCTTAGAAGAAGAGCTGCAATCAGACTAAGATTTGGAAGATGGAGATAAAGTGGGTTATCATTGTTTTCACACTTTTCTCCAAGATGTGGCTGGTGACGAGGTCATAGAGACGCTGCTTTGCAGGACTCTGCCTTTCACCATGATGAAACCATGGACAATTTTCCCCTAATAATATTCATTGCTGTGGTAATCAACATGAAATGTTGTCTTCTTTGTGCATCATTTTCTAAAAGAGCAGGTCAATTACTACAGAAAACATTATATCTCCATATGCCCAAACTATCAGTAATATAAATGGTGCATGAAACAAAGGTAATCAGGTAATTAACTCACAAGTAAAGACAAAGTTTATGATTGTTAATTATTGGCAAAACTAATTTGGTATGGTTTCATAAAAAGCTCACCTCTTATAATGTACAAATACTCCAAAGAAATATTTCCATCTGAAATTCCATCAAAGTCTAAGAAATAGCATTTGAAGACCTCAAAAGTCATTGCTGCTTATATAAGGTGATATAAGTTGATAACAAACCTGGTATGAGTTGCACAAAATCCTCAACAAAACATAAACCATGTTTCATTGTTTTACTTGACCACCATAATTGATAACAACTTTACAGGTTGATTGAATGATGTGTTTAGTGAAAAAAAAGGGATGGAAATTGATTTACTCTTAGTGTGACTTAATGAGGAGCAAGTGTATGATCATGATGCCTTGTTGGGCATCTCAGATGACTATATAACTTGTTTTCATTCTGCAACTGACAGACAACCCAGTCAATGCAGCAACCCTAACTTCAGCAATGTAGGATTCCTTCCTGTATTTGGCAGTGGCTCTGTAGTACATCTTTGGCTATCCTGACAAGATTTATTGATATACCAAAAGCTGGCAAAACTGTCAAGTGGAAAATGAGTGCTTACTAGCTCTCTTGCATTCAGTGCCTTTTGGTTTAATATCCAGGATTTATTTCCAAAGTGTCCTGGTTGTGCCCTACTATGCATCCAAAGTTTCTACAAAGTATTGAAGTAAATTGTTTCACTTTTTTACAGTAAACTTAAAAAATTAACTGACAACTTCTAGTGTCCCTATACAGACATAAACGTTGGAGATGAACAAACATAGACAATCCACTGAACAATGCAAACACATTCTGAATTGTAGGCAAGAGGTTATTTCCTGTACCTGGATGTATACGATGCAGGGTCTGGTGTGTGTGAAAAATGGAGCGATCTGCTACCAACTATCGTCTAGGCCAGAAACACTAGGGCAGTATTCTGCAGTATTCTTGATAGTTTATGACAGCTGGTGGATTAAAAAGAACAGGTGAAGTAAGGGGTGGAGAAGATTGAGAAATCACAATCGTTGAATGAGGTGGGGGCTGGCAAAGCACTCTCAAATTGTAGCTGCATCATGGCCAAGATTTAACTGTTTAAAGGGCTAAACTGGAGTTGAACCGCTTCATCTCTGACCCTAGCTTCTATATTTATTTATTTTTTGCACTTTTCTGCAGTCATGTTCCACCAGGATACCTGTAAGGTCTGCACATCCTGATTGGAACTCCTAAAGTCTACTTTTGGGATGAACGCCATGGAGGCTGATTTTGTGTCAGTCTCGTCATCCCCAATATGTCTGTTTCCATGAATGGATGGGCTAGCCAAACAGCCCCAGGGTTATTACACTTTCTTACCCTCATAATTCCATGACTTTCCATGACCTTTACAACAAGGATTCCATGACTTCCCAGACATCAAGTACTTACCTTATGAGTTTTTCTTGGCATTAAGTTGAGTCTCAATTTGTTTCTCGACCTTTTCTTCTTGGGAAGTCTTGTCCTTGGCAGTGCGTCTGAGGATATTCGACTAAGAAATGAATGTTATTTGTCCAGTTGACTCTGCCCTCTCTACATATTTATTAGCTGACTCTTGCGAGCTCTTAATACCATTCTGATGTCTAGGTCTGTTAAGTTTGAGTTCTTCAAGTTCATCGAGCATTCCCTTTCTCTTGTTGTCTTTCTTGGCCTTCTCCTTCACATTTCTGTTCATCAGGGTAGGCATGGTGCCTTAGCCTACCAGCTGCAGCACCTAATGGTAATGTTCTGAATTCCTCCAACATACTTGACATTGTCATAAATGGCTCGCAAACTTATAATGGAATGGCTTTGCAGATTATCCTTTTCCAGATTATCCTCTCTCAATAGGTGCTTGCCCATGTGACAGGATTAAACACATGCTCACAACATTCCACAGAGGACTGCAGGTGGGCTTCTTAGAGTGTCAATAAGTCATGGCATTCCATGACTTTCCATGACTTTTGAAGAAGTTGACCATTTTCCATGACTTTCAGGGCCTGGAAAATGCAAAAGCAACATTCCATGATTTGACAGGTTTTCCATGATCTGTAGAAACCCTGAGCCCTTACTAATTATTCTCCCCACTGCTTGCCACTCTGGGTCACAATAGGAGAGGAACTAATGTATGAGGTGTACAATTTGCCACAGTACGGTATTACTTTCTGTACATTTGTACATCACTGTTACTAGCGCATACAACTAAATGCAATCCATGGTGTTGATAGGTTGCCTACCTAATTTGCATAAAGTCGTACTGTTGGAATATACGTATTCACCGCCAGAGGGATACAATGGTTTTCAAGCAGATACATGAACAAGACTTTACCAAGCTGGCACCGTCGGCATCACCACACCTTCCACAATTATAAAATAATGAGAAGCAGATCACATCGTGGCCTACCGAGTAGGTTTCTTCTGTTCCAGTTTGTCTTCACACCGGATGTCAGTGGAGTGGTTTAAACATTGTCTTTTGGTCATTGGCATAGCTTAAAACAACACCCAAGCCCCTCACGCAGGCTAGGCTGTGTGTAGGGGCTGTTTACTGACTTGGAACATTCCATTGTAGATAATACAGTTTCTGGAAAATTTGCCTGCACAATTGATGAAGTGCTTTGGGCAAGATCTTGTGACATCCAATGCTTCTGTTGTAATGGTGACCATTCATGACTCCGTTATCAGAACTAGTTGTAACAACACCAGATTCTATATTAAGTATGTCTTGCAGCCAAGCATCCTAAAATCTCTTACCAATGCTGTCATTACCAATGCTGTCATTGTTGTGTGAAGGGCTCCAAGACGAATCACGATTCAATCCATGAACAATGTGGTCTGCCATCTGATGGTTTGTGTTTTAGCAATAATGGTTTGGTCAACTATTTAAGGGAGCTTCAGTTTATTAACAATTTCCACACTTTGATGAAGGATGGATCGATTGGATGGATCGATTGGACAGACCAACATGCCAAAAGTTGACTATACATTTGTGCGGTTTTATTTACTTGTTTTTTATACCTCTTTAACAATGCAAATGGGATATACTCTGCAACATACCTCAAAACTGTTTCCTCTTCTTTTTAAATTTGACAAGAACTAGTATCTGAACCTTTATTTGGTAAATCTGTATTATTCCGCTCTTTCATCAGCATGCTAAAAACGGACTGGATTAGATATTGATAGGCTAATTTTGAAGAATGTTCAGATTTAGTAGAAATCTTAATCAACTTCAGAAATTGTTCCCATTTATCACACGATTCAGTTCGATAAATATGGAAACTTCTCCACATTCCTTTAGAAATTTTCCCTCGTTAGAGGTTAAAATCAGCCACAGGGCTGTTACAGTCACATTGCAAAATTCAATGAATTTGTTGTGTTCAGCCAAAGTCAGCGATTGAGTCACAATGAACATGATACCAAGAGATGGTGCACTTCCACAGTTAAAAATGGGATTTTCCTTCATCAGTTCAAGGCTGGTTACACAAATAGATGTTGCACACCTTACAGCATCATCTTTGGTAAAGGTTGCTCTCGGTCTCAGGGGAGCTGGTTGAAGGAAACGCATTTGTGTCCATTAATTTAATGACAAATTAGTATGTACTTAGTTTGGATACATTGGTCATAGAATTTACTTTTACATATCATGTGAGTAGAAATTATTTTGTAAAGTTTGTAAATTCAGAGTTAAGGGTTGCACATATAATCTGTCAATTTACCTTTGTCTCTCGGCTTTGTCTTCCCTTGTGCCTTCTTTTGCTCTTCAGGTGGCAGACTACTGGCTGAGGAAGAATGACAATTTTATTAAACATGTGATCCCAAAAGGCATTTGTCGAAGTATGCTCTATTTCATCCCCTTCTTAAAGAAACAGTTTAACTTTCATCCCAAAGTAAAATACCTTTGCTTTTTGTCATTCCCTTTGTCATTTTGGTTATTGATGGGGATGTCATCCTGTCTACGACGCCAATGTAGTAATTTCAATGATTCACTCACCCGGATCTCCGACCGGACCGTCCAGGGTTCTTGCCCACTCCCTAAGATTACCACAACTACTTAGGTGGCCAAAAACTAGGCCGAAAGTGAAAAGTGTGACAGATAGGGGCACACTGATGAGGTCAAAGGTCATCAGGGATCGCAGTGCGCATGGCTACCAGGCTGAACTGGTACAAGGAAAAATGAGGTAGGTCACAATAACACAAGTTTACTACACTCCCCCTGTTCACTGGACAAAGCCCTATATCCCAATGTTATATCCCATAGAGTGAAATGGCATTCGTTGTTGCTGCCCACATGATCTCTGAAGTTGATATGTTCTTCACTTGGGCCACTAAGTAACCAATGTCTCCCAAGAAAGCAGGTGTGCTCATCTGTGTTGCTGAATAAACCTTCAGGTGAGGTGAGTCTGTCTCCAACAGGATCCTTGTCAGGGGGTGCTATGTAAAGCCTTCTGTTGCTCCACTGAAAAGTGCCGAGAAGCTGACGAAACAGTTGGGGAAGGCTGCTAACCAAGCTTCCATCTGGGGATGTCATAAGTTTTGCAGACGAGAGCTGTGTAGCCAATGATGGACCTGGATAGAAAGAAATGTATTTGTAGTTATGCTAGTAAAATATGTGCAAACATAATTGCTAAAAATAAATTCAAGTAAATGGAAGTAAATGTGTACTTCCGTTGATCTCTTGTTCAACTAAAGCAGTATCAAGTTCTAGAATTGATGTAAGGATATGCAGTGGCCAGCTCCATTCAGAAGCCCAATAAGTTGGGCAGAGCCACTAAGGTGTCTTACAGCCTTAGCGTAGTCTTCTTTCCCTTTGTAGCAAGGTATATATTATGTCCTGAGCAATGGATAAGACTCTTGCGACTCTCTCCCTCTCACTCACTTCCTAAAACTCACTTTCCTGAACTCCACACTTTGAGTTACAGGCCATACTGCAAATTGCACGATACTTTGTGTGATTTGCCCTTTGTTTTGTTTTTCTGTGACAGACAATTCAAATTCAACACAAATTAATCAGTGGGTTGCCGGCTTTATAAGTTCAGCCACCATGACCATTCTTAATGCAGATCAGAATTCTGTACTAGCAGAAGGATTAAATCCCTCAAACCAACCTCACTCCTGATCATGGAAAATGTGTTGTCCACAACTTCCTGTGAGAAGATATTTGATTTCATCTTTGGATTTCATTTCAACCCATAGTGTTTACCATAGAAGAGATAATTAATTATGCTAACAATAAAAAGATCCCTACTTTTTAATTTATTCTATCTTTCACTTTTCTCACAAAATGGAACTTTCAAGTATGCTGTGCCAATGCACATTTTTTTTTTTTTTTTTCAAATTCTAAAACAATCCGAAACCAAAAGTTCTCCTTTTTTCTTCTAAGGATTGGGTACAAACATCAACGAAAATGTTGCAGTAAATAATAAATTGAAGGCCCTGTACATGGCAAACTAAAACCTTACTGAAAATTTAAAGTGGCCTCTGTTGTTCACAGCTGCTTTCTCTTTCTTCAATTTACTACACCTCTCTTCTTGCAGATCCTTTTGCTGTCTTAAAGGAAGCAAAGCTTCATTTGCCCTTTTTCTCTCTCGATATTTCTTCACATCTTCCCTGTGTCTATCCTTGTAGTCCACATACCTCCCAGTTTGTTTCAGTTTAGCTTGAAAGCGTCGTTGTTTCTCTGCATTTTAGAGTAGCATTTCTCTGAAAACAATATTAATATTTGTTTTAAATATAAATTATTTAATTACGCAGTAATGGAATTTCAGTTCAGCTATTAACATATGGAACAGCCAATACTGGCTGTCTTCATAAAGGTTTAATGCCTAGATGTAAACAAGTGTGAAATACCAACTCCAAACAAATGTGGATGTACATGTATATACAATGAAAATCAATAGGTAGGCCCTATAAACGACTTAAAAATTGCTTTATTTCGTCACTGTGAATTTTTTGAGAGATAAATAGAACAATTTTACTAATAAAACCAACAGGATTTGTAAACAAACAAAATATAATACTCACAACTTCTGTCAGATCGAATAGATTACACGAGCCTCCAAAGTTTGGCATTAGTATGTGCTCATCAAACAATGTGCAATCCATCATAGGTAATGATATGCTGCCCTCCTTGTTTAAAAAGGGCAATTTGCATACTCTTTTGTAAATAAGGCATATTTGTGCACTCATACATAATACCAGCTCCAACAGTCTCCTCTTTTACTGGTTTATCATGGTTACTCACGTTACATGTATGGTTACTCACATTACATGGTTACTCACGTTACATGTATGGTTACTCACATTACATGGTTACTCACGTTACAATTCTCCTCACCCAATAATACTGTTAATGGACACATCATAAAGAATCCTATTTTTACATTTGAGATCATCAGTAGAAAGATAATTACAAGTGGCCAATGTTGAAACAAAGAAAAACATTCACTGGGAAAAAAAGACCATATTTTGGTTACTCACGTTACACTACCCACAAGTGCTTTGGATGTTCATTCATAACTACTTCATGAAGTTTGTCAAACTAAATTTTTTTGCAAATCTGAGTATTAGTGTCAAGATGAATTATAGGAGAAAAATAATGAACAAGATTATCACTTAAAAGTCAATAAAATAGACAAAAGACAAAGGTACAATCTTAACAGTACTTTTTCAGAATCATCGATCCACTTCAGAGGACCTTTTCTTCAAGTGTTTCGAAGACAATGTAATAATGTGAACTTTGAACTATATGCAACAATATTTTATGGATGATGGCTTACAATTATGGATTTGAAATTTTTGGGCCATGTCCACTCTATCATGGAATTGCCCACAAGGAGATCTATTTTATGAAAAAAGGGCTTACAACAAAATCAAAGCTCATTAGTTCATTTTTCTTTCTTTCACATGTGAATTAGGTGCGATGTAATTTTTCTGAAGGCGACCTGTACAGATCTGTTTCTTCAAGAACCTACTTTTGTTAGTAATAGTCTGGTAGTTGCTAACAGAAGCTATATGTGATGGTTTAGGAATTGGAGCAATGTTTGCAGGCAATGGAAGCGTTGCCTTAGTCAGGTTGGTTTTACCTTGTTTAGCTTGGAGTACATGGACCATAATATCCAACATGTAATGGTTTGACTTTCCCTCCATCATCTTTTATGTCAAGCCTGACATTAGCAACTAGTGGAGGATTAACCTGCACTTTTCTCTTTTTGCGGGCTGCATCTAGGGATAGTCTGCCCAGCGAGGCTTCTCTGAGTTGCACAGGGCTGTTGCAAAGATCTTGAAATTGAGCTTTTCTGGGAGAGAGGGACACATTTTCAAGATGACAACACATCTCAAAGTAACCTCTGTTTATCTTCCTATATTCTTTTTTCTTTTCTTTTTTGTCAAAAGAATGTAATAAATATAAAAATTGATAACATACAAGTATTAGGACGGGGAAACTTCATGAATCAGTGAAAGTTAATCTCAACAATTACAAGTTTAACATCATCACTTTTTCATTTTCTGTACAAGTGACATTCAAAAGTTCTGAAATAAAACAAAAGTTTGCTGATGACGTTATGTAAGTTTAAAACTACTTAGGTTTGCTGTAAAATCACGGCAAGACAAAATCTCACTGAGTTGTGCTGGTTTTGAGAAAAAAAACTTTCATGTTTTGACTTATCCATTGTTTGGGATGTTTTGAGAAACTACAGCAAACCCAATACTAAGTCGTAATGCAACTATGCCATTCCTTATACTACTTGATCTTAAATACATTTATATGGCCAAATTCATTTATGCGATGTGCAGCTTTGTAATAAATCATTCATTAAAGGTACAACTAAAACAAGTTTTTTGCTGACCTTCATTTAGTTGTTAAAACACATCCTAATTAATGAGGGAGTTGACAATAGGATGCTTGATAGGCATGGTGTGAAATAACAGGAGTCTTCCCTGTACACAGACTAAGAGTATCTTTGTATTTGTAGTCGGCTTTGGTCGAGGTCAAATATAGAGATGCTGACACACTAGGCCATTACTGTTGTCACTGCTTCTTCTTTGCTGGTCAATTTTGATTACAGAGAATGAGTGGTCTGTGTGTGAGTATTTAAACCCAATCTGGTTTGGTTTACATTTCTGAATTTGCATTGGTATAATCTTTGTCTAGTCTATATCCTTGAGGTCTTCAGAGATGCGTAGCCCAAGAATATCCCGTTTTTGACTAAGACCTTTCCAGTCACTGATATCCAAAGCTTGAATGGAAAACTCATTATATGGTCCAGGTTCCCTTCTTGCCATTCTTAAAATGGTTAAAAGTAGAGAGTGGACCATAATTTCACTGACTTGATTCGTGGCTCTTTCTTCCTTCTGACTGACTATGATTTGTTTCAAAAGGGTGTATGGTCACACTGTTAACAGACACAGAACTTTCTATGAATGACAAGACCATCGTTGGAAGAACAGAGAAGTAGTCAGCGTGTTGAATCCCCTTCCTATCTACCATTTGTAGGTATTGGTGCAGATATGATGCTATTTCACACGACCCTCTGTGTATTTGACCGTCATAAGAAATTCTTGTTTCTAGCTCATAGACAGTGAAATTATAGTTTGCCAAATACCTTTTATAAAAAAGCTCTGAATGAGTTGATTTGGGTAGATCCATCACCTGTTGGAGGTCAAATACTGCGGCATTGTAGGTCATATCCTTTAGTGCTTCGTCACTTTGTCTTTTTCTTTGCGTATCTCTGTCATACTCATCTTTGATCTCTCGCTTTTGGTCTTCCATTCCTCAGGCAATTGAGCGGGTCACGAAAAAAAAAGAGGAAAACTTGTTTTTAGTTAGCAAGCGTGTAGCGCAAACCCAAAATTCTGGGTCATTTAAATATTTTGCTATCTACATGTACAAAATACAAGCTCTACGGTGCATTTAGAGCCCTTTATAACCACTTTCTAAGACAAAATGTTTTATCTGTTAAATTAAGTTTTCCTCTTCTTCTTGTGTATCATTTTTATGAGGTGTTCAAACTAAGAACATTACCAAGTGAGAGGGAGCAAATTATTTTGATATCAAACTTCTGATACTTATTTGTTTGTTTGCAAATGTCCTTCACACTGCTTGTTAACATTCAATAATTACAAAAGACACAGATTTTGCCAAGATTTGGATAGGGAAAGCTTAACAGTCCCAAGGAAATTTTACATGCAAGGACAAAATAAAAAAAGCTGATATACTTGCAAAAACACTTAATGGCTTCTTTCTCCTCCTCCATACTTTTATGACATCTTCTTGCCATGATTAGTTTATGCTCTTGATGCAGTGGAGAAAAGTTCTTTCTTTGCTTGGGATTTTGACATACATGTACATGTAGGAGCTGACTTTGTTGGATTTGTAATTCCATGAGTTGTTCTCTTTTTCTCTAGTTCCACAGAAAACTTCCCTTTCTCTTCTTGATCAGAAGCTCCCTTGGCTTCGCGTAGAGTGTCGTTCATGAGAAGCATACAGTATATGAATGTCTGGTCTAGCTGCACTAAGATTTATCTGGCATGTAATGCACGGTCTCGATTGCTGTCGGATAATTCTACATGCTGCAGAAATTTTACAAAACAGTCAAACCTTGATAAAATTGCACTTACAGCACGCACTTGGCATGCCCATCGTGTGTCCGACATTGTCTTGAACTCGATTGGTTTTTCATTTGGAAACATGTCTTCTCTCTTTTGGAAGGTAAGCCTTTGGGCGTGTACATTAGAGCCGCTTAGAAAATTGTAGCAGGTTTGAAGCATTGAAAAAAAATCAGCCACGGGAATTACAGATTTCATGCTGTCAACAATAACCAAATTAAGACGATGGGCAAAACAATCACCGTATCCTCTCTTGAACTCCAGAGTGTGTGCATTTCAGGATTTGCCTTGTCGTAGCCACACCATAGACATCAGCCTCTATCCAGGCATCGTACATACATGAATTCTCCATGGAGGTTCCAAGAGCTCTCAAAGCAGCTATGACGATATGCAGTCCACCCAGTTTGGGAACAACTTTGCATTTTGAGTCAGGTCTAGCATCCAACAACTGCACAACCTTTTTGTTAAGAGCCATGTCAAAAGAAATGACAGTCAGATGATCTTCTGCCAAGTGTCTTAGTTGACTTGCTTGCATGATCACAGTCAGTAAGGTCGACCACTCATGTGCTACTTCAGGGAGAAGTGGTAAGGCTCCAACCTGAGTGACAGAATTGTTTGCAGACAACAGTGAGTTGTAGCCTGCCCAGCATGGAATTTTGCTGGACTTTTTAAGTGATCTCTGTTTCACCCTGGATGCAGCAGAATCAAAAACCCGTCCCATTTGCTTCTTCTTCTTCTTTTTTTTTTTTTTTTTTTTTTTTTTGGGGGGGGGGGGGGTTTTACAGTATGCGATTCAGTAGATTGTGCATATTCTTTGCGGTTTCTCGCACGTTTTACCTGATCCTTGTTAGTTGTACTGGAGTAACAACTGCGATGCCAGACTGCCTTCTCGATGCATAGTGTTTCTTTAGTGCTGTCTTTAAGTCTCCGTTGAATTTGAGTGAAGTTACCATCTAGCAAACTGGCTCGCTCTTTTATTATTTCCAGTAGATGCTGGTAAGACTCTTTTTGGGATGCAACACCAATGCTCCCTTCTTAGGATCATCAGACTGGCACAGGATGCACTGATTCCAGTTTGTAAAGTCCTGGGCTTGGTTCAACCCATGGACGAGCAGTGGTCTCCCACTCATACTGATTCTCAACCTGCAAATAGAAACAAAAGTTGGTGATGGTGGACTGTGTGTAGAGAAAACATAGCTATCGTAAAGCTGTATACGCTACATGTATGTGTTACTTACTTTTTATGGTTAACCAAGTGTATACACATTCAAAAAGTTGTTTTACGTATAGGTGAATGTATTGAAAGAAATGCTGATACAGGGGTTGGGGACTGAAAACATGTAGAAATGAGGTGCAGTTTGGGAATGGTCAGGAAATCTTTACTTTGAAAAAGGTTGGATGATGTAAATGTTCAACAGGGAAGTTCCTGATGGTCCACAGTTAGAGAAGACCTTGAGTTCATAGCTTATGAATGTGTGTGGTTTGTATTTACTGAGAAATGGCAGGGGTGAGCCTTGAAACAATTAGACTTAGATGGACCACCTGTTATTAACAAGGAGGGAAATATAAGTTTGGGTGGGAGCAAAATCACTATTACACTGCATGCTCTCTATAGGGGAGAATGGGGTAACATGAGCCATTTGTTTTTCTCTAGTATAATTAACCCAGTCCCCCAACCAAATGGTACAAATGAAACACATACATGTACATGTTTTCTTGCTTTGGTGGTCATCATTGTTTGGCCAATATATTATGTTATCTGTCACCATGGTGATGAAAACGTGTGTAGAATTGGCTCAACTTACCTACCCAGTGGGGTATGTTGAGCCACTGGGGCAAGGTGATCAGATATGTATTTTGGGAGTTTGGGCTCTTGTTTTAGATGGCAAAATGTTTTATTCCATACACATACATTTTGTCATGGTTTTCAAACTTCCATGTTACCAAAATCATTGCTGATCAGGCATCTTTTTCCCTTCAAAATTGCTTCTTTTGTTAGGGATTTAAGCATATAGTTTTCAAGAAATGAAAACCTATACGATTCCATTATCTGTTGGTGGCCGGTCAACACGTGAAGTTAAGCAAACCCATGTAATTTAGCAGTTCCTAAGAATAAGGCTGAATTTAAGATGAATATTTAGTAAGTAGGTACCAACTTCACTCAAAAAAATAGTCATAATAAAAATAACAAAGAAAACAAGCTTCAAATTCAATGGCAGAGGCTTATTCCAAATTCCAAACAGGATCCTGAGTTGTATTAGCAGTTTTTGGCTAACAACTTCTAAAATATGCAACTATTCAATCTTGCATCCTACCAATGTGGTGGCAATCTTCAAATCAACAATTAAATCAACTTATTTGATTTCACAAACACTTCTTGATTTTCATTCTTTCCTTTTTTAATCAAAAATGGCTCTTAATTCTTAACACACTAATACTTAGGCCTAGCTAACCGAAATTAGCTGAAATTAACTTCAAGGTTGAAAATGCCAACAATAAACATTTATTCCAAACTGATTGGCCTACCGGACTACTACATAAACCAGACTTTTAATTTTCAGAAACATTTTTTATCACATCAACAAAAAATTTAAAAGAAAGAAAATAGGCTGATACAACTTAATACCATCATTAATAAGTCAACCTTACAATGGTATTCCAACTTAGATTTTACTGTGGGTGGGAGTTGCCTGTCCTCTTGGTTGTGTCATGTGTGGGGGGTAAGTCATGGCGTCTTCCTTTTCTCTGGACTCTTTGTCCCAAGGAGTGTTGTCCCTCAAGGACACGGTCAAGGGGTGTCATGTGGTGCTGGAGCCTGGATGTTAATTCCTCTAGCTGTCTCATGACATCTCCGTTTTCTGCATTGAAGATGTATCCGTTCATGCTATCACACACGAGAAAAGTCTTGATGCCCCATCTAATTGGCTTATCTTTTATGTATTGTTTTATAGACAATGAGTTCTTGGTCGGAATCATACCTTCATCCAACGATAACTCACAAGCCGGAACATATTGTCGTTTGAATCGTTCCAGAATATACAAAAAAAATAGGTCTGTATTTGTAGATCTTGTCATCCTTATCTACATTAGGATCGTCCTCGTTCATACAGTGGAGCACTGACCAAATGGCAAGAAATCGATCGCGTGTCATGACTTCTGGAAAGCCAGGTGTGGCCGTCAACAAGTTATCCTTTGTTGGCCAATACTGCTCGTAGCGGTCCTTGTTTATCAACATTTCCATTGTTACACGACAACCAAAAAATGCTTTCATTTCATCCTCTGTAACATCAACAAAGTTTTGGGCACAATAGCTACATTGTATTAGGTTTAGCAGCCTTTACTCGGGCTGCCTGATGATTAGTTTCAGTTACAAGCAGTTGTCACAACTCATCATTCCAAAATAAGGACAGATAGTCCAGTGGTGTACTGTTTACATCAATATTTGTTGGCATATTTTGGGGTCCAGGTTGTTCTTTTGGTGTAAAAGGACGTTCAGTGAAGCTGCTTGTGTCCCTTTTCCACTGACACGAGCATTTTTAGTCTTTTTCCTACCTTGACGTTGACCTGCATTTCCACCACGACCCGGACCCCTACCTCTACCACCACGACCCCGACCTCGATTTCCACCTGCATCACCTCCTGCATTGCTTTCTTCACTCGTGTCACTAGTATTATCTCCACTCATGTCACTATCGGACACTGAATGCATATACCTACTTGCCTGCGAAGCTTCAGAATCATCGCTTTGTGTGTCACTTTCATCGTCAGTTTCATCTTCAAAATCACTATTATTTCCATAATCTGAAGCATCCATGTCCTCCTGTGAATCTTCATCGAGTACCCTTTTGCAGTGCCTCATCCGTATCCATCGTATTTCCTGCCATTTTGGCCAATTTTCATGGAGAAATTTCACGAAAAATAACGTTGAACCATTATCCGACCCGTTACTAACGCTGGCAGACGTGATGTCATTGCAAAGTGGTCACATGATCCACTAGTCACCTGTTCCGAGGCCGGAAAACCGACCTTTCGGGTTATTGTGTGTACGGCCGGTTTTGCTGCCTTTCGGGTTCAAAGGGTTAAGCTTAGGCCATCGTAATTGCCTTTACCTTCTGTTGCTGATTTAAAGCTCTACGATTTGAGTATCGTTTTGCCCATTTCCGTGTGGTGGTTCTGATCTGCTTCATAACCAGTGATAACCTTTGCAAACTTGCTGGGATCCTTCTTTTCAAGATTCAGAAGTTATCTGCTTGTATAATTTCTGCGGTAGGCCATTTTGTCCTCTGCGGCCATCACTCCTATAGAGGGTACCGTCTCTATGATGTGTGCCCAGTACCCTAATTTTCACCTATTTTGTTGGACTTTCGAGTCTTCGCTGTCTGCTGCCATAACTCTTCTGACATCTCGCCGCTGTACTTTCCATCCAACTGGTCACCATGCCGCCTCTTAAAAAGCACTTTGAGATTCGTACACTGTGCTTCCAACACTTCTTTTGTTAGCGAGTTGAACTCCTCTACCTGTTTGGTTAATAAAGTTTTGTTTTTTGTTCAAGAAATTTGATTCTGCCTCCCTCTACCCCTCCCCTTCCCCTCCCAACCCCCTCTTTCTGACCACTGCAAAAAGTTGAGCTGTAGGTGAAGTAATGGCAAGAATAGCACAGTATGTGCCACAGTTTTTAATCAACAAATTCGATTTTGCCTCTCCCCTACCCAATCTGCCTCCCACCAACCCTCCCCTGACCACTGCAAAAAGGATCTTTTTGAGGTGTTGTCATATTATTGGCAAGAATTGTACTGTTATACCATTAAAATGTGCTGCAGTGTTTATTCCAGAGATTTGAGTGCCTCCCACCTCCTTCCCCTGTCTATTCTGACCTCTTATTTGAGTTTCTGATGAAGCGTTGTCCAACTAGCTGGGTGTGTTTGTATTCTAGGTATTGAAATGCTCCATGCACAAGGGGCAGACTGGGTCGGTGCATTTACCACATCGGAAATGCGTTTTCTTCTTGCATATGGAGTCATGGCAACCAATCTCCAGGTCAGTTTTTACAGGCCAATGGGTTCCAACACCATGGTAACGGACCTCTCTTAATACTGCTGCAGCTGGTGCTTGTTTTTTCACTGGTGTCAAGATGGATGGTTGACCTCTCGTTCTCTCCTCTACCGACCCCATACTGATAAGTGCATTTCTCTAGTGGATGCCTTGCAGTGGAGGAGATCTTCAGCTTGATTGCCATTTTTCCACTCATGTACATGTATGGTCCAGGCATTGATGACTGCCACATTGAGGAAGTGAAAAAAGATGCAGAGATACCACCTCTTGTGTCTTGCAGTGTGGCGGTATAGAGCAATTACGTGGTCAATCTTGTCCACTCCTCCCATATGTTGATTATACACTTTCACTGTATTCGAGCAGTCAACGTCCACTTTCTGCTTTTCTGCTTTCGACCATCGCTTCGCTTTCTCAATTGGTTCAGTTCCAGTGAATGATGAGGCCAAATGTAGGCCTTGCAATCGTGCCATCGGATGATAGTGATGTTTTCATTTGATGTAGCAAATGACATTGATCTAAGGCCTCTCTTCTTCAGCTTCTTCTCATCTACAAGCTTCTTCCCACATCCCATCATTCTGTTTCTTCGGATAGTGGCGACACTCGACTCCCTTGCTCTTGAGATGAAGTATCAGAGATATTGTACAGAACAGATTGTCAAAATACACCTTGTGATTCTTGCCGTGCAAACCAGCAGACAACTGAGCATTGACATCTGGGACGACACCAAGAATGACTGTAGGTCTGTCCCTCCCAGCACCCTGGTAAAACTCAAACTGATACACATATCCAGACACTCCAGCTGGTACCCAGACTTTGTAACCCCAAGGGTGGGGTTTTCCTCTGATATATTGTTTTAGTGATGATCTGTCCTTGAACGGATTCATCATTTTGGCAATTGAAACCTGTTCTTCTGTATCTACTGCAGCCTTGAATGTTTCTTGGAGTGTGCCAAGGAATGGCCGGATTTCCTGGCTTGTAGCCGTTATCCACAATGTGAAGATACCTTCTTACCTCCTCAAAGCGTCTTGATGATATGGTGTCTGCAATGAGGTTTTGACGCAGCCCTTGCTGACGAGATCAGTACATCCTAATTTGTGCATAACGAATATGTGTCATTACAAAATTAGTGCCAATAAAACTCTTCAGTTCAGGAAGTGTGAGATTGAAATTGTCTTTACCCTACTTCTGCATCGCATAGACATTAGAGAAAAAAACAATGTCGTTCAAGAGGTCATCAGGCACAAGGTGTTGAAAGATGTCAACCGATTCGTCGCTGTTGTGCTCTCCCAGGAAAGTTGGCCAATCTCCAGCACATGCGTTTTCTTTGCCAATATTCCATATTGGGTTCCAATTTGTTGATGTTGATGGACAACTCAATGGTGTGGTTGCGGGTATGTCTCTGTCTTCATCTGACAACTCTTCATCCAACTCTGCTTTGTTAATATCTTCATCCGAAATAGGGTCATCGACTGAATCTCAAGAAACTTGACCCCTATCAGATGCATTGAATGGCTGAGGCATCCCAAAACTCAAAAACTGCAAGTTCAAGAAGAGTGATAATTCATGTTTGTGTTTTATCTATTACATGTATAATACACATACAAGTATTGCACATTATTTCCAGTAATTAAATGCTTTGAAAGTCTACTTTCTCCCCCCCCCCCCCATCATTTCTTTCTTTTATGGTAATATAACATGTTCACTGAAGTTGGGCATCTGTAATATACTAAGGGTAAAAAATAGTTCCTCTATGCTTGGAGTAACAATAACATTACTTCTTCTATGGATTGTGCGGAAACAAACTTCAACGCTACTGCACAGTGTCCTCATATGAGGATGTGAGGGCGCTGTTTATATTGCAGTTTATTGTAGTTACTGCTCAGTGTCCTCAAATGAAGACATATATACATTGAAAGAATCCTCAAAAATGTGAGATGAAATGAGACAATTATGCACACAGATAGATTCTATAGTGTATATGTTCACCAATAACAAAATTCTTACCTGCTAATCTTTGAAGGAAAGTTGAAAACTGGCTGAGTAAGTGGTGCAAGAAATACAGTCTTAGCTTAATTGGATACATAATAGTAACAAGAGGGATATAAGCTGTATTGATTGACTCTAGTGCTCAATTGTATCTCTTGATTCTGAAATAAGTTCTTAGAGTGGAGAGAAATAAAATAACTTAAGATTCAGACACGTTTGCTTGTATACAATTTACTTTACATCCTTTATTATTTACAAATTAAATTTACAATGTATATGTAAAGAAATAGACTGTGCAAGGTTTGCATTCATTCACACATTTGGACCCATTAAAGCGCATGAGTTTGTTTCCTTCACGCATTGAAGCAAAGTGGTCCCCAAGCATGTTTGAATGTGCAAAAGATTTGCACGGTCTATAACCATAATGTAATCAAACAAACAAAATGTGTTCTTCCATTGTATTTATACAAATAAATAATATACATACTGAAATGTCTAAAACCAAACTAAAGTGTAAAGTTTTATTTTAATAGTTAAACCCTTTCCCATAAGACTGACAATGAACAAAACCCTTTCCCATAAGACTGACAATGAACAAAACAAGTTCCTTTTTCAAAACAATTCAGACAGACACAATTTAGTTAAGTGTATTCCTTCACACTTTTCTGTGATTGAGCACATTATACACATTCATGCTGTGATGGGTTTCATGGTGTTTTGTACACCCATGGGGAAAATGGCACCCAAAGCAAAGCCGAGGTTGCCATTTGTCCCCGATGGTGTACCAAACCCACAGACCCCTTCACAGAGCATGCAGCAATTGTTTGTCATACCATGGTAATAGTTTCCTCTTCTTTGGAGGTGATCTGGTGGCATCTCCCAACTTTACTACCATAAAATTGTCACCAATAAAAAAGCAGATGAACATTGACGATTGAGTTACAAACAACAATGGCGGTTGTTGACAAACATAGCTTCATTGTTCTCTATAGCACATCGCACAGGAATGTAGATCAATTTACCTACATCCTCCAACCTGAAGCTATTTCCCATATTGTACAAAGCACTGCAAACAACCAACTATGGGCACGCTCAAGGTAATGTGTCCCCAGGTACATCACTCATGTTCCCCGGAGTTAAGCATGCTTCTTTGTAGCACATCACGTGATTGGTCCTCAACCAATACAAATTCACCATCTATACTGTGTGGTATAACAAACAACTATGTATTAGTCACTACTTATGATATGCTGACTAGGCAGCAGTGCCTGGTTCTGGATACACTCAGGGTAATTAGTTTCTAATTGAGTGGTTTTCTACAGTGGCTCATATTTGCCAATTCATAGAGAACTCTTGTTTTTTAACCGTGTTATATTGCTGTACTATTGCGTTATAATGCTGTATTTTATTGCGGTGTATCACCGTATTGTATACAATATATTGGTAGATTTCATTGCGTTGTATCACAGTACTGTTGCGATATATACGATTGCATTGCTGTATTTTATTGCGTTATATCGCCATATTTGACACGATATAGCGCAATAAAAAACGGCAATGTATCGCAATAAAAATACGGCAATATAAAGCAATAGTATGATGATATAATGCAACAGTGCAGCGATATACATGCAACGCAATAAAATACAACTACAAGTATATAACGCAATCAAATACGGCGATGGAACGCAATAGTACTGCGATATATCGCCATAAAAAACAAGAACTCTCTAGGAATTGACGAAATTGAGCCACCGTAGCTCTCTGTCTTGCTGTCTTCAATACATAATATCATCAGTAGTAAACTGATCCATTAGTGGTACTTTCCTTGCTTGATGAGTGCACTGTAGGCTGAACAGCAATAAAGAAACGAAACAAAGTTTACATGTGATTTCTTGAGAGTTGGTCAAAGTAATGCATCCCTATCAAGTTACAGAAACTTGACTTAAATGGTGTGCACAACATTGGTAAAGTTGAACAAACACATGGGCACAGATTTGCACATAACTTACATTGTATAATGATGGTGGGAAACATTTCAACTGAAGTGCTACAAATCTTGAGAAAAGAGTAAAACAGTTAATTTTGATCTCATGAGACCAAAACTTGACCTTTTGAAGCAGTCAAAATGAAAAAAGTTTCTTTTACACTATTTTCTTGTGACTCCCAATGACCTATTGAGCTTAAATTTTCACAGGTCTGTTGTTAGTTCATGTATATGTATATGTTGGGTCACATAAAGTGCAAAACTGGTCTTTGACAATTACCAATGTTGTCCTCGTGCAGTAATCTACATACCAACACTTGTAACCGGTGACAATGGTAAGTTAACAAAGTGTGTTAAAGTTCCTATACCCAAAGGTCCAATAGGAAAGAAAGGTCTACTCATGGAGGGGAGGCTGGTCAGTAAGAATGTGATCTTAAGGAAGAGCTCCAAGATCAAATTCAGTTTTTTGATCCAGTCATTTTCCAATAGGAAGAGTCCTTATGAAAATGACTCGATCAAAAGTCTCAAACCTCACGTTGAAATGTGTTTGATACCCTTCAAGTGCAATTGTTGTCAAAAACCAATAACGTCCGATGACATCACATTTCAAATACATGTAGATGATCTGTACATTCCTGAATCAAAAATGATTTAATCAAAAATGGGAGAGCATTTGACCTTTTGACTGGCGAACACATTTCCCTTTGGAATGAACAGACCCATTTGTTTTTGATGTCCATTGACGTCATGTTTCAAACTTTGCTCTGAGAGAGTATCAAATAAAATGACATTTTACAGCATTTCACTGTGAGGTGAGAGACCTTCCCCACTTTCATCAGGACTAGATCTATTGGGAAATGAGTTCATCCAAAAACTGAATTTGACCTTGAAGCCTCTCTGCAACTGGGTATCTTAAGCTAACCACTAGATTGAACATCAATTACATGTAAGTTCAATCCATTCAATCATAACACCATCAATACTGATTATACTAAATGATAAATCTTTCTTCAAATCAAAGATTACAGTGTAGAACATGCAATGAATATCAAGTAAGAAGACCTAACAGGCAAGAGAGAAATCAAATTGCATTTATTTATACTTAAAACACTCTACATGATTTCAATATTAAGACACCGTTTTCACATTTCAGGTTTTTACGTCAATGTTTTACGCCCCAATTAAGGTGATAGGTTGCATGTCTGGCATGCACAAGTTTGAAACTTGAGTGTGATAATTTGAAACTAGCGCTAGAAGCTGCTTCAGAGAGCTCCACATGGATAGTGGAGGTACGCGAGCTAAGGCTTGATTTGTCAGATTTGTTCTCAACTTTTAAAGGTTTTTATCAATTTTTGCCCTATTGAGAGGGGTCATTGGCGAATATAAATATGTGACCAAAAGAACCGGTTGACTAATGTGTCAATGGGTGTATAAAACCAGGGAGCATATACACACTTAGTGTAATTGTACTGTACTCCCATACCAGCTACCTTAAATTGATACATTGTCTGCCCCTTCACCCATTTGCCTGGTATGCGCATGCATGCAGCACAATCTCTCCTTGCAAAAAGAACAAAACAAAAACAATAAGCACAAAGAAAACAGTTAATTTGATACATGTAGTTCCGGTGTGGCAGGAGACTGTCCCCCCGGAGATTCTGCCCCCCCCCCATATGGCGAACTGTGTACAAACTTCTTCGGATAGCGCCCTCTTTTGAATCAACCTCCTCCAGCCCATGTTAATTTCTCATATGGGGGTCAATCTCCGGGAGACAGATTTCCCTAGGACAGCAGCACAACAAGCACAGTGCATACAGAACTTTTATACAACATTAAGCTTGTTAAGGGGCCATTTATTCACTAGTTCACAGTGTGCTGGTCTTTGTATCACATGCCATTACTCACCCACATGAACACACAGTCTTCAAACAGTCAGAGTGCATAAACTCTCTAAGGATTTATAAATTGTATGAATTACTGTGTACACCATGTGTAACACTGTCACCCAAGGATTAGATTAGTTGTGTGAGAGACAGTCTTATACATGTTATAATGTGTAGTGTACATGTACTACAGCAAGTTTATACATGTAGCATGTCCTGCACTTTACATGTGAGTTGCACTCAGTCCATTTCTACCTCAATGTACAGTTGACCATTTAAGCCAAATTGTCATGATTGTACTTCATCATTTCCAAAGTGGTATACTCAGATGGCAGTAGGCATTGTTTGAAGATCAAGGCCATTTTCATTTTCCAAAGGGTACTTTAATTGGAAAATCTGAAGTCTATGAGAAACTTATGAAGGGGCACTGAGGCCAAGACCAGGGGCAACAGAAGCCATGGCCTCCATGGCCTCTGTGTAATTCCAGACCTGACTGTTTTGCCTATATTGGAATAAGTAGTCTGAAGTTTCTATTGTCACAACCTTTTCCAATGCTGAGGCAAGCTAGTCAGTGAGTTCTACAGTTGCATAACATGCTGCGTCACCGTCTGTTCGGCTGGTTTCCATGTAAATCTTGATCTTTTCCAGAATGTACTCAGGGACTTCAAAAACTTTGAGTTCTGTAACTTCTAGCAAGTTGTTATTTCTGAAAGAAAATGAAGCCAAAAGAATATGTTAGAAGTATCCTTGAGTTAGTTATTGATTTATCATTATCTTGAAATAAAATTGTATGATTAGCCTTAACTAATGCTATATGAATGATAAATGTTTATGAGTGCAATGGTGAGAATATTTTCATGATTTGAAAGATGGAACATTCCATTCACCGAGGCGAAAGGAACTTCCATCTTCAACAAATGAAAATATTCTCTCCATTGCACGTACACAAAACATTGATTATTCATTTTACATAACACCCAGATAGATCTTTGTCATTTGGAGTAAAACCAATTACCAAAATGTATAAGATTGTATCATGACATCCACTACAAGGCCATTATGTACAGCATGTATGTGAAAGGCCTGTTTGTAGTCAGTTGCATGATGATAATCATCAAATGAAGGGTGCCTCCATCTTCAGGGAATAGACACTGATGCCTCAACGATTACTAGAAAATCTGCCATTGCGCATCAAGTTTCCAGCCACACCACCAACCGGATTATGCATACACGCATGAGGTGGTCTAACAGGCAATAGTGCAAAGAGGATGAATGAAATAGTACCAAAATGCACGCTTAATGACGTAGGTCATAAAATGGAATGAATAATGCATGTCATGTGACCTCCAATCCTCCAACCAAATGAAAAAGATCTACTTGGATGTTATATCATACCCGTTAACCAGCCCATCCAGGGCAAATTTTATGGTACTGATCACTGTGGTTGACTAGTGCAAGTTCTACAGTACCCTGTCATAGACCGTGCAAGTCTCACACATATCGAAAATGAGAAAACTAGACAAATGAAGACTGTGTTTCTTCATGAAATCAAACCTTAAATTCTATTGTTCAATGATCTTGCAATTAAAAACACTCATCAATTGTTATTATAAATGCAGTAAGTTTTTATACTATACAAATAACTTGTTAAAATAAATATTGAAACAGAATTTACATGGGAAAAGGATACTTGTTGCTAAATGAATTAAGGCTTTAAACCAGGAGTTGTAAGGTTGTTTGAAAAGAATGACTTTTTTGGGGGGAGCCCAATTGTGAATCATGCCCAAATGCGTGCAACCATTAAACTAAGTTAACATGAAAAGCAAAGGGCAACCTTCTATAGCTGTTTACAAGTTTAGCAGAATCTGAGGTCAAGCCTTACTCTCAGGTGTTTTGTTGATTTGTTCAATCTAATGATATCAAAAGTCAGGTGCATTTTTCCAAAAATTATGGTAAGTTTTCCGAACAATTATGGGTACTATGCACATGGGCAAGGGTCAAAAAGGGGGGAATAATATAACCTGAAAGTAAGTTTTACAAAATCTGTGTTGCCAAATCTTAGCTATGAATACAATATGGTTTGTCATTTGCTTGACTGATGGTTGATCTTATGACAATGGTGACTAAATGGGTTTGCCAGCAGCGACACGGTTGTAGTAAACATTGTAACGCACTTTACAACAAAATGTGCATAAGAAATGTGTTATTATAATTATGATTATCACAAATGACCAGCAGTGGATTACCAATACATCAGTAGTGGCCATCACTCAATTCAACATGTTCAAAGGTATACATGCCATAAAAAGCAGCTTGTGATCCCAGTTTATAGGAAGGTTTAAGCTGGTTTTGTTAACTGAAGGTCTGAGGGCTTTCATTCAAGCTCCTTTCATTTAGTAGCTCTACGCTATTACCAACATAACTTGGTTTAAAACTTCCTTTCATCAATTGCACAAATTCCTTAATAAACTGTACCTGTATTCGTCTGTGTGAGCTAACTCAATGATATCTTCTAGCAGTAACATGTATGCCTTGCCACCAGTTGCTGGCATGAGATGATGTTCATATAACCACTGTTTGTCATCTTGATCACCAGAATACTGTCAGGAAAATAACATCATTTACATTCAATCCATGCATTATACGCATACTTGCATCAATTCTTAACATGTTTTGTACATTTACTCAAGCAAGAAACTGGTCAGACTTTATCCCAACCCCATAGGAAGAAAAGAATTTGCAAGCGGATAAAAAGCACTATTGGTAGATTGGGAACACAAAATGTACAACTTAATCTAAGGCAGGGAATGCTGTAAACTTACATCTTCACTTTTGATTTAAGCATATCAAGTGTGCAACCTACATGTAGAACACCATTATGCTTTAATAAAAATGATGTATTCATAGTGTAGTGAATATTGACTTTGTTTAGATGTTACATAATAAACCAGTTGGGTGTGACCAGTAGGCCATGTGGCAGTCTGTTGTTCACCACTTCCGGCGAGACAGGCTATTTATTAGCTTCCATCGTTGTTTCAGCACAACGGGACTTACAACCAGGACTCACCGTTGTTACTAATAAGTTAAGAACAGCGATTACAACAATGGATACTAAAGCATGTATAATTATGTTACTCTACATCATATCTCTATTTAAAAAGTGGACACCAACTAATCACCTATTACAATGACCAGTGTCAAACATAATAGAGGTGTAAACCATGCAATTTTTTTGTCGCAACAATAACATTAGAATCATTGCAGCTATTTCAAATAAAACTACTACCAAGAAAATGCCACTTGCTTAGTTAGCTATTTCTTTAAGAATACAAGGCAAAATAAACTCTTGGTTACATTTTTTATTACAAAAAAATATTTCCTCCTATTACATAAGAAAATATTCAATGGTTCACTCGGACTACAAGAAAGTTTGTGACAAGTGCTTCAATTGTACAGTGGAACACATGCCTGAGGCCAGTGATTTAGTGTCAAGCCAGTAGACTCACAACTGGACAAGTTCAGAGCTTGTGTGTTTGTCAATTTAATATCTTCATTTCTTTTAAATGATGCTCAAATGTTGACTTTGAGTCTGACAAATATCTTTCAATTCTGTCAAGTATCAAAGTCTACTTACCTATAAGAACAAATGAGATCAACAACAAATATAATGTTAAAACAATGCTGTACTCTTGATTTTGGTCTTGTCATGTCTTTTCTCATTTTAAATCTGATCTTGTGAAAATATTTCTGATTCAGTAAACATTCCGAGCTACAAGCCCTACGGTCTTGTGAATTTTCCCCCAAATTCCAGCCCCGCTGATGCTCACTTCATTATCATGAATCAGTTTGGGGAATGTGCTCGGCTTACCTTAAACAGATCCGGATGCTTAATGTAAAGTCTACCTCTTGTGTTTCCAAGTCCAAGAGCTCTGGAAGCAAACAGTGAATAAACATAAACAGACTTTTTTATCATAAATGATCAAACATTTTCAATCATTTTTTAAGCACATGGACAACATTGGTAATTCTCAAAGATCTCATTTCATTTCATTTCATTGATTCATTCTGGCTGTGAAGCCAAGGACTCTCAGAACAGCAAACTTAATCACTGTACTAGCCAAGAACCCCATGGAGAGAAGACAAGGAAGGAAGTTTCAGTTTTAGATGTGTGAGGAAAACCCCAGAGTTTTTTCCAGGGAAAACCCACGCAATCAAGTAGGGACTGAAAACCCAATCCACATAGTACCCCCAGCGTGATTCGAACTGGGGTCCTAGAGGTGGAAGGCGAGGAAAGATACCACTATGCCAACCTGACCACCAATCAGTATCTGCACTTTATAATTATGTGACCCAACATATTCATGAAATAACAACATATCAAAATTTAAGCTCAATCTGTCATCAGAGTCGAAAGAAAACACTGAAAAAACCTTATATGTTTTCAAGGTTTTTTGTCACGATCAAAGCAGGCCTGTGGCTGGACATGGAATTATGAACTCTCACTGCCCGGTACGCCCTCCCTCAGTACCAATCTAAGGAGTTCCCATGCCCAGCACAGTAACTGGCTGAGAGTGGATGGAAATAAATTTTGATCTGAGTATTGAATCTCATTACTTACTTATTTGCACGAGCCCCCATTACAAACTTGGAGTGCTTTGACAGACGTGCTGGATCCCATTTTGGGCCTTCTTTCTTGACAACCTCTAGTTTAGGCTTGCTGACCTTGTAGCCTCCTCCTCCAGCCACTGGTATCTCATCAGTATAGTCTCTATGATGCAATGGGGGACGACCTTTACGCTGCATCAATAGAATAATCAGAGTTGGGTTATTAGACACCTGACTAAATACAGACATTGAATATAACAGCATAGGATTAGGTTAATCCTTAAACTAACAATCTAATGAACAAGGAATGTTTGATATTCAAAAGATAATTAAAGGCTATTAAAAGAGCAAAAAACTTGATAGATTATCAGAATTTTCCATGTTTTTGTAGAGAGAAAAAATGGCTAAAAAACAAATTGATTACATCAAAAACATCAAACTAAATGAAATCCTTAAGGTCCTATCAAGTGGTATCATCTCACAAACACCTCAAAGAGTTTATGCACTCTGATTGGTCCAAGAGCGGTCATGTGGGGTGTATTAAAGACCTGCACTGTGAACTAGTGAATAAATGGCCCCTAAACAAGCCAATGTTGTGTCAAAGTTCTGTATGCACTATGTGCATGTTGTGCACGAACTATCAAACAACTGGGGTATTTTGTGCATTATTGTTTTTTGTTATTTTGAAATATTATAGGACAGTTGATCCAAACAATGTACATGTATCAATTCAAGGCAGCTGGTAAACGCATGAAACCAACATAATTGCAAAGTATAAACCCAAACATTAACCAAAGTATTTCTTTTTGTGGTGCTGTTAATTTTAAATGCTCATAGTCCAGTTCTTGAAAATATGTTTAAATAGTTAATTTCCAATTTCAGGGTTCTCAAAGAAACTAACTAATTTTCTAAATCTACTGGTCACATCTGAAAAGAAAGAGATATGAGCATTTAAAAAAGTAAGTTACACAGGTTTTAGTGGGACACAGGTTTTAGTGGGCCACAGGGCAAGTTGAGAAGTGTTTACTGGCACAGAGCAGTCTTTACTTGACAATGTTTGCCAGGCTAGTGTGAAGGGTGAACCCTGCTTGGTGTGTAACCATTCACAGCCTTGCAGACCTACAACATGTAGGCCATGGATGACAATGCACACACAGCGACAATGCTCAGTCCTGACCATTTAGCTTTGGTATGTTTCACTGCAGCCATCTGAATTCGTCTGTGTTTTGGATCTGATGGGAATCTGTGTAGACTGACACCGTCTTTAGTAGCGATGCACCCAGCAGCAATACACCATGGTGGCATTTTCCATGTAACACAAACCATCTCAAGAGATTGCATGTTCCATTGTACCATATCCACACGTATTGATTGCCATACACTGACCGACAGCATGTTCCTGTGTACGTGTATACATCACAAATTTATCCCCTTTAGGGCAGCGCAGGTTTCACCTGTAATTTCAGTGGTTTGTCTTTTTGGGGATATATACCTCCTGTAAATTAGAGCACGCTTACATTTATTGATTAAAAGGTGCACATTCTAATGTTTAAAACGGATAACAATTTCCAATTCATACATGTAGGTAATGAAAATACCTTTAATCTGTATTTCTACTATATATTACAGAGAGTTTACTTGAGAAATAAAAAGCTACATACATTTCATTTCATTTCATTGATTCTGGTTGTGAAGCCAAGGACTCTCACAACAGCAAACTTAATCACGATACTAGCCAAGAACCAAATGAGGACACAAGGAAGGAAGTTTCAGTTTTAACATGTTTAGATGTGGGCGGAAAACCCCAGAGAATTATTCCAGGGAAAACCCAATCCACATAGTGCCCCAGTAGGATTCGAACTGGGGTCCTAGATGTGGAAGGCGAGGAAAGATACCACTACGCCAACCTGACCACATACATGGATGTATACTAACCTTTCTAGTTTGTATCTGTGGGGTTGGTCTGAGTGAAAATGTAGCCGTCTCACCATCCTCCAGTTTCATATGCTGTAAAAATGCCAGTATTTGCAATCAACAGTGAGCTACTTGGTACTCATACAGGGTTATCTTGCACAAAAACAAACACAAGAATGTTGTTTTCCTGTAAATCATTATCAATCACAACACTATGTCATGTGTTCTCTTGGTGACTGCTTCCCGTACTGATTTTTCCCCCAAAAATTCTTTTTAAAACAATAATTTCTGCTTTTAGCAGATCTATGAAATATGCCTTGGTATACTCTAAACCACAATGTTTCACCTTTATCCATAGCCATTTTGAAACCACGGTTCGGGCTTCACCCAAGGACAGTTACCTGACAGAGCCCAAGCCCAAGCCACGGTTTGCAAAAGGGTCAATGTGAGGCAGGCTGTTTCAATCAATCCAAACATCTTGGAGCAATTTTAACCTGGGGTCATTTCTCCCTATTCAACATGGCAAGTCAACACCAAATAAAGCATAATCAGTTTACTAGTGCAGTCCTCAGCCAAACTAAATCAATCAAAACAGGCAATTGGACTTTAATGGGTTGGAGGTGGTCAGGCTGTTTTTTTACATCTTATAATATAATAATTCCTGAGGTAGGAATACCTTGACATCAAACTGTCCAACAAGTAGCCTTTTCATTGTTTCATGAGTTATTGAATTTACCTTTGCGGATGGTTCCTGCGCTTCTTCAGGATGATCTGCATTTTTGAAGTTGAACATGTTTGCTGTGTAGTCCTGAATAGCACCAACACCATGCTGATTATCCTGCACAAACTTCCCATGTGGGTAAAACACACTCTTTGCCTGTAAAAGGGAAAAACATTGCAGGAAAATAATGTGAAGATCTCATTATCAGGATCACTGCTGTACTCCACAAACACCTTGGTTGAAACTTGAACCCATGATCTTTCAGATTCTAGATATATGGAGAACTTTATCCCTGTTTTGTGCAGTAAATCCCTTGCACACTGTGAACTTGCCACTGTATGTGCTGACTGTGATAAGGCCGAGTGCACAGCCAGAAATGGGACAATCCATTTACATTATAGGGGACGAAACTCCTATTAATTGATGTTGATGCAGTGACATTCCAAATAAATACAATCTATGTACATGTATAGCTTAATAATTAAACATACCTCTTCTAGACTTGTCCTAAAGACTGATAAAACATGATCTTCAGTTACAGAATCCTTGCCGTTATTGGCTTGTATATTCTCTACTGCCATCTGAAAGAACCGTGCATATTTTTGATAAACATTCTGGATGTCTTTGTTGATTCGGTGTTGAAGTGTTCCACGTAAGAAGTCCAGTGTTGGTATTGGATTGAAGGTACTACCGCCACTCCTGCACAAACCCAAACAAAGAAAACACACATTTCAATAGAGAATATTTAACCATAAATTCAGACTTACATGTAAGACGTCTTGCAGGAAGACAAAGCAAATAAGTATCATGTTATCATAAATAAATCTTAATTATTACTATGTTCAAAAACACAAGTGCCATAACCAAGACCCAAATCCACACTCTGACAAAATCAGAACTTGAGTCTGGTGCACTAGACCATGGGGATATGATGAAGACCTAAACCCACTCTGACAATACCAGATCTTGAGTCTGGTGCACTAGACCATGAGGATATGATGAATACCTGAACCCACTCTGACAATACCAGAACTTGAGTCTGGTGCACTAGACCATGAGGATATGATGAAGACCTAAACCCACTCTGACAATACCAGAACTTGAGTCTGGTGCACTAGACCATGAGGATATGATGAAGACCTGAACCCACTCTGACAATACCAGATCTTGAGTCTGGTGCACTAGACCATGGGGATATGATGAATACCTGAACCCACTCTGACAATACCAGAACTTGAGTCTGGTGCACTAGACCATGGGGATATGATGAATACCTAAACCCACTCTGACAATACCAGAACTTGAGTCTGGTGCACTAGACCATGAGGATATGATGAATACCTGAACCCACTCTGACAATACCAGAACTTGAGTCTGGTGCACTAGACCATGAGGATATGATGAAGACCTGAACCCACTCTGACAATACCAGAACTTGAGTCTGGTGCACTAGACCATGAGGATATGATGAATACCTGAACCCACTCTGACAATACCAGATCTTGAGTCTGGTGCACTAGACCATGAGGATATGATGAATACCTGAACCCACTCTGACAATACCAGAACTTGAGTCTGGTGCACTAGACCATGAGGATATGATGAAGACCTGAACCCACTCTGACAATACCAGAACTTGAGTCTGGTGCACTAGACCATGGGGATATGATGAAGACCTAAACCCACTCTGACAATACCAGATCTTGAGTCTGGTGCACTAGACCATGAGGATATGATGAAGACCTGAACCCCTCTGACAATACCAGAACTTGAGTCTGGTGCACTAGACCATGAGGATATGATGAAGACCTAAACCCACTCTGACAATACCAGATCTTGAGTCTGGTGCACTAGACCATGAGGATATGATGAAGACCTAAACCCACTCTGACAATACCAGATCTTGAGTCTGGTGCACTAGACCATGAGGATATGATGAAGACCTGAACCCACTCTGACAATACCAGAACTTGAGTCTGGTGCACTAGACCATGAGGATATGATGAAGACCTAAACCCACTCTGACAATACCAGAACTTGAGTCTGGTGCACTAGACCATGAGGATATGATGAAGACCTGAACCCCTCTGACAATACCAGATCTTGAGTCTGGTGCACTAGACCATGAGGATATGATGAAGACCTAAACCCACTCTGACAATACCAGAACTTGAGTCTGGTGCACAAGACCATGAGGATATGATGAAGACCTAAACCCACTCTGACAATACCAGAACTTGAGTCTGGTGCACTAGACCATGGGGATATGATGAAGACCTAAACCCACTCTGACAATACCAGATCTTGAGTCTGGTGCACTAGACCATGAGGATATGATGAAGACCTAAACCCACTCTGACAATACCAGAACTTGAGTCTGGTGCACTAGACCATGAGGATATGATGAAGACCTGAACCCACTCTGACAATACCAGAACTTGAGTCTGGTGCACTAGACCATGAGGATATGATGAAGACCTGAACCCACTCTGACAATACCAGAACTTGAGTCTGGTGCACTAGACCATGAGGATATGATGAAGACCTGAACCCACTCTGACAATACCAGAACTTGAGTCTGGTGCACTAGACCATGGGGATATGATGAAGACCTAAACCCACTCTGACAATACCAGAACTTGAGTCTGGTGCACTAGACCATGGGGATATGATGAAGACCTAAACCCACTCTGACAATACCAGATCTTGAGTCTGGTGCACTAGACCATGAGGATATGATGAAGACCTAAACCCACTCTGACAATACCAGAACTTGAGTCTGGTGCACTAGACCATGGGGATATGATGAATACCTGAACCCACTCTGACAATACCAGATCTTGAGTCTGGTGCACTAGACCATGAGGATATGATGAAGACCTAAACCCACTCTGACAATACCAGAACTTGAGTCTGGTGCACTAGACCATGGGGATATGATGAATACCTGAACCCACTCTGACAATACCAGAACTTGAGTCTGGTGCACTAGACCATGAGGATATGATGAAGACCTAAACCCACTCTGACAATACCAGAACTTGAGTCTGGTGCACTAGACCATGAGGATATGATGAAGACCTAAACCCACTCTGACAATACCAGAACTTGAGTCTGGTGCACTAGACCATGAGGATATGATGAAGACCTAAACCCACTCTGACAATACCAGATCTTGAGTCTGGTGCACTAGACCATGAGGATATGATGAAGACCTAAACCCACTCTGACAATACCAGAACTTGAGTCTGGTGCACTAGACCATGAGATTATGATGAATACCTGAACCCACTCTGACAATACCAGAACTTGAGTCTGGTGCACTAGACCATGGGGATATGATGAATACCTGAACCCACTCTGACAATACCAGATCTTGAGTCTGGTGCACTAGACCATGAGGATATGATGAAGACCTAAACCCACTCTGACAATACCAGAACTTGAGTCTGGTGCACTAGACCATGAGGATATGATGAAGACCTAAACCCACTCTGACAATACCAGAACTTGAGTCTGGTGCACTAGACCATGAGGATATGATGAAGACCTAAACCCACTCTGACAATACCAGATCTTGAGTCTGGTGCACTAGACCATGAGGATATGATGAAGACCTAAACCCACTCTGACAATACCAGAACTTGAGTCTGGTGCACTAGACCATGAGGATATGATGAAGACCTAAACCCACTCTGACAATACCAGATCTTGAGTCTGGTGCACTAGACCATGAGGATATGATGAAGACCTAAACCCACTCTGACAATACCAGAACTTGAGTCTGGTGCACTAGACCATGAGGATATGATGAATACCTGAACCCACTCTGACAATACCAGAACTTGAGTCTGGTGCACTAGACCATGGGGATATGATGAATACCTGAACCCACTCTGACAATACCAGATCTTGAGTCTGGTGCACTAGACCATGAGGATATGATGAAGACCTAAACCCACTCTGACAATACCAGAACTTGAGTCTGGTGCACTAGACCATGAGGATATGATGAAGACCTAAACCCACTCTGACAATACCAGAACTTGAGTCTGGTGCACTAGACCATGAGGATATGATGAAGACCTGAACCCCTCTGACAATACCAGAACTTGAGTCTGGTGCACTAGACCATGGGGATATGATGAAGACCTGAACCCACTCTGACAATACCAGAACTTGAGTCTGGTGCACTAGACCATGAGGATATGATGAAGACCTGAACCCACTCTGACAATACCAGAACTTGAGTCTGGTGCACTAGACCATGGGGATATGATGAAGACCTGAACCCACTCTGACAATACCAGAACTTGAGTCTGGTGCACTAGACCATGTGAATTTTGTTAGTAGCATAGCAATTACCTTGTTTTATATGACATGCCAGGCTGTCGTACTAAACGGGGATGTTTGTGTACTGGAAATGTCTTTAATGTCATACAGAATGGATTACGCTGCAAGAAAAAATAACAGTCAAATAAAGAGTCTCATTAAAATGATGTAATAATTCCTGGACTGATCTACGGATGTACTTGAATCCAGTTAAAAAAAGCATACCCTTAGGCTCTTAAAACCCAAACGGACTAGGCCCTATTGGTTACGCATTACCATAATACTCCAGATCCTTTGTGTACAGTCATGTGTCATCAGTAAAGAATTAAGGCCCATTTAAGGACATGGATCCATCTAACTCTTCTTGGTTTTGCTTACTGTGGCTAATGGCTTGAATCCTTCTACATGTACATGTACATGTAGATGTAGATCCTTCTACAACAGAAAGGCTAACCTATTGTAATGATTTGTTTGAGTGTACACTTGGGCCCATGGTCCTGCAAGTTGTTTGGTTATTAATGTCACCTGGTCACATGGCCTTTCATACCAGGACAATGGCCATAACAATTACATTGATAAGCACACAATGCACATCAGTAATTATACAATGCTTAATAGGCTTACATGTAGGTACCCTATCTGCAATGACCCCTCCCCCCAAAAAAAAAAACCAAACAAACAAACAAACAAACTCCTTCTGAATCCCATTTTGGCCAAGCTAGATAACACCCCAATCCTTCTCTTTCCTCTGATGGTTGATACAGCCTGATGACCCATTCCTTAAAAATCCTCCCATGGCAGAAACCCACTGTGGCCCAAATCCTTCAGGACCCTCCTCAACCATGTCCACTGCAATCTAGAAATGCCCTTAAAACCCCAGTCCTTCTGAGTCCTTCACTTTAGCAAAGAGAATATCAAAGAATTGGGCTAAATATTGTTAACGGAAAACAGTACAACACAGTCATTTCCATCAAATTAAAAAGTTAGCAAGAAAACTTCTAGATGAATAAGTGGTGGTTTTTGTTTTCACCTTCAGTAAAAGTGTCCATGGTACAAGTATTCTTACTCTTAAAGTCAGGTTTAATTTAACATTTGCCAATTTCTTCCTCAACAATTCAAGTTGTACTCATAGTTTTAACTAAAAGAGAAAATAAAAGTAGAAATATGTATAGAACATGTATCCCCACAGTGTACAGGATGTAAACAATCTAAGTTTCTGAAAGGAATGTTACACACAGATGTTAATGAATGACTTACTATTGTTTTAGGAAATGGTTTATTCTCCTGTTGATCAAGAATTTTCTCTCCATCATTGCAGTCAAAGCTGATTAGATAGAAACAAATCAATTCAAATATTAGTTTGACACAACTCTGATCTTGAAACTGAGTCCAGTAGTTTCAGTATTATGCCAGTAGTCTCATAACAGAACAAGTCTACTCTACCTGTCTACATGTACTGCAAGTGTCTTTTCAAACTGAACTCATTTTTCACTACATCACACCAGACGACATGTTTAGACGCAAGTTGTTTTTGGATAGACTTGGAGGACAGTTTTTAACACCTGGAACAAATTCAGATTTTCCTCACTTTTTTGCTGACATGCAGACAGCTGAAATTGTTATCCAACCAGACTTTCCATTGTGTAGGCATCTACCGTGATACACTTTGTTTCACCCAAACAAAGAGCGACAACAGGTTCTGAAAAACTTTCATTATAAAATCCCTTTCTGGGGGGTTAGTGTGTAAGACTGACATTGGGTCACTGAGTTGATGGTATATAAGACTCTCACATTTAAAGCACAAAAAACATTTTGCTCGTAGAACCAATGCCCCCTATAATGCCAATCACATTGCGTCAAAATGTCTTTGTTTATACCTTCATCTGCACTGGAGAAGGGTATTCAAAATGATTGTTTTTTATATAGTTTAAATCTGTTTATGTGAACTCGATGTCTTTATTGATTTAAAACATTTGAAATGAATTTCAGCAGAGATCACTTGTTGCCGTTTTCGTTCGAGTAGGTCTTTATAGGGCCACGTTGTTTTCGCTTTAGGCTACATTAAGCAGGAAGGGATATCAGTCTCAATTATGTGTGTTTTTCTTTCTTTTTTTCCTTTTATACATTGTACTTCGTGATTGCAGGGTGTCCCTCAAGCAGAGAGTGCATATTTTTTTATGTACATGATGTATGTTGGATGATCAATACGATGGTAAAGACCCAGGTGCCCTGGATGACCAAGAGGATGGTGAAATCCCTTGGGAAGATATGCATCGCATGGTGAGTTTTAAAAGTTATAGGCTAAATGCGTCAAATACTTTGATGTCGGATGTTGCTTCGTTAGGCCTATACCTCCATGGTTTTCCCTTTTGTATTACTTGAAAATAATTGCTGATATTAACAGGCCTTTTGTATACTTTCTAAAGCAGATAGACGACGAGTTTCTTGCTGCAGATTTGCCAGTCAATAAAGTCAGGGAAGTTCTTGAAGAGTCCATGGAGGATGAAGAGGTGTCAAGTAACTCTGCATTTGCCGATGTTCCAGATGATATTCGCTACAAGATCATCCTGGCTTCAACCTAGCGTGGGCGCCCCAAGTTAATAGACTCCCTGGGATTATACGTAAACTGTCAAGACCAGCAATGCAGAGAACATGTATTGGAGGTAGGCATTCATTTCCAAATGCATGACCCCATTTGACCTCCGGTTTGAACAGGAGGCTTGGATGATTTGCAACCTATTAAATAACATTTTGTTTCCATAGGAAAATGAAATCATTGAAGAGATTTGCTCATATATTTTCTTCTCCTAAACTCCGAGAGTTCACTCTTACGAACACTGACAATTAATAGGCCTATTTACATAAATACTATTTATTTTTTAACAGGTGTGCTCTCCGAAATAAAACTTTGGCATGGATGTGGAGCTAGCGTTTTGCAGGCAGGCGCTAATTTCAGGCAGGGAAAAATCAATCACGAGCACCCTGGGAAGCCTGTGTGAAGATGAGCGGGTTGCCAAGGTGATCGTTGACATCAATGATCAAGGAGAAGGCTGTCACAGACATTTTCCGACCAGCACCAACAATTGTCAACGAAGTTCTCATCGAGGCAAACCAGTGATTTTTACTTCGGACCGAGTTGATTTCGGACCGAGATGACTTCGGACTACTCCTAGAACTACATGTATGCGGTTTGTTGAAAAAAACGCATAGTTCTAGAAGTAACTTCGGACGAGTTGACTCGGACCGAGTTAACCTCGAACCGAGATGACTTTGGACCAAGATGACTTCGTCATGTCATGCATGTTCATGGACGTCGGACGAATTTAATCAAATTCAATCAAGGAATCAAAGATTCAAGGCAAAGTAAAGTAAAGTGCAAAGTATAGTTATTTATATAGTATTTTAGTAGTTTATAGATCATAGCTGAACATGTTTTGTTCTATCGAAAAATGTGCTTAAATACCACGGTAGTTAGACCCAGTAGCGCCCCAGTTACTGGGTCTACACACACGGTAATAATAATTATGGACTTTATGGTAAGAACCATCCTTCTTCGTGTTCTGTTGACTTGTGCTGTGTATGTTCCGTCCCAACTTGATGATCGTCCCAACTATAGTTGGGACTGGTCCCAACTTGAGTGTTAATTAAGTTGGGACGTCCCAACTATAGTTGGGATCGCAGTGCACACAAAGCACCCCCATGAATAAACTAAAAACACAATAGTAGTAAGTATCAATCATAGTATGAAGTTTTTAAGACCACTTTCCCTTGAGAATATTTAAGATTAATTAGAATTTTGTTTTTCGGAGAGAAGGGGAAACTAAAATGCGTAGGCTTACTGAGAGACCATAGAGGTAGAAAAGAAAGCGTCACCCCCGGCATGGCAGCACTCAGCATAATGAGGCTGCTGGTACAAGTGGTAGCCTGTGCTGTCCGCTGGCGCTGTCAGAACCCTCTAAAAACACTATTTACACTGAATTAGCGGTCCATTGTGAGCGATATACTATCATTCCAAACCAGTTTGGACATGAGTTTGTACAGAGCCGAGACCCGGGTTTGAAATAAAGAATCTTGTTAATTATTCGCCGATCGCATCACGACCCATGATCGATCACGGTGTCCTGTTGAAGTCTATGGGCGATCCTAACTATAGTTGGGATGTCCCAACTTTAACACTCAAGTTGGGACCAGTCCCAACTATAGTTGGGACAATTGTCAAGTTGGGACGGAACATGTACACGACGAATACAAAATACAACTACACTATACAGTACCGGTACATCATGACTATGTATACCAGCCCAACAAACAATTCACAAGACAACGGAAATATATCTATTCATAACAAATACTCACTTTACATGGAATGGCTTCATGCTGTTCATCTGACCAGACGGTCAATGGTTGCTTTTACTTCAGTTTAAAGGTAAATTTGATTCGAATTCCGTGAGTAGTGTTGAAAAGCGATAACCGGAGCGGAATAAGCGTCAAATTGACGATCACAAGAAGAGCGCCCTCTGCCAGAATAAAACGGCACTCACCACGCACTCCGAAGTATTAGGGCCTCCTTGGGGTATGGGTCCCTAGAAGTTCTTCGTCAAATTCCTTAACGCTAGAAATGTATAAGTGTAACTGAAAGTTTATTGGAGTTTTTCTTCTTTTTCTTTTTTTTCATAATGGCTGCCTGCAATGTGCCCAAGCGGAGTTTTTTTTTAGAGGCCAATATTGACAACAAAACGAGTATACGATCCAAGTGTAAAAAAGACTTGGAGGAGCCGTTTAGATCAATGCAGTCGGAGGTGGAATACAAAAGGAAAAAGGAGACAAAAGGAGTTGGTGTTCACTGTTCAGGTCGATCTATTATGGTTAGAACTGGTTATTTTACGAATGAGAGGAATTTAGGGAGAGGTGACGACAATAAAAAGATTTTTCACTTTCTCGGAAACGTTTATTGTTGTGTAGGTAATTTGGCAAATAGCATATCGGTTTCCCTAGAAAGAGCCTCAACTTTCTGGATGGTTCGATGGACTACTAGAGAGTTATGACCCGGGAAACTATTGTTACTTTCCTAAAATGAGATAGAACAAACCCGTCGGAGTTGCTGAGGGCCCAGACTGTACGGTGGTTTTGCAGTGTCGGGGTAATGAGCTATATTCGCCAATTCCTAGAGAACCCATGTTTTATTTACGGCGTTATATCGCCGTACTATTGCGTTATATTGCCGTACTATTGCGTTATATCGCCGTACTATTGCGTTATATCGCCGTACTATTGCGTAAAAATAGCCGTACTATTGCGTTAAATCGCCGTACTATTGCGTTATATCGCAGATTCTGTGTTGGGTACGAGGTTTTGAATACCCGAGTGTCATCAATTATGACGGGATCTGTGACACGACGGCTCGAGAAAAGTGTTAACAAAAAGAGATAATTCAATGAGTGTCCATTGCCAGATATTAATATTATAGTCTCATGTTACAACATTTGCTTCCAAACACATGAGGTGTCTCCAAAGAACAATCTTCTTGATGATGATGATTCACAGCATTTGTATGGCGCCATATATCTATTTCAAAAACATTCAAAGGCGCAAGCTTCTCCAATAAAGTTAGCATTTAAATGTGAAGATGTGAGTCTTGAGCGAAGCTTTGCTTCTCCTTTTAAATAGCTGAACGCCGCCATTAAATTTGTATTTTCCCTCTAAGTCATACTTGTATATCAAAGTTAATTCATAGTCCGATTATGAAATGCACTTTGTCGTCTAGTTTGTACTTGGTGAATATTTTCTTATCTTGTGACGTCAATCACGGAGTGCACGACATAATACCCCCTCAGTGTGACCTTTCTCAATGAATGTGTTGCAAGTTTTAAAAGACAGCAAAGAACAGTAAAAGTGGGAGGTGGATTAATTAAGGGAAAGAAACCGAATGAGAGGACGAGGAAATACTATTTAATAAAGGAACAATAATCTAAGGTACTCTCTCTATATATAGAGAATGGTTGAATATGTGGTGTCAGGGACCGACACCGTCACGAGTATGATTTGGAAAATTGGTGTTTGACGTAGCTAGCCAAATTGTAATGGATGAGTCAGTGTTCTAGCTAGAACTTAGAAGCCTTTCACTTTGTGATAAGTGGGGCATCCTTTTCCTGTCTGCAAGTGAAATGCTGTACAATTTACATTTCAAACTGTCGTTTGTAAAGAAAAATCTAACTTACGGTTGAGAAAAATGCAGAATAACACAAAGCCACGGATTTAAGCAGATAAAGGACAACACGGACAACTTTCTGAAGATTTGCAGAAAACAAAATGTCTCATTCAAAACGATACTCTACGATATTCTCAATTTCGAGAAAGCTGACGGACAACGTCATTTCTGGATGTATAAAGCTTGCCATGTTTAGTGTGTGTGTATGGAGTGTATGGTCAGGAGTAACCCACAACAATTGCATCCAAGCTAGTGCCACCGCTACACCCAGGGTTCTACCCACCTCATTCATGACCGAAAGTACCCTGTCTACACTCCGGAATAAACTATGTAAAAGGTAGGCCTACAGTGGAACAACCATCACCACGTCTTAATACATATATGCCATAGTTATTAAATATCGCAGTAACAACACTGACGTAAAATATGCCTGTCGAAATGTGGGAAGGCAAAAGGGGAGCGGTCATCGAAATTTTTCAGCTGAATTTACATCAAAATATCAGGTACATTTATTACAATATCTGTCTGAGAATGATGCTCTTTTACAAACTTTTACAAACTTGTTTACAAAAAATTGGCAAATCATGTTTTGAAATATGGAAGCAAAATCAAAGTCACACCAAGTACGCAATAACACGGCCCGGGTCTTGTAGCGCTTGATTATAGTTTTAGCGACATTTTTTACGAAGAAGATGATGCTTGATGTCGTTTGTGATTCTTGACGTCATTGTCCCAAATCGAAAAGTGTTTATGATAATCTTGTTGGAACAGATTGGTGTAAGGTAATTTGCGGCATCATCCATTTTTGCATGATGGATACCATCATAAAAAAAATTAAAAACCCGAATGAGCTAGCCCCCCCCCCCCCTCCCCATCTGGGCCCAATTTCATAGAGCTGCTTGAGCAGAAAATAATGCTCAACAATTTCCTGCTAAGCAGAAATTAGCAGGATACCAGTCACAAGTTTTTACACGTGACAAGGTAGTTTGGCTGGTAACCTTATTCTGGTAAGCACAATTTTATTGTGCTTAGCAAATTGTTGTGCTTTTTAAGCAGCTCTATGAAATTGGCCCCTGTTAACATGAACTCAAAGACACATGCGTAGAAGCTAATGAAGGCCGGATACCCGCAATTAGTTTGATCATACATCCGCTCACTAATTACAAATAATCAAGTTAGAGCAAAAATAGAGATGTTGACCTTGAAACATTGTCGGCAAAACTTTCCCAACTCTCCCGCTGTGAAAAGCAGCCATAGAGGCACACGGCCATGTTTGTTGTCAAGCCGAACCATTATCTTCTGACATACAACAAATGCTGCAATAAATGTGTTGCCTTTCTGCGTGGCAAGCCCCTTTTCGCAGCTTCAGGTTTACATGACCTAAATATGAGACTTGTTCTGTACCTTGCCCCTCCTCTATTTTTGGAGTCAGTAGTCTTTATTACAAGACGCATTATTACCTCCCAAGAGGAGGGTATGGTTTTATTGCTCTTGTTTGTTTGTTTGTTCGTCTGTCTGTCGGGCTGTCTGTCTGTCTGTCTGTCTGTCTGTCTGTCTGCTTGTAAGCAGGTCAGACATCTGGATTTCAACGATAATCATGATTCAATGGATTAGGTGTTGGTGATGAATTACATTTGATTAAAAGTTCACAATAACATTTTAAAAACTATTTCATTTTTCCTGAACAAAATAAGCTAGTTTCTTGAACAAAATGTTGCATTGATATGACCCCTAAGTTGACCTTATCCTCCGGTAGATTTCGGAAGTTTAAGTAAACCTGGGCGTCATTTTGAGGTCTTCAGCCAATACTCAGGTAGAGAATTTGACGCGGAAATGGCAATAATGACCCTTGGCCTTTCCAATAAGAATGATGACAACAGTCAATTATTTGACGGCGCCCTCTGTGACATGTTTTAAAGCGCACAGTTTTTGCTAAAATCGCTCGGTAGACAGTATTTCAGATGGAAATACTTGCATTTGTTTTTAACTTTCCTATCAGTTCCATTCGATGAAAAACATCCCATTAACTTTACCGTCAATGTTGAAGAACCATTTTTTTCTCTGGGGGGCACTGCTGGCAAATCAATTTTAGATTCCATTTTCACTTTTTTTTCAACTGGATCTTGATCTACGTATGGCGGGTTCCAAATGAGGGGTGGGAGGGGCACCCGGGGGCACTGACATCAACTGGGGCACGCCCCCCCCCCCCGCCCCTAGTAACGCCACTGAATGAAAACTTGCAACGTTTTAATGCAATGAGTCAGATTGTTATAAATCCACTGAACCATTGGTTTTTTTTTAGAAACTGGCATTGACTACGGAACAAGCAGACTAAGTTAGACAGTGACTGTGACCTTTGACACTGCGTCAAACCATGTTTATTTGAATAAAGTCACAGCATATTGAAGTCCTACAAGTAAAGGTGCATAGCTCAATACAAGAACACATTGACTATTACATTATAAGAGGATGACAGTGAATATGTTCTCTATCAACGTAGTGTTCTAAGAAAGTTCTTGATTGCACATCTAAAAACTCTTTGAGCCGTTATTAGTATTTACTTTTAATAACATGTGCAATTTTGTTTGTATAATAACTTTTTTTTCTGGAGTGATGGTTAAAAATGAACACTTTTCATGCATAAACATCTTCTACCTCCCAGTAAATGTTCTAACTATCCGAGGTCACTAAAACAATGTGACATTGTGTATCTTGGTAATTCGACGGTAACACTGTAGACTAAAGGGCAGGGACGCAACCCCCCCCCCCCCCTCGCTCAGAACCATTGCCCGGTCTCCCTTTTGCCCCCGTATGTGGTCAGAAAATAGACAAGTGAATGGTTGGATACATAAAACCAAACAAGTATGTCTTTGCCATGCCATGCCCCACCCCCACCCCCACCCCCCCCCCCCACCCCGTGAAATATCTGGTTACGGCACTGCTAAAGGGCGCCACCATGCAGCTTAGTATAATGATAACCGTAGATAAACCTTTAGACACAAGCAACGATAATAATAATGCAAAGTCTTTAAAAAGATAACAAATAAATAAGTTAATAATTAATTAATGAAATGAGAAAAGAAACATTGACACGCCGACCTAGTTACGTTTCAGTGTTGATTATTCTGGACGTTCAGTGGGCCTATGTCTCCGAACAGATGCGCTTTTATCAATTTTGTATGTTTATGTTTATTTATAACCACTATGCAAAAATTACATCATTTATACATTATTCCAAATGTTCTAGGCTATAATTCGCACTTAATAACAAACAGAAACCATTCCTGGAGGAAATGCCGTCACCAGCAGCACTCATCATTTTCCTCTGGTTTTGACAACCATACTGACTTTGTTTCTTTCAGTTGTGGGAGTGGGCCATCCAAGAAGAACATCTGTAATGACGTTAGCAACGGAGACTTGTGTCATTTACTCTGCGGATGTAACATTAATAACCGCAAGTGTCTAGCAGCTGACAGTTGTATATGTCCACTTAAACTTGACGCAGGTAAGCCTACTAATAATAGGCAAGATTTGTTTATTATAAATAAGTGCCCTCCTTAACCTCAACAAAAAGTTAAAAGGGAACGGGTGATCGATCCTTGTCAAGTAAAACCTTTTGGGAAACTTAAACACAAGTAGGATTTGAAACTTTGCATGGTGGAAGTATAACTAAGTGAGGTTTGCGGTAACACCATGTGAAAATCTCTTGAGTAGTGTGAAAAAGAACCGGTGGTTAATGACTGAACGTTTCGATCAGTATGCTCTGATCGTCTTCAGGAGAATGCTGGACTCTGTTGCTGGAGCTGGGACTAAACCTAATCTGGGACTAAACCTAAACCTAAACTGAAACCCACTAGGAGTGGGTAGGATTCAGTTCAGTGAGCACACACTCCCTACCCACTCCTAGGGGTTTCAGTTTAGGTTTAGTCCCAGCTCTAGCCACGCTTCACCGAGCTAAGCCCAGCTTGTCTATAGTTCCTGTTCCCGCCTTCGCGCCCCTACAAGGCAGTACTTAGGCAGCTTCCAACTTAAACATAGGACTACACTTGCTATGTCGTGAGTTGAAATAGAATAAAGGTCAATCATTAACTAACGGCTGTTAGCAACTCATAATTCCGACGGGCAGTTTGTAGACACAAATAAATACATATAAATAATCAAAAGTACCGTTGCTTATTTAAATTGCCGCATTCGCAATAAACACCTTAGGCCTATGCTGTGCACGAAGACTTGACATCGAATTTGATGAAATATTGTTTGCCTGTATGTATGTTCATTGATGTACAGACACAAGAAGGAGGCCAGTCCTCTATTTAAAAAGGACGAGCATTCATCAGAATACTCCAAAGCAAAAATACATACGACGTCAAAAATATGAAATAATCTCATGTACTATTTTTAATCCTCCAAAAAGTCCAATACTATAGCTCATCAGAATACACAATAGCATTAACACAGGCAGGTCAACACGAGGCTGGCCGCACACCAAGTGTACAAAATCCCGATTCAATCAGCCCTAAAATGACAATATTTCTGGAATAACCTGAAAGTCTGATACAAAGTAATACTCACAGAGAGCTCTAAGACACTTTCCCTCCCTACTGAATAGTTTTTGGAGCATAGCCAGAACCATGCTCCCTACAAAATAGAGAGAAATACCTATAGAGAAAATAAATGTGCTCTCTCTTCCTCAAAGCTAATTAATGGAAAAGATAGTGAGCCTAAAGGTCGCGACCACAAACTTAACTTTTTACTGCAAATATTCTAATCATAAAGTTGAATTAGACAGTTAAACACTGAGGGCGCACTTGGGTTCCCTACATTGATAACTGAATTTATGAAGTGAGGGAATGGTTCGACTTTAATCAAAAACAACTATACATAGTAATACAGTACTAGTAGGCCTACCTGTTAATTATCTATAAGTTTTCACGATGTGTTTTTGGTTTTTTTTTGTTTTTTTTTTGCATTTTCAAAATTTATCAAAGGCGCAATAATAATTCAAAACAAAACCTCAATAATTTAGCAACAGTTAATTCCACCCATCCGCTTGGTCTAATGGCTGTCCTTAACTCATGGGTCATCTCAGGGACGCTTAAAACACCTTTGCAGTGGCTCCCCCTGTCCTCTCATAGTACACATCCCACCATACGCAGAAAGATGATATTGAATGAATTGTGCACCACCTAGGCTAATCCCAACCTCCCCGTCCATGCTGATTTGAACAACCTGCCCAACATGCCCCTGAAGTCCCGCAAACTCTTCTGATCATCAGTCAAGTCCCTAGAAGACTTTGACCCTAAGACTGAGTGGCGCAGACTCAACAATGCAGCGGAAAAAAACATGAATGCAGTAATTGCTAGACCTACCCAAATACAGTTTTTAAAACACCACTATTCATAGAGAATAGCAACAACAGCCTGAATGAATTGGTCACCAACTAGCAACTATTAATAACGACTTCAGTAAGTCATAATTATGACTTAAGGCGTAACAGGCTGACAATTTCTCTTCCCCACATGTGGCCAGAGTCTTGCCTATCCATGACTGTCCGAAGGATCTCGTTGATAAATTTGCTGGCTTTTTTTAGCGACAAAGTTGTCAAGCCCCGGGATGGACTTGTGTCTGCGTCTGTCCAGTCCGCAGTCACTGAACAACCTGAAGCAAGCGCCAGCGCCTTCAGTGAGTTCACTGCACACAGTAGTCTTGGTCCAAGACGTCACTATCTCATATACTCGTAACGTAACGTGATAACCCTACAGAGGGCGCGCTTTTCTTCTTGAATTAATTTCGGTTGACGACTGTCTGTAGTAACAAGCTGGAAATCGAACCGAGGATAGTGACGCCCTCTGTTGTTTGAATTGATCCATTTCGGTGCGAACTACCAACGATGGATAGTGGACTCATTCTGTTTTTCGAATTGATCCATGCGAAGGTCTTGGAACCAAGACTATGCACACAGCTGTGTTACCCTGTTTTAGATGTAACAGGTGAACTTCATAAGTGTTATAGGTCAAACTTTACCCAACAGGCGTTAGGTTAAATCTTGCTAAACAGTTATGTAAAACTTATTGCGATTAAGGGCATGCACTGTTTCTTACTCGATGCCTATGCAACTCACGCAACTTGTTCAGATTGCTGCTGCGCGCTGCAGAACACACATCTCACCACTCCTATCAGCTTCACCGGTTGCGGTTTAGGAAAAGGGATCATCTTCAAAATTCTGCTGATTATTCTGCCATTCATGGGCACGCTCCTCCTGTTTGAGCTCTACACCACGGAATTTGCGTTCCTCTTGAGAAGTCCGCCTTCAGCCTCCATGCGCAGGACCACGCACCAAGTTCTACGAAGAGTATAGCTTGGTGCCATGCTGCAGCTTACCAGTGGAATCACCCTCCAACCAAACTTCGTCAACCAGAATCACCGCACACTTTCAAATCTTTCCTCAACACTCACTTATTTTTCGACTTAAATTTTTGTGTGTGTACTTTTTAAAGTGCATTCTATTGGTTGTTGTTTTTTTATTAATCTAGCGTGTTTAAATCTCTTTAAATGTTGTATTTTTCCTTGGTGTCAACGTCTTCGTTGTGATGTGCGGGATTTTTGTTTTGTACTTCATGTAGTTGAACAATTGTGAAGTTTTCTGTTTTGCAATATATACTTGTATTAAATGAATAACCTATCTTTTCTATGTTTTGTTTTAGCTTTTTATAGTTTTTTATTTTTGTTTTCTTCTTGCTTTTTGACTTACTTTAAGTTTAGCTTGCTTCCGTGTTTAAGTACGGTACTTGGCTGCCATCTGTAATTTAAGTATTTCGTAAAACTAATTTTAAGTAATTTCGTGTTGCCTAGTTTTAAAGTTTTTACCATGAGGCGCTTTGGCGTATAAGGTAACATATAAATGCCTTTATATATTATTAATTTTTATAAGTACTTTTTTTAGGGCTATACAATCCGTTGAGAGACAATCGTTAGCCTATGAAACAACAAATACATCTGATGGGAACTCAGTGTTAATAAAACTCAATACTTCACTGAATGAGGGGGAAACGACTGCGAATGGGAAAATATCAATTAAATAAGCCCTGTTATTGTTCTCCGTAAGCCAAAAAGAATCAAAACAATATTACAAATATTACAATATTATGGTTCCATGTCCACGATCCATCCCGTCACTGACGCCACGAACAGACACATTGTGTACAAACCACGTTTTTGTTCAAACGATATTCATCAAGGCCTACAATTTCACGAACTACACTGTTTTGAATTACGTACTATTTAAGAGTAAAAGAGGTTATATCCTAGCCTGGGTCTAAACTCTTAAAGCTCATTCAAACAAAAGCGGTATAGTTCCTTATTCCTTATTCCTTATTCAGAAACTGGTTATTCGTACCCGTAGGTTACACAGTCAAATGTAATGCAAATAGCAACACGCTTTCATTACTTCCTATTTTACACAAATTTTATAATGTTTGTAATAAGTGTCCTGAGAAATATTATCGTCTGAAATACTAAACAAGCGAGAAGTGCGTCAGTTTCTCATTCCGATCTGCAAATAAAACGAATTGTTTTCTCTAAAACAGTAAGCACTTTATCTGGTGAAAGTTTTACAGGGTGTATTTCATGGTGTGTCTGCTTGAAAAGCAGAGGAAATATCTTAGAAATATTTCAAATTTTAATAATGGAATTAAGGCATGTAATTTAATTTCAAGAGTGATCTTAAATCTTCTTCCTTTTCTTTTTCTTCTTCTTTTTGAAAAATAGGTTGTAGGCAAGGGGTCGCGGTTTGTGAGTTTGACGATGCGGTGATTTGTTCAACCAGTAACGACGTTTGCCTCTACTACGATGAAACGAAAATACACTGCGATTGCTTAGAAGGATGGACAGGTGCCAACTGTCAAACATGTGATCAACAACTATCGGAGTAGGTTTCTAAACTTCAGTAAACTTGTATGAAGCTCATAAGGTTGTCAATAAACACAGACTAGGGCCCAGTTCCATACAGCCACTTAAGCACACAAAGTAGCTAAACACAACAAAATGATGCTTACCAGAGTATGGTTACCAGTCAAAATACAAACTGACATGTACCATCTATGACTGGTATCGCTTTAAGCAGCTCTATGAAATTGGACCCAGGTTTGATTATATACTATAGACTAACAAAAACGAACACGTGTTTGGGTTATTGTGTGGGGGTGCAAAACATGTGGGGTGACCAAGGCGAGTCTACTGTAAGACCATCCTCCTCTGACCTGAATAACGCGGTCCCACCGTAATGACATAATCGATTGGTCGGGATTGTGGTAATGTATCTCTTTGGTTGATCCATGCAATAAAATTATTGTAAAATCAGTCAGTGTCAAGACTTGATCCAGTCACTCTAAAAAGTCCCTGGTGAAAAACAACCCATCGGATCCCTGGTACCTTGGTCAGAATGACTCGTTTCCGGTCACACTGACCATGAATCCGGGTCAGTGACGTGTCTTAACCCAGACTCTGGGTCAGTGAGCCCCAGAACGGTTCCCGCTGACTTGGAAATAACGTTTTTCCTCTGAACCTGGATCCAGTCTAATTCTGACTCTTGACTTTATATATGGAAACGATCTTCAAAAAGGAAACTAATTCCGAAGTTCAAGCAAGATAATTTACATTGTTGCCAAGTAACGACGGTGTTTGTGATTTCAGTTGTGGTGGTTTAGTTGAAGATACTGCAGGTGACGGTTCGTCGTCTTCTTCAGGATCCGACTTGACGGTTAAAGCGTTGGTAGCAGCTTGTGGAGTATGTCTTCTCATCGGTGTTTTGTTAGGTGTGATATGTGTCTGCCGACCAGGAAAACTAGTCGTTTGTATTACTCACAACGTAGGGTAAGTTCAACAGCTTCAACTATTTTGCTGATGTTTTGAATTGGGTTAAAACAAAAAGTAAACTAAGACAATTTTCTTAATATTATCGCTCTCTTCTCTCTCGGGAATCTAGGTTCACAAACTAAAATGATAGATTGACTTTGCCTAGGTTTCCCATTTTCCATATTTTTTATTTACTTCGTGTTTTATTTTAAATTTTAAATAAAAAGTAGGCCTATGAAATGATTTGGGCATGAGTATGTCTTTGCAAGCCAGATGGCATGCATAAAAACAGGCATTGGTGTTGACTTTGGTCAGTAATTGGATGGGTAACCATCCTCACACGGTAGATCTTTACTTTTGCGAGTTTCGGCAAACAGTGGATCAACACAAATGACCATTTTCACTTCGATCATTGCAGGGGACAGAAAGGAGAAGAGGGTAAGAATACATCAGAAGGGTCAAATCAGACAACTGTTGCATCAGCAAAGCAAAACACTGACAACGACTACTGCCATATAGGAGGTCAGTACGCTGTCCCAGGTACTCGCCCAACGCCATCAGGAAATACTGTTGCTACTGTTAGATACGCAGAACCAACTCCTCAACGTAACCAAGCTGAACCTAATCCACGGACCGATGACCCCAACTATTACTTCAGTCTCGAACCAACTGCAGGTATTGTAACTTATGAAAGTGTTGCCTTAATTGATGAAGCCAAGGACAAGTCTCGGTCGGCCATTTCAGCTGACTCTTCACCGGAGAAAACCAAGCTGATTTACAACAGCGCACAGCAATATATGAGTATGCCTACGGGGGACAGAACCTGGTCTTCTTCTTCGCCTAAAGCTTTGTCTAAAACTACAGCCATATGTGATGATAATTACGACCATCTGGAGCGTAAAGTGGGTGTTACCAGTGATACAGATACCGGTGTTTACAGTCACTTAAAAATGACTACAAACAACTAGGTTTTGTCAATAAAAATTAATATTGAAGATACATGTATCACAGCATCATGCATTAATATTCAATTTTATCTCATTCAGAAAATTGTCTGAAATTCAAAAAGGGGCTGATGATGGGCAGCCGTGTGATACATTATTGAACGATAGCTATATTTATTATTTTTTTTTATGCATAAAGGACTATAGTAAAGGCATGTAGCCACATTGTGTTCATGTAACGGTGTTTGTCTTTGGACCAAACTAATGAGTTCTAATAGTTGACCCTCCGTTGAGCCGAACTTCCGGGTCATTGACCCGTAGTTGACCCCTAATTGAGCCAGACGCTTAACAATTTTCGGGTCAAAATTGACCTGAATTCGGATCCCGTGAGGGCTGACCGGGAATCTGTGTCAAAATGACCCAGAAAGGGTCAAAATGATTCGGAGTCACTGAGTTAAATTTGTTTGACCACATGGGTGTGGCAGGAACCCAGAACCCTTGTCAATTTTAACCTGAGGGTTTTTAGAGTGAGTTAAAATTGAGCATGATTACCATATTAATACTTACAAGTGTTACTTTGGACCACTATGGAACAATTAACAAAGATGTACATGTAAATGGTACCCAAATTATATAAGTATATTTCTTATGGCTATTCTTAGTAACCTATTCGGCAATTATTTTTAAAAGTAAACACACAAACACATGCACACGTGTTTGTTAGTCCAGTAAATACTTAATAGAAGACTTCTCTTCGTTCCCCACTGTTTGGAACACCCGAATAGCTTTTGTTAAAAACCCCGGTTTGAATGGGTAAACATCCTTCCAGTATTAGGTCCAGTAAACAAATCAAAATACGCGACCCTTAAAGTACAAGCAAACAAACTAACAAAGAAATGTCGCACAAGTCTATCTGATCGAGTATACATTCTATCCATTCTGTCATACTAAAGAAGAGCACTGACCGTGGCATGGATATCTGACTATACACACATAAATTAATAACAATATTCTGGCTTTTGCATGGATACAGTGATATGCATATTAATACAGTTGTATAAGCAAAAAGTGCAGAATTTAGACCATAAACAGTTTGAATAAATATATGTGTTGTGTGCGTTTGATTTGCTTTCCCGAAACCCGGATCGCCCCAGGTCTAACCACGGTGAATTCGAGAGCTTTGACGTATTTTTTTGTCGTCGCTCCCCTGGGTCGTCAGAGCCAAGGTCTGCATGACGTCACGACGCAAACTTTCTCAATTAATACCATTTTGTTTGTAATCTAGTGGGACACTTTCTAAGAAGTTTGACACATTTTCAACCTAAAACAAGCGACTTTGTGAGTTTTAGGACTTTTTTTTATTCGAGGACACGTACTTTTGTATCAACGTGGGATTGTAAAAAAAAATTAGCATTGCAGTTTTACCTTGAGAATTATTATGCTACGATCTAGCTTGAATCCACGAAAAGTTTCGGACGTAATGCACACTGAATCTGCCAAAGATAACGACAATGCTATGCTGATTCTTGAACTCTTGGAACTTTATTTTGTAGAGACTTCTGTTACAAACTTTTTAATAAACCTTGGTGGTACTGTTTATAATGGGCGAACAAAATAAGCACAAAACTTGCAAAACACCATGAAGCCGAAACCATGTCGCTTGAGCCCCTGGTTACCGCTCAACTCCAACAGCGCCCTCAACATTATGGAACGCCAAAGAGGCATTTAATAATCGGTGATGGTCTTTTACAACCGGTGATCAAATTTTGAATCGGTGATGGTCTAACGCGATCGGTGATCATCTTTAGCAATCGGTGATGTATCACGATCGGTGATGGTCTAACGCGATCGGTGATCATCTTTAGCAATCGGTGATGTATCACGATCGGTGATGGTCTAACGCGATCGGTGATCAACTTTAGCAATCGGTGATGTATCACGATCGGTGATGGTCTAACGCGATCGGTGATCAACTTTAGCAATCGGTGATGTATCACGACCGGTGATGGTCTTACGCGATCGGTGGTCAACTTTAGCAATCGGTGATGCATATTCACGATTGGTGATGGTCTTTCGCGATCGGTGATCAACTTTAGGGATCGGTGATGCATATTCACGATCGGTGATGGTCTTTCGCGATCGGTGATCAACTTTAGCAATCGGTGATGTATCACGATCGGTGATGGTCTTTTGCGATCGGTGATCAACTTTAGCAATCGGTGATGTATCACGATCGGTGATGGTCTTACGCGATCGGTGATCATCTTTAGCAATCGGTGATGTATCACGATCGGTGATGGTCTAACGCGATCGGTGATCAACTTTAGCAATCGGTGATGTATCACGATCGGTGATGGTCTTACGCGATCGGTGATCAACTTTAGCAATCGGTGATGTATCACGATTGGTGATGGTCTTACGCGATCGGTGATCAACTTTAGCAATCGTTGATGCATATTCGCGATCGGTGATGGTCTTTCGCGATCGGTGATCAACTTTAGGGATCGGTGATGCATATTCGCGATCGGTGATGGTCTTTCGCGATCGGTAATCAATGTTTTGATTTGTGTATACTTTCACAGCTGTTGATTAGTTCTGCAATATCGGTATTATTTCGCTATTAATGTTTTATTTCACTTCATTAATTGAGCGTTCTTTACTTGGTTTCTAAGTGCACCACCCGCGTACTTTAAAGTTGAATACCCCCAAATTAACACCAATAATTGTTAAAGGAAAGTACCTTGGTTTTTCTCATCCCGGTATCTACATTTAGTAATTTGTTTATACATGATTATGGCCAACTCTTGTAAATGTATTTTGGTCATGGTCTCGCTGTTGAAAATGACATCGAGTTATCTCAAACGTGAACTTAACATTTCTATATGTTAACCTTGTCAACTTGTCATTTTGATAATGTGGAATCAACTGCATTTATTTCTTTTTAATGAAGGGTGTCTGACCACATTTTATGTGTATTTTTTGCGCACTTCACCGGTGACCTTTTAAAAAACAATATTATGTATTGTCTGTGTTAATGTTAGTTTGAAATTATGAAATCATATTAATAAAAAAAAAAATTACTTTCAAAGTAGGCCAGTCAATATATGAATTTATGTGTTGTTTTATTATCAAACTTCAGCGAGACGAAAGAAAAACAAGCAGAGCTATACATAAAATGTTCGATCGTTTTTAACAGTCACGTTAAGTAATCAAACAAATTCAAAATAATTTAGTTTTACAAATGGTAAGACTGGCGTAGCATATTGGTAATTATTCTACCTTTTTGAAGGCTACTGCGTGCACGATACAGTCAGACTGAAAGTTAAAACGCCTACGCCCCCGTCATGCAAGCCCCCCCCCCCAAAAAAAAGGGGGGAAAAAGAGAGAAACACACCAAACAAAACATCACAGAAATCACCCGCAGACACTTCCCTCACACTTTATAATGGGCTTTGCCTTTATTTCCTTATACAAAATAATAAAAGTGTTATATAACAGGTAATGTTGAAATCTCAACTGTTTACATTCCAAGGGTAATTATCTCCATACTTGTTTGTAATTACATTACGGGAAAGCTCCATTAAAGAAAGAGGCCGGAGTTATACATCCTTTTCGTCTTTACCACGAAGTCTTGCATGTTATCTCCAGGAATTCCTTGTCCAAACAGTGGACTCTAATCTATAATTGGATCGTCACAGTATAATTATTTGAAAACATTTTGTGGGTTTAGACTTTATTTTGAAATTTGAGCAGTGGAAACCAAGTTCCATGTAGTATTTATTATGTGAAAACCACCAGCCAGTTATGTCGCTAGCTCATCCACGAAGATTGTCGATTGGTGTTCGGCAGTATTAGAAACAAGGACCCTTAGGCCGTTCGCTACACTTTGCATATGGGCGCTGCTTTTATTATGTAAAACACCACGGTCATACAAAAGTAATGAATAATGATTAATGAAAAAAAGCCTCATGTGTTTTCATAAAAGTCCGGACACAATTTTTTAACTTTCATTCTCGTGGCCTAATAAGTGTTAGAATACAAGTGAACTTGGGCATGAGTAATCATATAGAAATTATGGAGTAATATAGGGAAACAAAATGACCACATTATTTATCCCCTCAAGTGAACACAAACGGAATCGATACAAAAGTAATAGAAAAAACAATAAAGATTAAAAATGGTCAAAACATGGAACTAGAAAGAACAGAACAGTTCTAACAATAACTAGGATGCAAATAAAAAAATTAAAAAACATCCAGGCCTGAAATAACACCGTGTATGTTATCATTAATGTAATAAAATCAGGTTCTTAAGTAAACAATTAAAGAAAGTAAAAGTGAAATACTTAATACATATAGTTTTAAAATGGTACTCTTCTCCAATGTCGGACAAGTCAGTCGATGACCAGAGTGGTAAGTGGTGTGAATTAGATATACCATAACCGATCCCTAAAAAGTTGACCACCGATCGCGTTAGACCATCACCGATCGCGAATATGCATCACCGATCCCTAAAGTTGATCACCGATCGCAAAAGACCATCACCGATCGTGAATATGCATCACCGATTGCTAAAGTTGATCACCGATCGCGAAAGACCATCACCGATCGTGAATATGCATCACCGATCCCTAAAGTTGATCACCGATCGCGAAAGACCATCACCAATCGTGAATATGCATCACCGATTGCTAAAGTTGATCACCGATCGCGTAAGACCATCACCGATCGTGATACATCACCGATTGCTAAAGTTGATCACCGATCGCGTTAGACCATCACCGATCGTGATACATCACCGATTGCTAAAGTTGACCACCGATCGCAAAAGACCATCACCGATCGTGATACATCACCGATTGCTAAAGTTGATCACCGATCGCGTTAGACCATCACCGATTCAAAATTTGATCACCGGTTGTAAAAGACCATCACCGATTATTAAATGCCTCTTTGGCGTTCCATACAACATAGACATAAAAGTTCACCGAGTTTGGCCGTAACACACACAAAATATTTCCGGTCGGCTGTCCGAAGATGCATTGGTGTGAATGATGGGGGAAGTTGGCGTTTGATTAGCTCATGTCAAGGCTCATCTGGATGAGTACACTGGGGTCGACCCGGGGAAGCTAATTGAACGCACCCACATTTATGAGCGAAAACACGGAAGGCCTAGGCATATTCACTTTTGAAAATAGATTGTACAAGTCTTGCGCGATTCGAACATTGGACTCGTTGTGTGCGGGCAGTTTGTTTCCTTCACGCGTTAAAGAAAAGGAAAAAACACGTATAACTTAAAGTGGTCCCAAAAATGTTCCAATACTACGCGTGGGTCTTGCACGGTGTATTAAAAATGACTGCAATTCTTAGTATGTTTTTACCGTGGAAGGGTGTGCTTGAAAAACAACTGGTCTTCCCATTGTCGACATTATTATTATTACTTATTTTGCCAACGATACAAGAACAGCAAACAGTCAAAATAATTGTCTTGCAAGGAAATTGACCTTTGAAAGCGCCCTCGTGCGGTCAAACAAATAAGCCTACGGTCAATTTCCACCTGACCAAAGCAGCAACGAGCATTGTAACCTTACTTAACAAGGATCTCGTTTTTGCAAGACATAATAAACCATTGTTTGCCCAACACAAAATAAAATCCGGCAAATTCAGACTTTGTGCAATTCCCACTTCACATTAAGCAGCACCACAACCAACCCCAGCAGCTGCAAAAGTGCAAACCGTAATGGGCTCAATATTCACATTGATAATAATTAAAAGTTGGGTTAAACAAATCAAAATTTACTAGAGCGGGATTTGAACCGGCGACCTCCGGATTGGTGTGCCTGTGCTCCACCTACTGTGCTATTTATCCCATATGTTTGTGGTCTCCCTAATTGTTAATATCTTTGTTTAGGGATGCCAGTCAAAAGCCATACAACCGTTAGTTGCCATGTTTAGTTGCCATGTTTGTAGCCAGGGATCACACACAAGGTCACAATATAACCCGGAAGCGGTATAGAGGGATACAACTTTTTATGTATAATATCAAGAAATATAATATCAAGATCATCGTCGTTGTGAGTTGGTCCGTCGTAGTTGTGAGTTGGTCCGTCGTAGTTGTGAGTTGGTCCGTAGTTGTGAGTTGGTCCGTCGTAGTTGTGAGTTGGTCGTAGTTGTGAGTTGCTTCGTCGTAGTTGTGAGTTGGTCCGTTGTAGTTGTGAGTTGGTCTGTCGTAGTTGTGAGTTGGTCGTAGTTGTGAGTTGGTCCGTCGTAGTTGTGAGTTGGTCCGTCGTAGTTGTGAGTTGGTCGTAGTTGTGGTTGGTCCGTCGTAGTTGTGAGTTGGTCCGTTGTAGTTGTGAGTTGGTCGTAGTTGTGAGTTGGTCCGTTGTTAGTTGTGAGTTGGTCCCTCGTGGTTGTGAGTTGGTCCGTCGTGGTTGTGAGTTGGTCCGTCGTAGTTGTGAGTTGGTCCGTCGTAGTTGTGAGTTGGTCGTAGTTGTGGTTGGTCCGTCGTAGTTGTAAGTTGGTCCGTCGTAGTTGTGAGTTGGTCGTAGTTGTGAGTTGCTTCGTCGTAGTTGTGAGTTGGTCCGTTGTAGTTGTGAGTTGGTCTGTCGTAGTTGTGAGTTGGTCGTAGTTGTGAGTTGGTCCGTCGTAGTTGTGAGTTGGTCCGTCGTAGTTGTGGTTGGTCCGTCGTAGTTGTGAGTTGGTCGTAGTTGTGAGTTGCTTCGTCGTAGTTGTGAGTTGGTCCGTTGTAGTTGTGAGTTGGTCTGTCGTAGTTGTGAGTTGGTCGTAGTTGTGAGTTGGTCCGTCGTAGTTGTGAGTTGGTCCGTCGTAGTTGTGGTTGGTCCGTCGTAGTTTTAAGTTGGTCCGTCGTAGTTGTGAGTTGGTCGTAGTTGTGAGTTGGTCCGTCGTAGTTGTGAGTTGGTCCGCCGTGGTTGTGAGTTGGTCTGTCGTAGTTGTGAGTTGGTCCGTCGTGGTTGTGAGTGTCCATCGTGGTTGTGAGTTGGTCCGTCGTGGTTGTGAGTTGGTCCGTCGTGGTTGTGAGTTGGTTCCGTCGTGGTTGTGAGTTGGTCCGTCGTGGTTGTGAGTTGGTCCGTCGTGGTTGTGAGTTGGTTCCGTCGTGGTTGTGAGTTGGTCCGTCGTGGTTGTGAGTTGGTCCGTCGTACTTGTGAGTCACGGTCCGTCGTGGTTGTGAGTTGGTCCGTCGTGGTTGTGAGTTGGTCCGTCGTGGTTGTGAGTTGGTTCCGTCGTGGTTGTGAGTTGGTCCGTCGTGGTTGTGAGTTTGTCCGTATGGGTGAGTTGGTCCCTCGTGGTTGTGAGTTGGTACGTAGTTGTGAGTTGGTCCGTTGTTAGTTGTGAGTTGGTCCGTTGTAGTTGTGAGTTGGTCGTAGTTGTGAGTTGGTCCGTTGTTAGTTGTGAGTTGGTCCGTCATGGTTGTGAGTTGGTCCGTCGTGGTTGTGAGTCACGGTCCGTCGTGGTTGTGAGTTGGTCCGTCGTGGTTGTGAGTTGTCCGTATGGGTGAGTTGGTCCCTCGTGGTTGTGAGTTGGTACGTAGTTGTGAGTTGGTCCGTTGTTAGTTGTGAGTTGGTCCGTCGTACTTGTGAGTCACGGTCCGTCGTGGTTGTGAGTTGGTCCGTCGTGGTTGTGAGTTGGTCCGTCGTGGTTGTGAGTTGGTTCCGTCGTGGTTGTGAGTTGGTCCGTCGTGGTTGTGAGTTTGTCCGTATGGGTGAGTTGGTCCCTCGTGGTTGTGAGTTGGTACGTAGTTGTGAGTTGGTCCGTTGTTAGTTGTGAGTTGGTCCGTTGTAGTTGTGAGTTGGTCGTAGTTGTGAGTTGGTCCGTTGTTAGTTGTGAGTTGGTCCGTCGTGGTTGTGAGTTGGTCCGTCGTGGTTGTGAGTCACGGTCCGTCGTGGTTGTGAGTTGGTCCGTCGTGGTTGTGAGTTTGTCCGTATGGGTGAGTTGGTCCCTCGTGGTTGTGAGTTGGTACGTAGTTGTGAGTTGCTCTGTGTCATCACTAAATCAATTAACCGATTCAAGTGTCTATATGGACGGTCACTTTGAACAGTTAGTCGCTGAGATTTCTGTCTCTGTTAGACTTTAAACCCCGTATCAAGGAGGAATCAAGCTTGCACGACGGATCCGCCAAGAAATTCTGTTATCAACAGAATCATCAACACGTCTGGACTCACTACTTACATGGAACTCTATTATGATAGAAGCCTACCTACCATGAGGGCCTGTCCTACATGATTCTACAACAACTGCTCTTTGGGGTTTGTGATGGGGAATCTGATTTGCGACAGCGTAAAATACACAATACAGTGATTACCGAACAAGAATTGAACAAACAGATTTAACTTGAATAATTTTGACGCTCCTGAGAAGGAAAGATGGCCCATTTGTTGGGGGGAAAAGATGCAAACGTAATGTTTGCTTCACTGTTACGGTGTTCTCTGTATTTAAAGCCTGCTTTATTATTTAGTTCTCGTATTCGTAAAGCTCCGTATTAGAATTACCCACAAATTAATAATAATCGATTCTTATATAGCGCTTTATCACAGCCCGAGGGGCGTATCAAAGCGCTTCTGACATTATTACCCCTGGTCACTGGGCCATATATTTCATTCCTTAAACCATCTCAGCTCCCTGGGGAGTATACAGCCGGTGCTGCGAGTTTACCGCGCTCCAAGCTAATCATTCACATAAACCATCTCTGCCCTCACAGGTACCCATTTTACCCCTGGGTGGAGAGAAGCAATTATGGTTAAGTGTCTTGCTCAAGGACACAAGTGCCACGACCGGGATTCGAACCCACATACCGATAACTTAACCACCAGAACTTGAGTCCGATGCTCTTATCCGCTCGGCCACGACACCCCTAACCACTTCGATTTTCATTTTATTTAGAAATGTTTCGATGCGCACAAAGTTTCCATAATTTTAATGCGTAAATTGTACCGAATCCATGAAAAGAAGAAAACAAATAATCGTTTTTTTCAGGAGTTACACATCATGATGTTTTTCACTTTTCTAAAAACACGCGATAAAAAGTTGTACTCTTAAAAAAGACTTTGGCATTTTAGATTCCGTCCTAGTTAATCGTGACAATAGTTTTTTCTTTGTAGAGGTGAAGCTCTGAAAATAGCAGTTTCTTGAAGACTAATATGAGAGGGGTTTGTTTCTCCATCCAGAGCCGGTGTCTTCCAGAAAAGAGTACTTTCATGACGAAGGCAGACTTTGCAGAGCGTCAAATCCGACAGGTCCAAGTAATATTGTCGCTTAGGATATTCTTAAAATGTTATAATAACTGAAACTGTATACCTTTGTTCTCTTTGCTTTGTTCAAATTAAATGGCATGGCACTTTTTACTGAATTGAAAACAAAATAATTATAAATGCCCGGGTGATTAGAATAGGAAACCCTGGATCCGGGTGTGAACCCATGATGGTCAATGATTGAGGTGTATTCTACTGACATGGGGTGGTCTATTTAGCGTGCTTGAAGTTTTAACTTACGTGAAAATAATGATAAGATAAAACAATCACGTCGCTCTGTGTTAAACAGATGGCCGTTTCAACTATTAGGGGCGCAGGCCTAATTTGTTTATCAAGAACTCCCCTAAATGCACAGAACGTGCCAGCAGAGATACTAATTAGACAGTAAGAGTTTGACCTTTGGACAAACACAAAGCTGGAGCACAAAGCTGTTTTCATTTTACTATGGTTAAACGATCCAGACCCTGGGAACCTATACCGGAATTTGAGGCAGTAGACACAATGATTATTGAGTTGAGTATCTCATTTCCTAAACGTGACTTGGCAACAGAGGGCGTCATTACTTTACTTTGATAGCCAATCAGATCATGCGATATGATGTGCTCTGCGATGCGAAATGAATGACAATCTTGGGCCTTATGGTTTATACTCATTTGCATAAAGACACTGAGAAGCCCAGCAGCAGAATTGATTTGGCCAGCCTTCTTATAAGAAGACATTCCTATACATCATCGAAGATCATAAAATATCGATGTTACAATCCACACTCACGGACATGTACCCCATGTTCGTCATGGTAGGCCTAGTCTTCTCAAAGAAGATGATTGGATTTTAAGAATATAGATCTATCGATATATCGATCCATCGATCCACCATTCCATCGATTTATTAATCCATTGATCGACCGATCTGTCGATGATCGATCCACCGATTGATCAATCCATTGATCCATCGAGCCATCCAACTATCGATCCATCAATCGACCCACCAGTCGATCCATCCATTGATCAATCGATCCATCGATCCATCGATCCATCGACAAAAAGATGAGGTTAAACTGCAGCTTGTTTTCATCAGATCATGTGATCAAAACTTAATTGGTGCTATCAGAGATTGAGGAATGGGAAAATGTAAAATTGGAGAGGGCCCTAATGCAACGTGCTAACCATGAAGGTGAAAAACCCTCCAAAGTCGGGAGTTTCTGAATGTAGAAAAACAAAACAAATTTATACAGTTATTAAATCACCAAACTCACTCATAAAAGAAAGTATGCAGACGAACCCAGCTCAATGTAAAGTTTAGTCAATACTTTTCATCAGATCGTGTAAACCAAATTAAATCCACTGGTCTTGATGCGGCCTTGTTGAATTTTATTAAGCCTTTTGGCTGAAGTTATTTCAAAAAGTGATAATTCACCGTTTAATCTTTAAACAATTTACCCAGTCAGTTTCCGATGTGGTTTGTAACTTGATATTTTAAACAAAAGGTCGCACCCCCTGGCTGCCGCTTCAGGTTGTACTAAACTTACTTGTGATCCCTGCACGGAAGCTATAACGGCTGTATAGCTTCTGACTGGCACCCACGAACAAATGTGACAAAATAGGGAGACTGCCAGATAAATCAGTTGGTAGAACGCCGGCATGTTAAAATTCCGCTCTAGTCAATTTGTCTGTGTTCAACCCAAACACTTTTAAAAGATTGTGACAAAAGACTCGTCTCATCAGGTTATTTATAAGTTGAGACGATGAAGGTAGAAAACTATATAAGTAAATTTGACATCAAGCATTGGAGACCAATACGGAAGCCGGGTAGTGCCAGGAGATAAGAATTGAAATATTTTTTTCATGAGCGCAAGAATATTTTTTTGTACCATTTAGGCCTATCTGGCGGCCGCCATTTAATTATCCGGTGGCCGCCACTTATTTATCCGGCGGCCGCCACTTAATTATCAGGCGGCCGCCACTTAATTATCCGGCGGCCACCTTTTAATTATCCGGAGGCCGCCATTTATTATCCGGCGGCCCCCACTTATAATTAAGTGGCGGCCGCCGGATAATAAATGGCGGCCGCCGGATAATAAATGGCGGCCGCCGGATAATTAAGTGGCGGCGCGCGCCGGATAATTTAGTGGCGGCCGCCAGATAATATGTGGCGGCCGCCAGATAAATGGTACAAAAAAATATTCTCGCGCTCATGAAAAAATATTTCGCTTCTTATCTCCTGGCACTATTCCGGCTTCCGTAGACCAATATATAGGTACCTAGCCTAACGATTTGTTGATTTAAAAAATGTTGTCATAAATGTAGGCTGAAAAAGACCATGGCATCTCTGACGGTGATCGAAATAAACATGTATGTTCCATGGGAGAAAAATTCAGCGTTTTTTTTTTTGCATGGTGGGAAACGAAACAAATGCAAAAACAGACAAACTGAGTATCTGTGTGGGTTATGGCGGGGGGGGGGGTGTCTTTTGGGGCTAGGACTAAAGATTTGTGTAAAACCCCATTATCTAGATCTAACTTAAACTCGAAGGTCCTTTCAGAGTTTTAACATATGCTCCCCCCCAAAAAAAAAAATAAATAAATAAATAAATAAATTTAAAAAAATAAAAACAAATACAAATACAAATAAAAAATAAAAAAATAAAATAGCGCTGCCGGAAGGGGTCCTTCAAAAGGTTGATTGTTTTGCGCTGCGCTTTTAAAACAATCCAACAAGCTTGAAATTCATTCATATCCTGATCTTCGACCCCCATGGTGTGTGAAGGATTCTGCTGTAGTCTTCCACCATGGTGGGTGGTGGCCGGGTGTTGTGCGAAATGTCAGCGGGTTTATTGCAGCGCACTAGGTTTAAGAAAGAAGGTTGTGACACACACACACACAAGTGTGTAAACACCTCCAATCGGGGACCTCCTATTGTCCCTCTTTTGTTTGGACTCTAACTTTTTGGCAACAGCTCCCATTGGTTTTGTACACAATTTCTAACTGGGGATCTTTACCCAACCGGGGACCCTATTGTCCTCTTTTGTTATAGGTCCCCGGTTTGAATGTGAAAACAAACTCACACACACACATAGTTTCCAGGCCTTTGAATGTACTTTAACTCCCAAAATAGTTACAATACTGGTAGAAAATTAAGAAACAAAGACATAAAGATATAGCGAAGGCGCAAGGATAGAGCAACTTACTATGGTAGTGTTGTTTTCTTCTTCAAATTAGAACTGTTTGCTACAGAGCACGGCTGCAACCAACCTGCCGAGGAGCCTGTGCAAACTTGTTGATATTAAGGAGGGTAGACAACAAACTCGAGATTAACAAAGATACAAAATGTATGTGTGTGCTCCAAGGATACGATCGCAGACCAACATTTTAACAATAAGTAGGCCTGAAATAAAAAATAATAATAAACAACTTAAAAAGCATTGACAAATAAATACACAAAAGAATTAAGCACGAATTGAGACTATAAAATAAATGTGTTGAAAATAACTTCTTTGACTGTTTGTTATAATGACACGCAACGTCTCAACATTCATTTCTAGCTAACACAAAACACATTCATTCATAAGTATGAAGGCCTACGCGTATCATCATGATATCAAAATAATTCTTGTAATATTGTATTAAAGTCGGACCGTTTTCATAATTTTATTAGGGCGATGTCATTACGTTGTCCATTGGTGGTGACCCCATCCCAGTTGTTACACTCTTGATCAGCTTGTAAATACATATTACATAGGAGTAGTATGACAGAATTAGAATAATTTTGGTATTTGGTGCTGTAGATGAGGAGAGCAGACCGCTCGCCGCCGCCCTGTACCTGCGTGTTTGCAAATGATGAAGGTAGACCTCCATGGTGCAATGCAGCCCCGCATCTTGACAATGACCATCATAATTTAATGAACATAATAAATGCTAAGCAGTGAATGACGTCATTGACCGTGGTCTTAGCGACATGCACACCAATCATTTGTTGGGAAAAAAGGCAGGTCCTATGTTTTCCGGTTAGGTCCGTCTAGCTAGCTAGCGAGCTGAGCAGCTGTACTGTATGTACATGTACACCGGGCTTGACTGCAACGTTGTGAGATGCGACGACCGAGTGATGATTACTGTTTTTTGTGTGCTTGCTGTGTGGCCGTGAATGTTCGACATTGGAACCATAAAGCAAGTCCGAAATGCTCTTAATTTAGATCTAAATTGGTTCATCAGACAACATCCATGACGACAGAAGACATCTTGAATACTTGAGCGTTGGATATTGCTTTGCATTTCGTTGCCTAAGCTTAAATGCCGAGTCTTCGACGGGTGGATTATTTTGCATCGCTGGCACAGCCCTACGCACCAAACTGTCGGGATAGCTAGAGAATTTATTTCTACTCCACGACAACTGCTGCTATGTTCACGTAGGAAATAGGTAGAGGCTGGTTAGCCGCCATTACTACAGGGTGCAGCTAGCAATTTACTCATTTATTATCACCGTCTGAAAAGCTAGGCAGCGAACACTAGGGAGTAAAGATGGCGGACCTTGAAGCTGTACTTGCTGATGTGAGCTATCTCATGGCTATGGAGAAAAGTAAATCTACTCCTGCAGCCAGAGCTAGCAAGAAGATTGTACTGCCAGATCCCAGGTATGTTGGTTATTAGTGCATGGAGAACTGTCTGGATTCATACAGCTTGGTCAGTACAGTAGGAAACAAAATATATAGGAGAGCTAGCCCACTACTTATTTACTCTTTAGTCTTTGTTTGCATGATTTACTGCAAAAATTATATCCAATCAGATTGACTTAGACTTAAGTTAACACAGTCACAGACCCACACGCAGACTGTTTGTCAACCCTTTAAAATTGAGAATTTCTCTTTGTTCTCCCATTGTTTAGTTTTTAAATGTTTTTGTTGTTGTTGCAAAGTCCTTATTGCTTTTGCAGACAAGATGAAACCGAGGATGCCCTTAGTCTGTCAAACTACCTCGATCACTAAGTAGAACACCTAATGTGACCTAGATCTCTGTTTATAAGTTCTGGGTCAGTGTTACTGTTGGTGGTGTCAACAACACACATGTACACCCATGCTCACACAGGTTACAAATGATGTTTTCAGTTGAATTTTCATCATTTTTTGTTTCATTTGCTGGCACTCTAGCTAAATTGCTCCTACTAGACACATTATTTCTGCCGGGAATATTGTACCGGAGACGGGTAACATTCTGAAACGCTAATTTCTGATTTTATTTCCCTAAATATAAAACATTGGGAGCCACAAATTAGAGAAATAAAAGGTAAATCCATTTAAATATAGGACTCAAATTTAATTCATAAAAATGAAGGACATCCCAATATTCATTGGCTCAAGGGTTATGGTGAACCATAAACTTTTTTTAACATTAACATTGCTCAGTCTTTATCAAACAAGAGGTTTGCAATAGAAACCAAATTTAAATATCCCCAAATTAAAATTAATTGAAAAAAAGGAGAGAAAAGTACCTAAATGTACCTGGATTTCTGAGTTTTCAAACCATGCAGTTAGATGTCAAAACTGATTTGAATGTTCTGATACGGCGATATTATGAAACGCAGCACGCATGCACATAACTACAGACATGATTTTAATTTAACCGCCGGTGGAATTTTCTGTTCTGAAAGTGAAAGTTATAGTGTACCTCAACAAAAATAATAACTGGACGTTTTACAAAGATTGATGTAACATCTTTTATTCTAATTTCTGTACTAGGTGAACCCATCTTACATATTGGGTCATGTTGTATGGGTCATTCCATGTCAAATTGACCAGAGGTTCCCAAGTGACCCTTTCAGATTTACATTAAACTTTGTCAAAATGTTCCACTGTGGCCAAAATGAACACACTGCCAAAAATAGTTTGATATTCCATATTGTTTTTGTTCCGTCCCAACTTGACAATTGTCCCAACTATAGTTGGGACTGGTCCCAACTTGAGTGTTAAAGTTGGGACGTCCCAACTATAGTTGGGATCGCCCATACAGTTCAACAGGGCACCGTGACCGATCATGCACAAGTCTTATTTCAAACCCGGGTATCGGCTCCGTACAAACTCATGTCATGGGCCGTTGCCCAGGACGAGGTTTGGATAATTGCTAAACTAACTCGGTGTAAATAGTGTTTTTAGAGGGTTCTGACAGCGGCCTCATGCTCATTTTTATACCGGGTGACGCTTTCAGTCTCAATGCCCACGCATTTAGTTTCCCTTCTCTCAAAAAAACAAAATTCTAATTAATCTAAAATATTCTCAAGGGAAAGTGGTCTTAAAAACTTCATCCTATGATACTTACATGTTTTTAGTTTATTCATGGGGTGCTTTGTGTTTACTGCGATCCCAACTATAGTTGGGACGCCCCAACTTTAACACTCAAGTTGGGACCAGTCCCAACTATAGTTGGGACAATTGTCAAGTTGGGACGAAACATTTCCGCCGCCTCCACCCCAGGCCGAGTCGCAAAAACTCATCGTTAATGTATTTTTTCCAACTTTAAGAGCCAATAATTTGATAACGGTAACAGCTATAGAGCTGAAAATTTGTGTGAGCTAACTATTATTTGGCCCTAGATTCATAATATGGCCTTAAATATTAGATACATGTACCTCAGTTATCTTACTTTTAAGTTTTACCTCTAAAGTAGACACTAAATTCAACCAGGAGTGATTTTTGATGATTTTTTGGGTCACCCTGTGTCCACATCAGTGGTCACATGGATCACAAATATCAGATAACAGGTGCATCTCTACCATGTCTACTACCTAATTGTTTAAAAAGGGGGAGGGGTTTGAGCAAGCTTTAAGACGTATGGAGTACATGGGGGTATGAAATTAATTTTTGGAGCGTGTTCATTTTAGCAGTAGTAGAAAAGTTTGACATAGTTTCATGTAAATCTGAGAGAGTCATCCGCGATTTTTTTCAGAAATTTGGTTGAATTGAAATGGAATGACTCATTAAAATTGAAGTCCTTTCCCTTACATCATACTTGTACTTGTTTCACAGTATATTTTGTATTGAGATGTACTACAAAGTCAAAATAACATTTCAAAAATACTTTTGTAACTCATAGCTTATTACTTCAGATAAAACTGAGTCACTTCCAGTGGCGTAACAATTTGGGGTGGAGGGAACCCCTTGCCCCCCAAAAAAAATTATATCGAAAAAAAAATGCATCAATGATTGGTTGGATAATAATAATAATAATTTGGATACATGTGGAAAGCCCCCTACCCCCAAATTATGGGCCTTTTCACACTTAACATAAGATCTCTGTGATGGACATGGATCTGATCCATGTAATCTGGACTGACCTTTTCACACTACAACATTTCAACACAGTATTGATCTGTGTAGAGCACTCGTCCATGTCGAAACAAACCCTGCTCAGAAGGTGTGTTGAGAACTCTCAATCCGTGTCGAAAAAATGCCAGTGTCGAAAGCCGTAGTTTAACACGTCTTGGTTTCTTTCAGTCCATGTTGAGAGTGCGTGTGCCATCCGCACACTGTAATTGTTAAGCGTATTATAAAACAGACATGTAAGTGTCCATTATAAATACAAGCGTCTTGTAAGCTAGCGAAATGTTACTTTAAGTTCGAAAAGACCAACTTATGCACCACTACTCATCAGGACACACCACAGCGCGTTTCGTTGCGTCGTGACACGTCCCGCTTCAATCTGTATAAGACCCTGTTGTGTGAAACGATCGCACAGTACACAGATCGAAAGTTACAAGTAACCCTCAAGCTGATTTCGCCATTCAACGCAAACCTGATCCTTGTAAATTTTGACACGGATTGAACGCCGATAGTGTGAAAAGGTCTTATTTGCCACTGCTTGCCCTTCCCCCCCCCCCCCCAATGGAAAAATGTCTACTGAGGCCACAGGACACTTCACATGTCAGATAAGTAATTCCTCTATTGCATACTGTGTAGATTTTGCTTACAAATCGAAATGGACTGTACTTGACTTCTGTTGTGTGTCCGTGCTCGTGTGTGCGCTGAGTGCATTTTACGGAATTGCACATTTTGTAGATTGCTGCAAATTTTGCAGCTCAATCTGCAGATCGGGCAAAATCGTGCGCAATCCACAGATCTGCACAATGTGCTCAACATGTTAATTTTTTCCCCCCAAGTGTGGTCAAGGTCATTTCCTTTGTGCACAGAGTGTGTACCACATAAACATGTGTGCTGTGCATTGAATTGAATGGAATCCTTTATCGTCAATTCGATGCACTGCATGCACTTGTGTACATGGCCCTATGTATGTGCACCCAGGAAATTGCCTTGACCACACTAGGAAAAAAAAATCAGTGTGTTGAGCTTTGAGCGCATTCTACGGATTTGCACTATCTGCAGATTGCGCACGTTTTTGCTTAATCTGCAGATTGAGCTGCCAAATCTGCACAGCGCCAATCTGCAAATTGTGCAAATCCGTACAATGGGCTCAACACACACACGAGCATGGACGCACAACAAAAGTCATGTGCAGACCATTTTAACATAATTTTAGCTCTTTGTAGAAAAATATCTCTGACACAATCGTACCACCATATTTACCGGCGTACCTCATGTGAGTAGTTTTGTTGAAGAAATTTACTTGTTGACTTGAAGAATAGCTTATAAAATCCACATTTAAAGTATCATATTTTTGTCATTATTTTGTAGCGATTATATTATTTAAATTACACGTGACTAAATATAAATACATTGTGTCATCAGCTTAGTTGAATGCTACAATTTTGTCCATAAATGACAATAGTGTGTGATTTCACAGTACCACAGCATTTGCGTTGCCTGTCTAAGGGAAGGAGGTAGATCACTTCACGTGGCCGTCCATGGAAACGTTTTTGTATCGTTCAGATAAAGTTTACAGAGAAAGGGTCCTAATAATCGCTGATTCTTTCCTTGTTTATTCTCTTTTTATATTTGAGAAGGATTTACGTAGGTGTCATAAAGGAATACATGATGTCCGCTTAATTGTAAAACTTAAAGAATGTCGGCGGAAACTGAGGAGAAAAATGTATATAATAGGCCTACATGTACATGCAACTCCACCAGGATAAAAAAATACATGGCATCGTAATATCGAGCTGAAATCATGTTTACTGCAGCTAGTTACATTCACACAAGAAAAAAAACATGGCTAAATTTCTTTCTCTGTGGCCGAAGTATCAAGTTTCACTGCTTAGTTGAGTTAGCAGCGGAAATTTTCACTGCTAACTTTTGGAGTTAGCAGCAAGTGAAATACATGTAAGCTAACTTTTGCGCTCATAATGTACAGTCAACAATTTTCGTGGTAGTGTTAGCTAGCAGCAAAGTTAGCTACTCGTGTGAACGTACCCATTGTCAACTAAGGCCTGATAGTCCGGTTGCTTAGGGCCAATTTTTGGCAAAATCGTGACACGCTGGATTAAAGCACCAAATTATGTGTACAGTTATTCTATCGGTCCCATAAAATCATTCTAGAAGGGGTTCCCGGTTTGGGTTACCTAAGTCAAGGTCAGGCTGAGGTCAAAGTTCATTGGCATTATGATACTGCATATCAATGTTTCACCAATAGAGGGCCGCTTCCGCATATCATTAAAACTTTTAACAAATGACCATGCAGCTTCTATTTCAGACACTTACATGTAGGCAGAGCTATGTGAAAAAGTTGATCAAAAGGAGATGACAGACCAGGCACCCCTCTAATATGCTTCTATGGGACCCCTAAAACAAGTGTGCTAAGTTTGGAGCTTTAATCCGACGTGTCACGATTTTTTTATTTTAAAAGCCACCAGACTATGATAGCAAATTCACATGCCATGGCTGATGGTCAAAAAATTACGATATACTGTACTTGTCATGCACGTTGAAGATTACATTGTACAACTGCATACATGTACAATGTACATCGAAGCAGGCCTATGGCTGTACATGGAATTATGAACTCTCACCATGTTACTGCACGCACCCGCCCTCCCCTGTATCATAATGGCGAGTGTGCGTGCCCTGTAACTGGGTGACAGTTCATTTACCAATGTACATGTATGGCAACATGCCTGCCATTGACAACATGGCCCTTTTAAAAGTGTATAAAACTACATGTATGCTTTAATTCATTAGAGGATCAAGGTACATGTAAGACAATAAGAATAATACCAAAAGGTGAGTTGTCTGCATCATTCACAAACATTTCAAGGGTAAATTATTGCAGCCATTTTTGTCTTGTTGAGAACATCGTCCATCATTTTGTTTAAATGTTACAGTTTATGAATTCTTAATGGGCAACCCTCACTGAAAGGTTTCAAGGATAGGAAATATATAAACAAACAAATATAATACAAACAATTTTGAGCTGACATGCTGTAAAAATAGCCTGTCTGAAATGCCAATCACTTAATTTTCAACCCAACAGAGCTTTGGAGTTTTTCTATGATTTAAGAATATGTTTTATTTGTCATTACATGTTCGTGTAAATGTATTGTAAGTGCACCCAGTTTTTAAATTACCAGCAAATCTGGACCACATCCTGACTAAAAACCTTGGTCCAGATTACCCTTGTCATACTGAATTGCAGTATATATGCCAGAACAATTAGTTGGGTACGAGGTCAACAGAAGGTGCCGTTCCATGGACATTTCATTATGTATGATGTACAATGTAGCGTGCACAGCGCATGCTATAACTGTGTTATCCTTCATTTGTCCCGTACAAATAGGGAATTTATGCTCAAAATGTCCCTTTTTCCCAAATTCCAAACCTTCGTCCTAATGTTCTGTTGGACAAACAAGGGTTACTAGAGATCCATGTAAGCTGCCACCTTTGTACATGTATTTAAAAAATGTATTTGGCATGGGATGATGGGAGGTAAGTCCGAGATCCCGGCATCTCACTTGTGACTTACATGTACATGTAGTGGCTGATTATTATCTGTGGTTTATTGCCAAGTGTTCGGCCGATTCACGTTGAACACAAATATTCTTGAAAGAGAATTTCACATAATTGTTTTCTCTGCTTTTAGTTTAGTCATGGGTTCCTTGTGACAACGAACTCAAAAAACAAAATTATTCCAGAAATTCAAAAAATTTATCCCGTGGGTGAGCACGGAATTTTTTTTGCAAACCCCGGAAATAAGTGTCAAAAAAAAAACGTTAGGGGCCTATAAGCCAATTTTTATTGATAAAAGTTACATAGTTTTTCATTGGTACATGTATGTGGCTGGCAGCTGTCTGCGGAAGTGTCCCATGTCTGTCCAAAGCTGTTCAAAATTCTTACCTGTCTTGAAACGGATGTCTTGACAGCTCACACAAAAAAAGACGAAATAAATACCAATAGTAAAATAAATTTACTGTACATATAATTATGATAATATCTTTCACAATGATAACTGACAGAATACAAAAAGTCCAGATGTCTGCTGTTGATGTTTCTACAATTGACAGATTGTATTCTCATAATGCATTATGTAGAAATGCACATTAAATTACCATACCATTTTCAGGTTGGCCATCCAGAATTTAAGTTGTGGCACCTAGAATAAGATTCCCACATTGTTGTCTTAGCTATAGCCACACTGTATGTGTACATGCATTAAGATTCAGCAAGTCTGCAGCACACATTATACAATTGTTGCACGCTGTGACGGGGTCCATGGCGTTTTGTACACCCGAGGGGGGAAATGGCACCCGAGGCGAAGCCGAGGGTGCCATTTTCACCCGAGGGTGTACAAAAACCCATGGACCCCAAATCACAGCGTGCAACAATTGTTTTGTTATACCTTGGTAACATGATAACATTAATTACGCAGAGTATGCAAAGTTTAATAAGCAGACTAACAGTAATACAGTTGTTCAAACAAGAAACCATTCTTCACTGTTCCCTTGAACCCGCGGCCGTTTCGTACTAAGCGCTGGAAATCGACCAACGGTGGGAACGATCAAGGTGATGTACACCGGTTAACATCACTCATGTTACCCGCCGCGCTGTGCAGCCGTGGTACATGCGTGTTTGTTGCACGGCACGTGATTGGTTCTCGACCAATCAAACTTCACAGTTTGTTACCGAGGTATAACAAACATAAATGTACATGGTACACATGTACATGTACGTAGTGCCCAGTAGAACAGCCATGACCCAGATGTGTGTGACCTCTCTTTGCATAATGAACTACTTGTAAGGCCTTCAAACAACTAAGTCAATTTAATCAACATTGTACTATTGTTTTATCACAGCCAAACAAATCTTGTTGTTAGCCCCCCTTCATCAAAAACTATAAGTTAAGCAAAATCCACAGTTAGCGCTGCAGGGTGAGTTGAGATTATGCTGCTCAATCTCGGAATTGAGTTGCTCAATCTCGAAATTGAGCTGCTCAATCTCGAAATTGAGCTGCTCAATCTCGAAATTGAGCTGCTCAATCTCGAAATTGAGCTGCTCAATCTCACAATTGAGCTGCTCAATCTCACAATTGAGCTGCTCAATCTCACAATTGAGCTGCTCAATCTCACAATTGAGCTGCTCAATCTCACAATTGAGCTGCTCAATCTCACAATTGAGCTGCTCAATCTCACAATTGAGCTGCTCAATCTCACAATTGAGCTGCTCAATCTCACAATTGAGCTGCTCAATTTGAGCAACATGTACAGCACATGAAGGTGTACATACCACCTTACATCTCATGAATGTGCATGTGCCTGCACATTGTTGTTTAAATAGAAATCTGCAGTTTTCTAGTGTATGTATCCAGGCATATATATTTCCAGGGTTTTGAGTTCCTCATCAACTTCATTGTGATTAAAACACAAACACTATTAAACTAATAACATTAAAATCCTTCTGTCTTGTATTTTTGTAGTCAGACAATGCTTCACTCACGTGACCGAGATTAATTTAGTATGTCTGATTTTATTTCCCTGTTCACCTGCACTCATTTCCTGAAGGCATTCCACCCTCATGTACATGTACATGTTTAATGCTTTAGGGCGCACCATGACCTCTGGTGATTTACATGATGCAGGTTGGATTGTGTGATTCACAATACATCAGAAAATACACAGTCCACGAAGCTTTTTTCCCCGCTTCAATGCACATTGGATTCCTCAGTTGGTGGTTTGACTTTAATTAGAAGTTGATAGTAATGAGTGAGCTTTTAGTTATTTAATTTTTTTTTCAGAGATGCACTTGTTTGAAACTTTAGACACGGACATTTTTTATAACATCATCTTTATAGTATCACATTAAGTAGGTTTCTTTCTTTTTTTCAAGATGAATAAAGCTCAGATCATGAATATCAACATTTTGCATTATAATTGTTGATGGCGGCATGCACATTGTAAGTTTTAACCACAGGCATTCAAAAATGCATGAAATCATCAGAACAACCTTGCTTTCATCCTCGAGACAAATACGGAGTCTCTTTGTGCCATATATTGCAGAATGACATCATTCTGAGAAACATAAAGCTGCCCATAAAAACTGTATAGTGTGTTAGTGGTTAGCATAGAGTCTGTTAACCATCAATTACTTGATGAAAACATTTAGGCTGACATTTGTTTTCATTGTCAAATTGTTAAATTTAACCTCATTACTATGGAAAGGAAAAGAAATCACCTTTGAAAGTTGTCTCCATGGTCTTACTCCATGAAGAATGATATGAATGCTAAACCCTTTAGAGACTTGTAGTTGTACCTCCCTATGTTACATAAGGGCTTGAACAGGTTGGGTTTCAAAATTGGACAATGTATCTCCACTGACTAGACACTAGACATGCTGGACTGTAGGATCTGTTTAGTTTGGGGATTAAATGTTTGGGCAAAAAATTGATGAAACAGTAATGATAGAAAAGAAAAATACAGTGTGTGTGTATTAAATAATATGTACTGGAATTTTTTAACAAATTTTTTGGAAGTTGTCTACAGGCTCCTTGAGCTACAGTACACATTCCCATCAACACTAAAAACACGCCAGCACAAGTGCTGATTTCCAAACAGAAAAGCAGCCATCATGGAAAAGGGGCCCTATAATGCTACATTGTAAATGTTTCATGTGTTGAAAATGAGACCAGCACATAGCCGTCCTTATAAGTACCCAAACACCTGCCAAAGGTGAGAGTCAATTTGTAATGACCCTTAAACTTTTACAACTAAGTCAGCTTACTACATGTACATACTGTACATAAACACTGTACATGTAGGTTATGTTTTGCCTACCAGTATATGTACATTTTACACCAGAAGATGATCTTTAATACAATGAGAATGTCTTGGATTGCAGAGGTGTCAATATTGATGATCTAGGCAATTACATGTACACTGTACATGTGTTTGATCCTTGCTTAAATTTTTACAATTTTATAAAATTCAATTTATTTTCATGTGATTCAAATACTTGTGGTATCTTGACCTTTATGATATTTACATGGCGTGCTTATCAGTAAAATGTATTTGGTAACAGACTATTGATTGTAGAAGTTGTAGTGCTTAAAACAACGTTCTCTGACGTTTTACATACATAATGTACATACATGTACGTACATGTACATGTAGTTTGTCCATAAAAACGACAGCAATCACAGTAACAGAGCTACAGACCACATGTACATTTAATTGGGCATTAGCTAGTTTTCCTGGTTTACACATATGTGACCGGCTCTGCAAAAATGGCCCTTATGTCGCAAAAAATCATTCTGGAGTTAGATACATGGATGGAAAGGTCTTTCTCTCAGCTTTAATTTGGTGTATTTTAGAAGTCTGTAGCATTTTGCAATCCAGAGTTATACTCTAATTTGCATACAAATAATTGCCATTTTTGTCAAAATAGGTTATGGAGAAACAGCCTTTTAAACTTTACAGTGTATTTTAAAGTATTTTAATACCAAGTTCTTGTGAAAGTCCCTAGCAACGAGTACGTTCCCGTTAGACTATTCGTCTGAAAATTTCACCGAGTGTTTGTTATGACTTTTAAAGTACAAAATATTTTGCGTTTCATTTAATGCACTATATCGCTATTTTTTTAAATTAATTTGCATACTGTGCTATTTCTTATCATTTTTTGCAAATTTTAAAATAACAAACACACACTTGAGAATTATTTTGAAGAGTTTAGACCATTTTTTGGTGAATTTAGCTTTTTCTTAAAGTTAAACAAATGAACACTGGCTATTTAAACCCTATGAATTTAAATTATGTAATTTTTTTGTGAAAACAAGAGCTTTTTGGAAAAAAAATTATTTCATTTAAAAAATTTTTTTTTTTAACTATCAGCTTGAGTTGTTTATTAAAATTCTTAAATCAGCCCGCTATTCAGGATTAAAACTAGATCAAGCATTTTTTCTTGTAAATATAAATATTGAAAAGTGCACCTTTTAGGTGACGTCACTTGATTCTTGATGATGTTATTACACTACAGTATGAAAGATGTCTTACATGTATCAAGGTCTTATGATGGTGCAGATTGATCTGATGTTCAGAAGTTTGGGTTTTAGCCGGAAAATGATTGCTTTCAAATGGTCCATCTTGTGAAGAAGCTGCCATGCTCAAACTTAGAACCAGGGGCTTTCAAATGATCCATCTTCCTTGTGAAGAAGCTGTCATACATGTATGCCCAAACTTAGAACCAAACAACTTGATGTCAACATTGCGCCACGATTGCCTGTTTTATAGATTTTAAAAAATTTTGGCATGTCGATTTGCGGGATGACTTTGTCCAGTTGTCACTTGACTTTGTTTGTGTACGTTAAGATGCCTTCAGAATCTTGCATGGAATTCACATGTTTTCTAATTTCAAACGTCAAATGAAAATAAAAACAGTAGTTTGATCAAGTGTTTTGCACCTTTTGTTGACAATATTCAAGATATTGTGGTCGTCTCTCGAAAACAGGTCAGCACTAATTGCTAAAGAGGTCTGCCCCCGATTTCACGAAACTCATCGCAAGAAGCGATGCATCGTATGGTTTGCGATGCATCGCAAACCTAAGACACGTCGCGGCTGCGACGAGTTCTAAATTCCGTTTCACCATACACGTCGTAAGCGCGACGAGTCGCAACTCAAAACCATTTTCACTCTTAATAAAAACAACCCTTTGGACGAGGATGAACTGCTAAAGTTGTGTGGCTGTTTTGTGTTGTATACAACTTGGTCATAAAACAGTCGTGTATACATGTAGTTCATTCAAGATGGCAGAATTCGCTGCTCGCACTAGTCTTTTTCGTGCTATTTAGTGGTTGCGCTGTTTGTGTATCACTATCCGGGCGGCAGCTGCCCGGGCCTTGACTGAAGGCTAAGATCGCTGTGAAAAAGAACCCAGTGCACTTATCGAAAAGAGAAGGGGTCCGCCCCGGTGTTCCTGGTTTGATCGGCTGCATATTGCGCCACAGCACCTTGTAAACCATTACAAGGTGCTATGTAAAGGAGTAGGTCTCATACTTCAAATGTAGCCCCAAATACCTTGCAGGAAATACTGAATGTTAAGCGCTTAGAGGCTGGCCTGCAGTAGGCGCTATACAAATACAATATAATAATAATAATAATAATCTGGATCGGTTGACTGCGCTTGTTTTTAAACACAATGTATGATTCAGGATGTTCTGCAACTTCAACCAAGTGCTACTAAATCAACAAGGACTCATCATCACATGCAATGTACTTTTTCTTCAGGTTAAAAATAAGGAAAAAAGCTGGACAAATTTGTACAGTTCATCTTTTATATTAAAACTGCAACGGATAAGAAATTAAAGCCATTTGGAATTCACTCAAAAAGTTGCAGAATCTTTGCAACAGTCCGACAGTCCGACAGTCCGACAGTCCGACAGTTGTACATTGTACATGTACATACATGTATAATAAACATGTAACTTCATAATATTAATGTGCGTTTTCTCCTTATTCACAGCATACGAAGTGTAATGTACAAATATCTGGAAGAGAGAGATGAAATAACATTTGAGAAGATTTTCAAACAAAAACTTGGTAAGTATGGGCTCGGTAAAGCCAATGGTGTAATGTGTCGATGTACATTGTATATTTGGGTCACAGACTGCTCAGTCACTGCACAAAACCTATGTAAATGTACAGGTACATCAGCCATGTACGTTCCTTTTAAATTCTTTTGTTACATTGTTTTTACTTTCTCCTTTATGTATATTTATTTCAATTTAGTTAATTTAAAAAAAAAGCTCTCCAGGAACACCCAGCAAAACAGGCCTTGCTCATGATGTGACGTCACTTGTGGAACAAGAAATATTTCCAAAATGATAGAATTTCATTGCTACATGTACCATACAAGCATGTACTGTTGTGGTAGCAAAAACATTTCTCGTTCTACCAGTAACGCTACGTAATACACCATGAGCTGTCAGGCTTGTTTTTGTGGGCGTTCCAAGAATGCATTAAATGAATCAAATTGGAAAAGTAAGAAAAGGGGGTCTCAACAGGTTCATTTTCAGCTGATTTATTGTTCATTAATGATACATTTTTAGACATGTCTAAAATTAGTACATTTATGATACATGTACAGGGCTCGAATTTGGGGGAAAAATCCACAAGACTGCAGGGCTTGTGGACCAGAACATTTGTTACAAGCCAAGAATCAAAATAAGAAGACCACTATCTACACAGTTTTAGATTTGAGCTGTTTTTGTATCAACCACTAAGAGAAGATTTATCAAGTTTTTGTATATTTTTTTTATCAGTTTACATTAAAAATGCACTGAGGTGTTATTATTCAAAAACACAAGACCATTGGATGGTTGTAAGTTTACTGGCCCGATGCTAAAATCACTGGCCTCAAGCCTGCACAACATGTACATACTGTAGATGTACAATCTTTTGTTGCGATGTTTCCAACATCTTGCAAAATCTTTGGAAGACCATGATCAATTAGCTTCTCTAGTTATCTCTACTCTGACTGTCCTTTAAATAAGTTGTTTCACTCGTGTGCACTCAGGTCAAAAAATGCATAGGGGTCTCTTGAGGGGGGAAAGTCCCCTACATTTACACATAGTACATGTAGTACATGTATCATGGTCCAGCATACACAAATTGGACTCAGGTTCTAATTGCTGAGTCATTGGAGTGTGGGTTCCAATCTAGCCCTGGTAACCTTTCATTTTCATAAACATGTAAATAGTACAGTGACCTCCTGGATATATGAGGGTCCGTTTACAGGGCGGAAAAATTTCAAAGTTCCTTAATTCAAATATTACCTGTAAGACATGTAAGAAGTTACTACTCTTGCCAGATTAACATTCCGTGGACGCATGCACGCATTTATACATGTACATGTTTTGGACATCAGATATTCCTCAAAAATCCATAATTTTCATGAAATATTTCAGCTCTAGAGGCAATCGTGTGGGCGTATGAAAACAGCCTTTAATTTGTTATTTGAAATGAACTAATTGTTGTCTGCACGTACAAAAAAATCAATGTGAAGAACACAGGTCTGGCAGTGGAAATTAATTGAAACCAGCGACACGGCATCTTTGTATGTTGTGTGGCTATTGATAGCAGTTCATCATCCTCTGCCTGTCCAATGAAATAGTTGGGGTGTTGTGCATAGCATTTTGCATACATAAACAGCTGCTGGTAGTTTGGAGTTTGGGCAGAAAAAGCCTTTTGTGATTTAACCAGTTAATGCTGGAAGACATGGATATATTCGCACAAAGTTTTTTAATAAAAAAAATGGAGGATGATTAACCCGTTTTTGTTTACACCTGGAACACTCCAATACTTGCCATGACATGCATGAGGTGAAAAGCTGGATGACAATTTGTTTGTACACCAGAACATTCCTTTGTGTAGCATGCACAGGCATCCACTCACCATGCTACAGCAATGTACATGTATGTACATGTACATATGTATGTATGTCTTCGTTTCATCCTTACAAGAAGGTACAACAAATCCCAGTGCATTTTATGAAAACGTTTTTGTCTTTACTTTGTCTAGTCAGGGTTTCATTGTGATAATGATATTCTCAAAAACAAACTCTTAAGTTAAAAGGAAACAATAATATTGAGCAGAGGCACAGTATTAAAAAAAACCTGCTGTGAAGTGGTTAAGCAACTACATGGACGAGGGCCGGTCTGTATGCCATTGAAATGCAATAACTTGTTCCAAAAGGCAATGACAATGTTCATCATGCCCATCTTTCATTATGGCTTGTGTTTCTTACCTGTAGCTATTGCACAGTCTGGTAACATCACATACGAGACAACCAGCTTTGCATAATTGTTTGTCCAGGCTTTTCCATTGCCACTTGGCAGTAGGTCTAGTTTTAGTCATCTCCTTGATCAAATGGCGAGTGAGAAGGGAATCAGACTTGAATCTGAGCAGTGTCTACTGCATTTGCACGCAACTTTCCCCCTTTTAATAATTTTCTTTGAATCAGCATCGATTTAAATTTTCTAAATTTGTGAATCTTTTACCTGCCAAATGCCCAAAATGTTCAAAAGATAGTTCGCTACATGTGTACGCCTAGAAGACCATTTACCACTTTTGGTCGGTATTCTGACAAAGTTTCCATGCCCATCCGCAGTGTTATTTTAAAAAAATACTTTTGGAGTTTCTGGAGTAATCGTATTCCTTTGAAAACATCGTTGCCACAATGAAACCCTGACTTGACATGAAGGAAAGACTACAAAGGTTGTTATAAAAAGCACTAGGATTCCAAATTTTCATGTGAGCATATTGAGTGGGCACTCACCATGGTTCACGGAACCTCAGCCATAAGCCACGGCCAATAATCTGCCAGGGTGTGCTGGAATCTCAGAATGCTTGGACTTGCCTCCCATTGAGCTGATTACATTTACGGTTTACAATAGTGGCAGCCTGTCCATTATTTTTGCCACAACAGGACAAAGTTTTACCCGGTGTCCCTCTTTGTATGGGTGAAATGAATCCTACCACGGTAGGTGCAGATGTTATGAAGACCATAGATCAACGCCACAGAGACCAGAGATCATGAAGTCCATAGATCAGGGCCACAGAGGCCAGAGATCATGAAGTCCATAGATCAGGGCCACAGAGGCCAGAGATCATGAAGACCATAGATCAAGGCCACAGAGACCAGAGATCATGAAGACCATAGATCAAGGCCACAGAGACCAGAGATCATGAAGTCCATAGATCAGGGCCACAGAGGCCAGAGATCATGAAGTCCATAGATCAAGGCCACAGAGACCAGAGATCATGAAGACCATAGATCAGGGCCACAGAGGCCAGAGATCATAAAGTCCAAAGATCAAGGCCACAGAGACCAGAGATCATGAAGACCATACATGTAGATCAAGGCCACAGAGACCAGAGATCATGAAGTCCATAGATCAGGGCCAGAGAGGCCAGAGATCATGAAGTCCAAAGATCAAGGCCACAGAGACCAGAGATCATGAAGACCATAGATCAAGGCCACAGAGACCAGAGATCATGAAGTCCATAGATCAGGGCCACAAAGGCCAGAGATCATGAAGACCATAGATCAAGGCCACAGAGACCAGAGATCATGAAGACCATAGATCAATGCCACAGAGACCAGAGATCATGAAGACCATAGATCAGGGCCACAGAGGCCAGAGATCATGAAGACCATAGATCAATGCCACAGAGACCAGAGATCATGAAGTCCATAGATCAGGGCCACAGAGGCCAGAGATCATGAAGACCATACATGTAGATCAAGGCCACTGAGACCAGAGATCATAAAGTCCATAGATCAGGGCCACAGAGACCAGAGATCATGAAGACCATAGATCAGGGCCACAGAGACCAGAGATCATAAAGTCCATAGATCAGGGCCACAGAGGCCAGAGATCATGAAGTCCATAGATCAAGGACACAGAGACCAGAGATCATGAAGTCCATAGATCAGGGCCACAGAGACCAGAGATCATAAAGTCCATAGATCAGGGCCACAGAGACCAGAGATCATGAAGACCATAGATCAGGGCCACAGAGACCAGAGATCATAAAGTCCATAGATCAGGGCCACAGAGGCCAGAGATCATGAAGTCCATAGATCAAGGACACAGAGACCAGAGATCATGAAGTCCATAGATCAGGGCCACAGAGACCAGAGATCATGAAGTCCATAGATCAAGGCCACAGAGACCAGAGATCATGAAGTCCATAGATCAGGGCCACAGAGACCAGAGATCATGAAGTCCATAGATCAAGGCCACAGAGACCAGAGATCATGAAGTCCATAGATCAAGGACGCAGAGACCAGAGATCATGAAGTCCATAGATCAGGGCCACAGAGACCAGAGATCATGAAGTCCATAGATCAAGGCCACAGAGACCAGAGATCATGAAGTCCATAGATCAGGGCCACAGAGACCAGAGATCATGAAGTCCATAGATCAAGGCCACAGAGACCAGAGATCATGAAGTCCATAGATCAGGGCCACAGAGACCAGAGATCATGAAGTCCATAGATCAGGGCCACAGAGACCAGAGATCATGAAGTCCATAGATCAGGGCCACAGAGACCAGAGATCATGAAGACCATAGATCAAGGCCACAGAGACCAGAGATCATGAAGTCCATAGATCAGGGCCTCAGAGACCAGAGATCATGAAGTCCATAGATCAAGGACACAGAGACCAGAGATCATGAAGACCATAGATCAAGGCCACAGAGACCAGAGATCATGAAGTCCATAGATCAGGGCCACAGAGACCAGAGATCATGAAGTCCATAGATCAGGGCCACAGAGACCAGAGATCATGAAGTCCATAGATCAGGGCCACAGAGACCAGAGATCATGAAGTGCGAAGATCAAGGCCAGAGAGGCCAGATATCATAAAGTCCATAGATCAAGGACACAGAGGCCAAAGGGGTGCACCACACTAAATAAACTCCTGTAGTAACCAACGCTAAATGCTAAATATTTAAAAATACAAAAAAAATATTTAAAAGTCTCTCAGCCTCTTGAAAACCAAGATTATTGTGATGATGATGACAGGTGAATCGGGTCTACTGTATCATATCAAATAATTTGATTGAATATTTCAAAATTGTAATTTCATGGTTTGTCATTCTTGACCAAAATCTGAATGTCTCCTTTGAGGTATACATGTAGGTTAAAGAGATTATTCAAAAAACTAGATTGGAATGGAGGTTTTATGCTATAGGATGATTTGAACTGGCCACTGCTGTCACCAGGTATACAATGTAGCTTATTGGTTTATTGGTTCAGACATCTGCTTTAGAATGCAGGGTCTTTGGTTCAAGTCCCACCTGAGTTGTCTTTTGACTTATTCTGCAGATCTTGAAAAGCACTGAATGTCATGTGCCTGTCACTTATTGGTTTAGGGGTAAACCAAAAATAATGTAAATGTTTTATATTCTCTGCAAGGACGGTAAATACACTCATAAATTGTTTGCGACCCGTGGTGAAAGTGCACGATTCAAACTGGCCTCTTATCCCTGGGTGAGCTTGGTAGTCTACTGGTTAAAACATCTACATGTACATGTACATGTATGATGCTACTCTAGAATTCAAGGGTCTTGGGTTCAAATCCCACCCAAGTTGCCTTTGGTTTATTTTCTGCAGACTTAGACTGCACAGAGTATACAGAGCTTCTAATCCACACATCAGTATGAGGGTAACACCAAGAAGATTGTTGTTTATCATTGCAATTACTACGTGTACACTCCTAGTTATTTTCTTGGAGGTACCCAGTGCTAAGAACTGGCTTCCCATCACTGTGTGAGTCTGGTCATCTAGTGGTCTAGTAGAATGCAGTTGCATACAGGGGCTTGAATAGAGGACGGCTTAGTGGAGACAAAAAAATAAATTAAAAAAAAAATTTAAAAAATACATTCAGTTTGATCCAAGTACATGTGTTATAGGGAAAAATTTGCCCGCCCCTGACATGTCTTTACCTAGCTCATGTACATGTCTGCACATCAAGCTACATGTACATGTATGTATGTTGTGTTATTGTGACACACTCACCATACAGTGCATGGGGGGTGTGCCAAGAGGTCAGCCCATGCAAGCAGTGCATTCACTTTGAAGCTCATATATCTCATTCATAAACAAGCTATAACACTAACGCTAACAGTTCACACACACAAACAAGCCCCTGCCATGATGCTTAGTCAGGTGTATGGTGGGCTACATTAATAGCAATGGGCCTAGTAGAACCTAGCCCAAGTTGGACTCCTCCGTTGCATACAACATGACAGAGTTCAGGGTATAAAGGTCTCGTACCATTGCGAAAAATTTTTAACAAACATTTTTCATGTTTATACTTGATGGAGGTACAAATGTAGCTGAAACTTTGTTTCACATTCCTTGTGTCCAGAACTACCAGCCTGCTGGGTTCAGAATTGTTAATTTTAACCTTGGGTGACATTATTTTGAAAATAAAATGGAAGTTGACGTCTCAGTTGTAACTTTCTGTACTGACACTGTATGTAAATACTCGCACGCACTCTCACCCATAGCAAGTTCATCACACTCGTTCTAGTCTGGTGCAAGATTCCTCTCGTTTTAATTTGTCATAATTTTCCCCATGAGAGGGCGCTATCATCCACGAACTGCCTACAAAAGATAGTGCCATCTCGCTGAGAAACATTGTGACAAATCAGCGTGAAGTCTTACACCGAGACTACTCAGTTGTGCATCAAGGCGTGTGGACCCAGAAGTCGATGGAGTTGCTATGCATTTCGCATACGAGCTCACTCATCAATCGGTACATGATGTTTAAAATGTTAGCGTGGACCTATGATTTATTTTCTGGAATAATATCATCCATAGACATATTTGTTAGTTTTGGACGCCTAAAAAGAGTAGTTATGGACAGGACGAAGATATGAACGGAATTTCGCATGGTAGAGAAGCTTTATACCCAGACTGTTGGACCCAAACTGTACTGCATGCAGTGCACTGCATTGTACATATGCCATACCCAGAACACAGATCCACTATGAGTGAACTCCATCTGGTCTACGCACAGAAAATGGTCATGGACGAATCTACCTAGTTTGCATGGTTTGATTGTACATTTTTTTAAATGATATTTTAAAACACGAAATTAACACTGCACTGCAGGCCTGAGGCAAGTGTTCTTAGCATCGGGCCAGAAAACTTTTGACCAGACAAGTCTTGTGTGATTGAATAAAAATACCTCACCCCCATCTTTAAGTTGTACCCATAAGTACAAACTATTGTGACACTACATGTATGTCACATTTTGATTCTGGTCTTGTGAACAATTTTCTGATCCAGCAAACATTTTGAGCTTCAAGCCCTGCAGTCTTTTTCCCAAAATTTGAGCCCTGAAACACTTGGGATGATTGGAGTTTGAGAAAAGTAGATTGGCGAGCCTCTCACAGATGGCTCAGTAAATTCCAGGGATGAGCCGCTGTCAGCACAGTCTCCAAAACACATGTAGAAATGCTTCACATTGGCCTGCTACTGTTTGCAGGGAGAAATAAAAAGCCAATCTTAATACTTATTTCAAGAATAAAAGGATAATTTACATTACATGTTTTATGCAGATTGCATTAACACACACAATGTGATACATGTAGAATACGTGTATGTTTGCTGGATATTAAGATGAAATTCTCCTATTTGTCATACTGTTTAAAAACATGGTCTGCAAAAAGATGGTCTGCACAGTCGTATACCCTCCATACTTGTACGTATGAATGTAATTACCTATACGGTACATGTAGAATGTGTACGGTATTGGCCAGCAATAAATGATGTTGAGGGAATAAATTGTTGTCTGCATCAATTATGATAATGAGCACTCCTGATAATGGTGATACAGTGCACGGCAGTATGGACATGGACTGCACATTACACGTAACCGTACGGATGTGTGTGTCTACATAATTTATTGGAGGTATCAGTGCTGAACCTGTACGTACACGTATGCCTTGCTAAAAAATGAATGAATAATCATAATAGTTTTCTTAAAAAATAAAAACAAAAACCAACAATTTGTAAGTTGTACATGTGTTGTATATAAAAAACAATTTTGCACACACTCTGATCCACAGATCAGGAATGCATCTTAGTTTTGAAGGAGAAAATGACAGGCTTTGGTTTTTGCCAGTCAGTTGTATGAGCAAGTGAACTGTGCACACTCTCATATGCATGTACTGTCATGTATTCATGTACATGAATCCTCGTTATGCATAGTGGTATGGTTAAACCAACCAACAGAATATATTATAATGTACTTTATTTGCTTGGGATTTTTACAATATTGGAATACCTTTCTTGAGCCTGCAATTGTGAAATCAAATGTTCAGACTAAAAGCATCTTGCACAGTAAGAAAAAAATTGTTTTGTTGAGGTTGATTTAGGGGATGAGAGAGGGGAAAATTGCATTGGTCAGTGTTGGTGTGATTTAAATCTCCCATACCCATTATCGGTGTAGAAAATTTCAACTGAGAAAAATCACAGAATTTCAGAGAATATACCACAAAAAGGTCATAATTCAGCAGAAATTAAGACATTTCAGATTGCAACTGCAACATACATGCAGGATAAATTTTTTTTAAACCTACAAACCTCATCCATGCTTTTGTAATTTGTCATCTCGATTACTGCAATAGTCTCATCTATGGATTGCCCGACTCACAGCTCAGAAAACTCCAACTTATTCAAAACTCAGCGGCTCGTCTCATCACCCGGTTAAGAAAACGCGATTCAATTACTCCAGCTTTGCAATCCCTCCATTGGCTTCCTATTCATTCTCGCATCATCTTTAAAATTCTCCTTCAAACATTTCAATGCAGTCGTGGAAGTGGACCAACTTACCTGAAAGATCTACTAACTCCATACACTCCTACTAGAAACCTCCGTTCTGCTAACAAAGACACCCTCGTTATCCCTAATGTTGCCACCAAAGCATATGGTCAACATAGTTATCAGTTTGCTGCACCTCACTTATGGAACAATCTCCCTCTACACATCAAACAAGCCACTACGATCTCAAGTTTCAAGACTCTTCTCAAAACATATCTATTCAAATCATCATATACATAATTATTCTTTTGTTTCCTCTGAGCGCTTAGAGACTTTCTTTTGGAGGTATTAGGCGCTATAGAAATGCGGTTGTTATTATTATTATTATTAAAAGCTTTCAAGTCCCAATGCTACTCTATTTGACTTTGGTAAATGTCTACATGTAGACCACAATTGTTGCCATACTGTGTTGACAGCTGGCAGTGCAATTTACAGTTGTTTTTGTGATACCTTTTTCCAAATTCACATTCATTGTCCAGTGTTGTAATACTCGGTTCTCGCACTTGGTGCTAATTAGTACTCGCACTTAAAGTCTCTATTCCATACTCAAATTAAAAAGGACTCGTACTCGATCAAAGTCATGTACTCAAAATTCAACTAAACAATTTCTCAGACTCAATTTTAAATGCTTGTGATCAATTACCATTCTTGTATTCATGCGTTAAATTTGCCATACTTGTTATAATCCCAATGCTCTGAAAAATCAATAAGGTGTCACTGTACTAGAATGCAATGCAATGACTGCAAGGTGGTCTTCATACATACCAACCATCATGACCATTTACTATCGGTAGAAATGAGCCTTTGGAGCCAGACTTATAGCAAAACATATTGGGTCACGTGTGTGTGGACTGTAGCTGAGGTTAACTGCACACTTTGAAGTGCATGTGCTTCAAGGTTATTTTTCAATTGTTCTCAGGTTATTTTTCAAGTAGCGCTTCATCTGTTGAAAAAACCCACTGAATCTTGCATGTTTAGTTCACATGTCATCAATATCATCAGTAATACATTGTGCCATGTCTTGTAGGTTTGTGCCAATAGTAATGCATGAAAGGGCATACATGTACCTGTAAATCTGAAGTCAAAGTTAAATTGAACCGGTCATTGATGTATCAAGTTTTAAAATAGATAATACCAGTGTTGTAGTCGGGACCTGGAAGTCCAAGACCGAGACCAAGACCAGCCCTCCTGTGACCGAGACCAGCCCTTCCGAGACCGAGACTTTTGCAGCCCGAGACTGAGGCCGAGACTTTTGCAGCCCGAGACCGAGACCAAGACCGAGACCAAGGTATCCGAGACCGAGACCGAGACCGAGACTGAGACCAAGCCCAAGCATGCACACAAATGTATGGTTTTGAAGTTGAGGTCCCCTCAGTGCCCATGCTGTAGTGCTCTGCAAACCAAAAGATAATATCTTATGATTGCTGATGGCTAACATGAAAGCTTTCAAAACATGTTTAAAGCATAGAGATCCTTTCAAATCTGCATTAACTAAATAAAAATTGTTGGTGGTATCAGCTTTAACAAGACTGAGTATGCAAGCTAATACAAATTAGTACTCAGCTATAAAGATTTAGAACAAACACAATCAAATTTGAATTAACGACAAAACTTCACAGTAATTTATTTCAATGCAACATCTTCAACAGTGAAGCAACCTCTTGGACATAAGATTGAAATTTTTACATATTTACATCATACAGAAAATAAAACTGGGGCGGGGAAAATCAAACTGCCACTCTTTCATTCACTATGGAAAATAAAATATCATATACATACATGTACATTGTAGACATGCTCACATGGGATTATGATTTGTTACTTGGTACATGTGGGCAGTTTCACGGGAAAGGTTGCAAAATGAAAAATGGGAAATCAATGCTTTATTTGATAGGAAGACTTTGGTGGAATTTGCTGGTTTTTGTCTCACAAGGACCTGTATGTTGTAGCAATCTCCAGAAAAAAATTCACAGTTCTACACATTACGGTTCTCAAATTATAAGCTCACATGGGTGCCAAACCTCAAGATTTGGAGTCTCATTCACATTTTCTGGAAACTGCAATTAGTGAGAAATAAAAATAAATGCCAGTGCAACCACCAAAACTTGCAGGGACATTAAAGTATGTCCCAAAAATCTGTACACCAAATTTTATTAGGATTGGCCAATTTGTTTTTTTGTTATGCCGTTTTGAATGAGATGTTGATGTAGCCGTTAAATGTTTTTGCAAAATGTCCTTTCCTGAACATGGTATTTTATTCCAGAATTAAAAGAAAGGAAACACAACTTAATGCCTGTCAAAATGACGCTACACACTCCAGTAATCAAGTGTAAAAAGATTAGAATTGGGAAATCTCACTTAAATTTGATAAAGCAGCTTTCCCATATGCAACTCAAAAGTAGGTTAAAAATGTCCTTTCCTGAACATGGCTCCCCTTTTTTTACAGGAAGTCAGAGATGACACTTTTTGGATATAGACATGTACCTGGGGTTAGACTTACTAGATTTAACACAATATAAAAAGATTCAGATTCGAACCTTGCTTGCTGTCATGACATTGTCGTTAAACGGTGTTGTCCTTTCCTGAACACATAGTTTAACAGAGTACTTGGCAAAACCATTGTTGCTGAAATTGGATGTAGTATATATTTATATTGTATGTACTATTATATATATATTTTAGAATTAAAACCAATAAAATGGCAAGAAAGTGTTAGTGTTTTGTCCTCACAGGTCATTTACTGACTCGTGTTTACACACAAAAGGAGTACACATGTGCATATACATTTATCTGTATAAGTCACACTTAAATCCAATATTTGTCAGGAATTAGACAATTTATAGTTTCTTATCATCCCTTCCTCAAAATTCATGCATTAGTTTGAGTCAATTTAATTAAAATTTACTGTTTTAGTCTAGTTTTTGTGTATTAAAGTGTTCAGGAAAGGACACATTTTTTTAACAAGTTTAACAACAACCTGATATACACTGTTTTAACAGATCTTTCTGTGTGTGCAGAGAATTAGTTAGTTTTGCCAAAATTTTTGAAAAGAAAAGCATTTTGTTTGTAGCTAGGGAAGAGTGAAATCATACTACATTGTATCCATGTGGAAGCAAAACATGAGATGTAGCTAAGTGTGACGAAAAAACCCAAACATTTTGATTGTATTCGATATGCATCATATAGACAGGGTTTTTTTATATGCAAAGAAATTGTAGGACCGAAACGCACTCAAAATGTTCAGAAAACTTTTCTTTGATGCACATATGCATGCGCCCACACAGAAGAAAAGGGTGTTTTTGTAGGGGAAGGGGGGTGGGATGGGGAAGGGGGGGTGGGATGGGGAAAGAGATGTTAGAATTTACTTAAAAGATTTTTTTTTTAGATGAGAGTTTTCAGAGTTAAGAGCTATAAATTCAGTTGGTTTTGATGTGGTGTTTCAGAATATTTGAATTTAAAGTTACATTACTTCAAAGTCATACTGATTGAATATTTGTTAGATTTAAATTTACCAGAGCTTTGTGGCTATTGATGTGCCTATTCCTTAGATCCCATTTTTTTAACGTAACAAAACCTTGCTGACTGAACAGTGTTCACTGGGTATGTTGAATTATCTGGGCATTTCTTTGTGGAGCATACATGTATCAATGTCTCAATTTAATGTTTTCACCAGCAGTGATTTATTACATTTGAAGCAATTAGACAACTTCAGTTTACTGTCATGTACAATGCAAGGTTCTATGCTAACCCTTGTTAAAATTGTGTCCTTTCCTGAACAAAAAACACAAAAGTTAGTTGCAGCATAAACAAAGTACAAACTGACCTGCTTTACAAATGTACAGTATTACCTCTCAACTCTAAAAACCTTTTTGTTTCTTCTAACAAATAATTTACTTTAAAGTGCCTTGGATATTTACCTACATAATGCATCATGCAGGCTATCACACACATTTTATCAGCTTTATTGCATTCTCTTTTCAACTATGTTCTAGTAACATTTTATGCTACTCTACTGCCCCTCTTAATTAGTTTTATTGTTATATTCCTTGTCATGTTGCTTCATAACATCTAACTTGACCAAATGTAGTATTTGTTAAAACTGTTGTCCTTTCCTGAACAAAACGGAACCTTTTTATAGCAATGATAAAGACCATGGTAATTTGATAACGCAGCACACTTTAAACACAATTTCTTTGCCAATTGTTCTACCATGTATACAACCCATGAACAACAGTGAAGATAATCAGGAGCCTCAATGGTTTTCTGTAAAACAGAAATGAAAGTTTGTGGTTCAAGGAAAAAAGAGTTAAAAAACTGAATTTTCAGTCAAAATATGAATTTACATGGTTTTTTTGGTAGCCTACAGTGCATTATTATTCAAGACATGACTACTGTAATGATTGTCAATCATTTTAAAGCAACACCAAGCATGTTTGAGATGTGGAATTGGCAGTTTATGACATTCACCTTCTTTGACCAATATTGTGGTCTGCAAAGTGTAAAGTGTCTAAAAAAACAAAAAGAAAAAATGTTTAAGCTCTGAAATTCACATTTTCTAGTACCTTTATAATGTACATTTCAAAAAATAAAGATGTTTTATCGATACTACAAGTTTCATTTTTGACCCTCCGTGAGAATTTTTTGCAACCTTTCCCGTGTAAATGCCCATGTATCTTACTGGATATAGAACTTGGACCAAAGCCTATTGGAAGTTACGTGTTACAATTTGTTGCTTATAATGTACCCGTTTCAGTTGGTGTGTGTATGCCGATGTCGTCCCACATGATTCGGATATTCTTTCTCAACAAAATTTGCATTCTGCAGTGTTTGCTCATCCCCACTTTTTCACTTCCTGGAAGCTTCGAGTGATTTGTAAACTCGAACAAGACAAGTCCAGGCCTTGAACTTCGCTCTTGATTGAAGGGGCACGGCAATTTTCCTCTGGTAAGGGGCACTCTATGAGGAAAATGTAAATTTGTATTGGAACTTTGCAAAGGGCACCACAGCAAAAGCACAGAGCACCACAGCAATTGGTGTTGGTGCTGTGGGTTATTTTGAGGCCTACGAGTCAGTTGACTTATTAGGCATTATACACGTACATGTACATGTAACTCTTCTTTAAAACAACATGGGCCAGACAAAGATTATACACAAGAAAAGCCAGCGTTCTTCCTTGCTAGTGTTCCACTGGCCAAATGCCAGTTAAAACACCTGAGGACCAGTCAGAATTCTCTCCAAATGGTTCGGCTGGATAATGTAGTTCAGTGATGAATTTAAGCATCCCAATATGATTATGGACTAGTGAAAAAGCTAACAGACCAGTGAAATGAACAGGATCCTGCTGGCTAGTCACTGAAAAGATAAGGGTGAACCCTGAAAGTGCCAAGTTATGATGACCCTGACATGAGACTGACCCATCGTTCCATTGTGCAATCCATGTGTGTGTGTACATATAGTTGCTTTGAGTTAGCCAACACGTTGGCAAGCGCAGTATGGACCATACAGTGTGTAACCAGTGAAATACTGGAAGCGCAGTACACTACCATTCATTCAAGCTTCAATCTCTTCCCCCCCCCCCCCCGCGCCCCCCCGCCCCCCATCTCAAAAACTTGTACACCGAGTGTCAATAGTGCTTTGAATAAAGACCAAACTAGCGCTTAGCAGTGTGTGCGTGAGAGAACAGGTTCATTATAAGCAACATGGCGCTAGGCCAAGTCAGCGTCAACAGAGTTTCTGTTCATAAAATAACATTATTTGTTGAGGTCTCGGTGGGTCTCGGTCTTCAAGACCGAAACATTTACAACTGAGACCGGACCAAGACCAGTCTTCCCGAAGACGAGACCAGCCCTTCCGAGACTGAGACTTTTGCAGACCAAGACCATGACCACAAAAAAGGGTCTTGAGATGGTCTTGAGACTGAGACCAGGCCTCGAGACCTACAACACTGGATAATACATTTTAAAGCACACTTTGTCATCCAGAAACTAGTCAGTAACCAAGAAATGTAATTTATACTACATTTTGCAATCATTTTTAAGTAATTGTGCTCAGAAACTTGTACTCGAACTACAGTTAGTTGTCCCTAGTACTCAAATTCGAATACTCACAACAATGTACATGTGCATAGTCAGCCACCTTTGTACTCGGCAGTACTTGGTACTCGGCAGTACTTGGTAGTCAGCTAAAAAATATCATCATTGAAACAGAAGCTGGGCATGTTCATTTTCATTATTGCAAAAGGAAGTTCCATTGGAAGGGGGCAATTGCTTCCTCTGTCTCTGTGTGCTATCATTATTGCTTCACTGTGTGTTTTGTTTTAGATCAAAGTGTTTAAGGGTTGGATGAGGACAACTTGGTCATGTGAACAAGATTCTGGTTTTAGTGATTTTGTGATGAGTGTATTTTCAGTATTTTTCAACTTAACTTTGTAGCTGAAACAAAGACTGAAACATACATACATGTACATGTACCATGATGAATAGTACGTGTAGTGTGCTGATCAGTCTCAGCAATTCGCAGACCGAATGTGAATTTCTTCTTTACAGACCTCTCTGATATTTGTATCATGGAGATCCATTTTTGTAAATACTTTTTAAATTTATAAAGTGATATGTTTTGACACCTCATGCTGCTCAATAATAATGACATCATCATGGCAAATGTTCGACTGTGAAAGTGGCTTTTAGGGTTTTGGTATACCTGAAGTTTCAAGGGTGAAGTTTACAGCATTGCATTTGCATACAGAAAGAATAAGACGGGGAAGGTTTTGGGTGTTGATGCTGGTCAACATAGTAACATTGCTTTTCTGATCGCGCAGAAAACAGTATCTTATTTTTATAATCACTTCTATTTCACAATGTCCATTTTCTTCAGATCTCACAAATAAGTAAGCTTTTATTTATTCTATCTGAAAGTGTCTCGATTTGGTGAAACTTGTTTGAACAATTTTTTTAAATACCTTTAACAACATCAGCATACCATAATTTTTGGACCATAAGCATGATAAGCAGCAGCTTATGAATTGATTATCAGGCCTTCACTGTGCTCTGCGGGTTTGTTCCTTGTGGCTTATACAACGACATGTAAAGTAAAAACTTCAGCAAATTTGACTAACATTAAAATGGCAAAGTTTTTTTGACTTCAATATATTTACAAACATTTTAATTGTATACTTGCCTGTTAAACACATCAATATGTACAGTGCTTCTGCAACTATGTAAACAAAACATTGTGTGCTCAACTCCTTGGTCTGGTTCCTTAAAAGCAAAGACATCCTACTACACAAATTACGGTATGTGTTTGTAGTGAACTCGCAAGGGCATACAAATCTGGCTTGTCAAACTGTTTTGTGAACTTGAAAATAATCTTGCTCTTATTCATGTTATTAGATTTGACCACTGTAGTCCTTATTTGCCTCTCCCAGTGGACTACAAAGGGAAGGGTTTTCACTCACCCACCACTGCTTCAAACCCTATCTTAATCTGTGCGTGATATGAAAATCGGTATTTTGATGTACCTTATATTCCAGGCAGCTTATACACTGATCTGTGAACAAATTGTCAGAGATTTTTTGGTGCTGGGGCTTATATTCCGGTTGGATTATAGTCTGAAAATTACAGTAACAAGTGATTGGCGCATCCTGAAGAAGACCAACATGTACATGTATCAATACGTGTTCACCTGAAGCCTGATCACAAGAAAATAACCTGAGGTGTTCAGCTCACAGACAAACACTTAAAAGTGAACAGAAACAGAATTAAACAAAAGAGGATGTTTTTAAGGCAGCGATGCCTGAACACCTTTTTAAAAAGTAAGGAAACCTGAAACAGACATCAGTGAAAAGGTTTATCTAATTTTTAAAAAAAGTTTTTATGAAAACAATTTTTTTCCCAGTAAATGTGTAGGCCCTAAATGTTCACATTGTCAAAAGAAACACTCATTTTGTACCCTATAATGGGTACACTGTCATTTGAGCAAAAGTTCTCGGCATATGAATACAGAATTGAAGATTAAAATCCAAATTACATTGTGTAGATCGACCTGACTTTGCAAGGACCTTGTGTATGTTTCTGTGAAACAAAGTCACTTCTAAACAAAAGAATTATCTTCCTTTCACATAACATATTTATGGATATACAGATATGCCTTTATTTTGTTCTAATTTCAATATTACAGGAATGTGAAGTTTCCATGTTTACGCAGATATCCAGGGTGTTTTTTTTTGGGTTTTTTTCCCCATTCTATGTTTTTCTCGTGGGCTCCACTTTTTTCCTGGCCAGGCCATGATTTTGGCATGTGAGTCGAGGACTAGACCTGGTAAACTTGGCTGTGTCCAAAATGGGGTTGTAAACCACTGGAGATGATGTAAAGGGCAGCGATTGCTTCAACACATGATGACGTGCTGATCGTGCATTTTATAGCCACTAAACTCAGATTGGGCCACACGTGTGAAAATTACAGCTGAGTTTGTCAGCGGTCGAATTGTCTCAAGCATGTCAAGTTGAGTTGGTACAATGTATAGGCGGTTGAGTTGTCAGGTCATTGTGTACACATGCTTTAAGTTTTAGGAGTGGAACAGTTTCTGTTTTCATTCCAAATCATCAGCAGTTTATGAACATTTATAATGAATAATAGTGAAGCAGTCATTCAGGATAAACTATTGCAACCGGCGATCGCAATTTCATGGAAATTAGACCTTAAATCTGCAGGTGAATATGGGGCCAGGCAAGATACCAAGATACCACTTATGGCGTTGCATTTTCACACAAGCTATACAACCAAAAGATTTGCACAAATTTGTTTTCACTGTCCACTCACATGCCTGATATTATGTGTTACTCTAAATTGATGTTGTTATATCATAGGCATGATAGGTGACAAGAACAAAATTTATCTTGTACAGTGATAATCAATTGGACCTGTCACCCATCACATTGTGCAGCAGATATTCACATGTTCCTAGAGACATTCTGCTTCGGTTCAAGACACACACACACTAGGTTTATTATTTCTATGTACATGTAATGCTGCTTGTTGCATTACATGTAGTTCAAATAGATGTAATGCTTAATGTATTAAAATGTGATGTTAACATGAAATCAATGCATTGATGCAAGGTTGTCACTCCTCAATGCTTGTTATTAATCATGTACATATGTACATGTAGCACTCACGTTTTCATGTGTTCCCTGAGACATTCCTGAACATATTGTGACACCATTTCATTATGTGTTTATTAATTCCAGTTAATGCTACATGTACATGTGTACCTATGCCAAGTTCATTGAAGTTCCTGTGGTGAAATACAAATCATGAAGTCATCAATTAATGCATGGAGAAATTCCTCCATGATTAATGCAAGTAAAGCACAGCTGCTTTAAGAAAAATTGTGAAATTTATATTCTTGATTGTAATGTCTGATAACAGAAGTTCACATGCTGTGTACATGGTGTAAGGACATGCTGTGTAAGATTCATCAGGGCCATCATACATTCAATGCAGACGCAAATGTGAAGTGTCTTGTGACGTCATCAGTGCAAGTTGAAAAGTGACTAATAGTGTTGTTGACACGTTTGTTAATCCAATCAGCTTCATAAATACAAGTTTGCATGACAGACATTCTACTGTGAACACATTGGGGATACATGCACCGTTATCATTTCGTCACTGTTTCACGAAGAGGCAATTCTTCAAACAATCACACAATTTGGTCTATCAGTGGTTTTACACATTTTGGATGTTATTAGTGACATCAACATTTTCCCAAAGTTTCAAGTGCTTAATGGTTGTATTTTTCTAAATAGACTAATTAGCACAAGGACCATTTTACCAAACTCCCACTTTTGCGTTTTTCTCGAACAGCCACATTTAGATTTGCCATTTTTTACATTGAAGTACATAGTGCTGGCACGGTGCCAAAAATGACTATCCTGTGTTTTGAGTTTTCACGAAGAGAAACTTGTTTTAAACAGTTAATTACTCATCAATTAAACTTGTGATTACAATAACAACATACATGTAATTGCATGGTTTAGGATATCTACTTTTGTGCTTCGAAAAATGTTAATGTTTAAATGGCAAACAGTGTCCGAAACAATGATTTTTTTTAAAGTTTAACTTAGAACGTGGTTTTCTCCAAACTTGATAGTTTGGCTGCTGGGCTAAATTACCTCTTCATGATTAAATGAAAACAGTGGCGATTTGTTGGTAAACACAGCTTACATGTATATTTCAAAGTATCAAATTACAAAGTTAAGGCTTTTTGTTTGCAAACTTTATATCTTTCAACTCTGATGACTTAGTTCATATCTGTGTGCTGTTTTGTAGGTATTGTGATCTTTTACAAAATGTGTACAGGTGCTGTATGTGCATAATGATGACCGTTTTATGACCTTTCCTTCTGGTTTATACAGGATGTTCAAATATGTCAAACAAAACAGAATACATGAGTATGGTGCAAATTTGTAGTATGGGGTTATACAACAAAATTGAACAAAGTTTGGTATGTGGCATGTCGTGGCTGTGTGAAGTGCACTGGACTCAACCTCTGGGCCATACTGTATTTCATACAGTTGCTTTAAAAGCACACAAACTTTAAACGTATGCACAAAACAATTTTGTTTTAAATCAGAACACAGTTGCCAGCCAAAATACCATTTCAAATGTACCATTTATGACTGCTGTTCCCCTGTTTATTTTCTTTAGCAGAAAATTGTTAAGCAATATTTTCTGCTTTAAGCAGCTCTATGAAAATGGGCCCTGGTGTTTCTGATCAGCAGAGTGTGGGCTCGAATCCTGGTCTGGACATTGAATACTGGGAGATACATTTTAGAAAAGGGTTCATGGTTGCAATTTATTGTTGTTGACATTCTTTGAAAACTGTTTGTGCTGCAGAATTTTGAAGATTCATTTACATTTTATAACGAAAATAAATCTGTAATTGAACAGCATAGATCTATCATTTGTACATGTATGGTAAATTGATGTTTATATCAATCTTCATTTTGTAGGGTTTCTTCTCTTCAAAGACTTCTGTGAGAACATCTCAGAGATTTCAGTACCACAACTGGAATTTTACGAAGAGGTAGGTATACAAAACTGACGGCAGATATAATACATGGCTGCATGACTGCACCTTTGACATTGTTCGCAAACAAGCAGTAAATAATTATGCTTGTAACAATACAATTTTGTGTGTGAAAACATGTAATTGTACTTGAGCATCCTTGCAATTGTGGATACTCATCCCCAAATGTATTACTTGTGGACAAATTTGTCTTGCTTAACAGGATTGGGCTCTGAGCCACTTTGGGTGACCAATTCGTGATGTAATCTACACATCCAACTCACACCCAAGCGTGCCGATGTACATGTACATGTAGGCTTTATTTTAATAAAATAATAACATGTCGATTTACCCTGGACGAACGACAGAATTTTTTTTTACAGTAAAAATGTCAGATTTAAAAATTGTATAAATTTGTTATTCCTGGATTGATTGCTAAAGTTAAAGTCAAAATGTAGCGATGCAGGGGAAATGTAGGGCATGCAGGGCTACTTGACAATTTGGGTCACATTTGCTATAGCCCTGCTGACTACATGGATATATAGTTAATTTTGACCCCTGTAGTATGTACATGAACATGAACATTGAAGTGTGCGCTACAGTATTCTGTGTACCAGTATTTTATAAACTTAAACACTAATGTACATGCAGTGGGGTATGTAAATTTCATTTTGAGTGGATAATGTAGACATTTATCATGTTTTTTTGTACAAAAAGAAGAGTCACGTCTTGTATGCTGTAGGCCTAGTGTGGCTGACAGATTCTGTACAGCATCTACACTACAGTATGTACACAGCTTCACTGGTACATGTGCATTTATTAGTAGTCTAAGCTAAACGACCACAGAGTCAGTGTTTGTGAGTTACATGGTGCTAGACTGCTGTGACCTTTGGTATTTTGTGTAGTGATGACCTCCCATCCATCCCGGCATCTGGGGTAGTGGCACACAGGCACGCTCACTCAGCCCATGCAGGCAGTATAGCCCAACCACACAGCTGTATAGTCAAGCTTTCAATCTAACAATTACATGCTCATCATTACATGCTGACTGTCAGTGTATGTCATTTGTTTCGCAGAAAGATTTACATCAGTGTGTTGTACAGCCAACATCTTGTTGACATCTTTTGACAATTTTGGTGTGAGCATACCTGTAGTGCCTGAGGTGAAGCTGGGTGCAATGAACCTGCAATTCAAAAGCCATAAATTGCTATTAAGTTTTCAATTCTATCAAACACTCACACTACTGTATAAAACATGTGTAGTACATGCATGTTACTTGCAGGTACATCATGCATCAAATTTTGCTAAATTACACAAGTTCATTTCTTGCTTCAATCATCTGTAAGATAAAAACTGTATTGAAAATCGGAAAATTCTGTAAATATACATGTACTTGTGCATACAGTGTACATTTGTGGACAGTGCACATTTGTATTTCTATCCATAGTCCATGAAAATACCAAGAATACCAATTGGATAGGAACGTGTGTGCATGCATTGTCACATAAGTGAACATCATAATTGCTTGCATGCAGAATTCATGTACAAAGGTGACGTCAAAAAGTTCAATGTGAGATACTGTAGATGTAGGCCAGGTGACTGTTACTATATTCGTAACAATTGGTTGCATATACCCAAGAACTTAGAAACATAATCTTGTACGAAAAAGAACATTATTTACAAGGCCACAAATTTCCTTTAAATGTTAAATGTACCCAAGGGGTAAAAAAAAAGATCTCTGTCAATCAAATGCTTGTGTTTTTGTTTCGTGTCTGAACTCATTTACCTGTATTGTATTTCATCACAGTTTTTCAACTTCAACGCAATTTTGCATTATCACCCACTAAAAATAATTTGTTTATGTGTACTGTAAAATAATCCTTTTGTTTAGGATATCCTACATGTACATGTCATCATTTGTAAAATCAGGGAGCAAAGACAGCCTAAAACGCCTTAAAGGCCCTCCCCCTCCAAAATAGGAACTTTTAAATGTCCAAGGAGCTTTGTGCACCGATTATACATCCATAGCTTTTGACACGCACTCCAGCAACGACCATGCTGTCCACGCCGTTTGACATGCACACCAGTGATGACCACTGTCTATGGCTTTTGACAAGCACACCAGCAACGACCATGCTGTCTATGGCTTTTGACATGCGCACCAGCAACAACCATGCTGTATGGCTTTTGATATGCACACCAGCAACAACCATGCTGTCTATGGCTTTTGACATGCGCACCATGCACAGCAACGACCTTGCTGTCCACGGCATTTGACATGCACACCAGCAACAACCATGCTGTCTATGGCTTTTGATATGCACACCAGCAACAACCATGCTGTCTATGGCTTTTGACATGCGCACCATGCACAGCAACGACCATGCTGTCCACGGCATTTGATATGCACACCAGCAACGACCATGCTGTCTATGGCTTTTGACATGCACACCAGCAACGACCATGCTGTCTATGGCTTTTGACATGCACACCAGCAACGACCATGCTGTCTATGGCTTTTGATATGCACACCAGCAACGACCATGCTGTCTATGGCTTTTGACATGCACACCAGCAATGACCATGCTGTCTATGGCTTTTGATATGCACACCAGCAACGACCATGCTGTCCAGGGCTTATAAAATGCACACCAGCAACGACCATGCTGTCTATGGCTTTTGACATGCGCACCAGCAACGACCATGCTGTCCACGGCATTTGACATGCACACCTGCAACGACCATGCTGTCTATGGCTTTTGATATGCACACCAGCAATGACCATGCTGTCTATGGCTTTTAACATGCACACCAACAATGACCATGCTGTCTATGGCTTTTGATATGCGCACCAGCAACGACCATGCTGTCTATGGCTTTAAACATTCATACCAGCAATGACCATGCTCTCCACCGCTTTTAACATTCATACCAGCATGGGAGTGACTGAGAGTTGTCATTTGGATTGTTAAGTGAATTTTACTACAAACATGCACATATTTTACAAACATGTATGAAGTACATCTAAATTAATTTTAAAGTCAGACACAGTTAGCACCCAAACCTGTGGGGACCTGTGCCTGTGGCAGTCTGAACCTGTGGCAGTCTGAACCTGTGGCAGTCTGAACCTGTGGCAGTCTGAACCAGTGGCAGTCTGAACCTGTGGCAGTCTGAACCTGTGGCAGTCTGAACCTGTGGCAGTCTGAACCAGTGGCAGTCTGAACCTGTGGCAGTCTGAACCTGTGGCAGTCTGAACCAGTGGCAGTCTGAACCTGTGGCAGTCTGAACCTGTGGCAGTCTGAACCAGTGGCAGTCTGAACCAGTGGCAGTCTGAACCTGTGGCAGTCTGAACCTTTGGATGCCTGGACCTGTGGCAGTCTGAACCTGTGGCAGTCTGAACCTGTGGCAGTCTGAACCTGTGGCAGTCTGAACCTGTGGCAGTCTGAACCTGTGGATGCCTGGAACTGTGGCAGTCTGAACCTGTGGCAGTCTGAACCTGTGGCAGTCTGAACCTGTGGCAGTCTGAACCTGTGGATGCCTGGACCTGTGGATGCCTGGACCTGTGGCAGTCTGAACCTGTGGCAGTCTGAACCAGTGGCAGTCGGAACCTGTGGCAGTCGGAACCTGTGGCAGTCTGAACCTATGGATGCCTGAACCAGTGGCAGTCTGAACCTGTGGCAGTCTGAACCTGTGGCAGTCTGAACCTATGGATGCCTGAACCAGTTGCAGTCTGAACCTGTGGCAGTCTGAACCTGTGGCAGTCTGAACCTGTGGCAGTCTGAACCTGTGGATGCCTGGACCTGTGGATGCCTGGACCTGTGGCAGTCTGAACCTGTGGCAGTCTGAACCTGTGGCAGTCTGAACCTGTGGCAGTCTGAACCAGTGGCAGTCGGAACCTGTGGCAGTCGGAACCTGTGGCAGTCTGAACCTATGGATGCCTGAACCAGTGGCAGTCTGAACCTGTGGCAGTCTGAACCTGTGGCAGTCTGAACCTATGGATGCCTGAACCAGTTGCAGTCTGAACCTGTGGCAGTCTGAACCTGTGGCAGTCTGAACCTGTGGCAGTCTGAACCTGTGGCAGTCTGAACCTGTGGCAGTCTGAACCTGTGGCAGTCTGAACCTGTGGATGCCTGGAACTGTGGATGCCTGAACCAGTTGCAGTCTGAACCTGTGGCAGTCTGAACCTGTGGCAGTCTGAACCTGTGGCAGTCTGAACCTGTGGCAGTCTGAACCTGTGGCAGTCTGAACCTGTGGATGCCTGGAACTGTGGATGCCTGGAACTGTGGCAGTCTGAACCTGTGGCAGTCTGAACCTGTGGCAGTCTGAACCTGTGGATGCCTGGAACTGTGGATGCCTGGAACTGT